>CM034156.1:347874250-348474250 GCA_019776745.2 Taxus chinensis
CATGATGCGCCTTTCTTGCCTACGTCAAGGCGCATGTGCTTTCCTGTCAACAACAAAAATGTTGTGCCATTAATTGGTGCAGCAAGGCGCTCAAAATGAAATGTTGACAGTACTAAATTTGCGTCAAGGGCACAAATAATTTCGCGTCGACAAAACCATATTCGCGCCAAAAGGTGTAAATTTTTACGTGTCGACACATGTTTTGGTGCGCCCCTTTAAAAATTGGTTGGTGCATTTATTACACCTTTGCCTATATATAGGTGCATCTGCCCTGTCAATTTCACAATTGAAAACACAGGGTAAACTTTATTCCTTTGCACCTGTCAGCGCGCCTGTCATCCTCATGTCGTGTTCATGGACCCTGTTTCGTCTCTCACATTCTATATATTTTAGATCAACAACTGAACTCAGATCCACATATGTCTACATCAAGCAAAAGGCCAACCAAGTCAAAGGGTAAGGCTAAGCTTACAATGGAAGAGATGAAGTACAAGTATCAAAGGGTCAAAATGCCCAAGTCCTACGAAGAATGTGACCTGGACATCAGAGACTCCGAACTCGGTCACATCGACATGGAAGATTTCTAGGCCAGAACTAGGAGAGTCACAGGAAGTCCTTGGATGGATAAGCTAGTGGGAAATGGTCTACATTTTGCTGGGGGAATCCACATCAGTACAGTAAACAATGAGTTTGATGGTGGTGGCCCGATGTTACAACAAAGACACAAGGTGTGTCGAAAATGAAAAGGGTGAGGTCATAATCAACCTCACTGCCCGGCACTTCGAAATCATGCTAGGCATTCCTCACCACTGACATTTTGTGGCTATAAGCCAAGAGGACTGCACCAAGGCATGGGAGTATAATGAAGACAAGTGCATGTAGCTGATGAACGAAGTGTACTTAAAGAATAAGAAGGTGATAGCTAGATGGCCACAGGTTATTCAACGTAGTGACTTCTCTGAGGAACTGAGTGATACCATCGCATTCCTAAGTACATTTTTTGGGCTTTCTGATGCCAATTACTTTCACAAATGGATGCTTATGTACCTAGAAACCATGAATAAAAATGTACTTGATTAGCACTTTGAATGGGTAGAGATAATAAGCAGCACCATATCTGAGAAGCTCCAACAACTCACCACGATGGGGAGGTTCTACATGAACTCCTACGTAGTCTACGCTACAGCCTTAGAGAGGGATTATCCAGCACTGAGCCGATGCGGAGTTTGGCCTCAGGTAAAGATGTATGAATACTACCCAGAGCTGAAGCTGGAGAACAACATCTCACAGTTTACCAAGATCAACGATGCTTTCTTCTATGGCATCATCTGCCTTTTAAGGCCAAATATGACTCATGGTCGAACAACCAAGAGTATAGTCACAGCGACAGAGAAGTGGGGAGCACTATTTACCCAATTCCCCACCTTCACCTATCTCAGAGAAACTAATTTATTAGCTGAGCCCACTAAATTACCAGGGTATGCGGGCCCTAAGCTAACCCTGTTGGAGCTATCCAGACAGCTCATAACCTACCATGAGAAGTGTTTGAAGATAAAGAAGGGTGGAACCACTTTTCCTCTTATAGTGGGTAGATATACCTGCACTTCTGACACCAAGGCCTGGGAGATGTTTGCAGAGCTAGAACTGTTGAATCTAAAGCACAACTTCTCGGTAAGGCCCACCTTCGATCCAGGAAATTTCCTTCCCAAGGAAAAATTCAATCCAATCCACATTCCACAGATCGAGGACATCTATATCGACCTGTATCATGAGGTTGAACTTAGAAGGAAGGATCACTCCTGCCTGGCCTTGGCAGAGATTATTCAATATGGCATAGCCATTGTTCCAAAGGGTTATCAAACTACCAATCAAGAATTTGATCAGGTGTATCTGGACACAGATGGGGACAACTGGCCATTTGCTTCAATTGACAAAACAAAACCACCCCATATCATTGAAGAGAGGGTCAAAGAAACATTGCGGCGAACAGAACACTGGTGCAGAATGAATGGCCTTATCTACCTGGGTGTAGATTTCACCACGTCCCCTTTGGGCAATGCACCTGTCAGGCCGAAACAACAGCCAAAGGGAAAAGGCAAGGATAAAGAGGGAGAATCGAGCTCTGCTCAAGAAGAAGCTCCTGAAAGCCCTCCTTCTGCCACACAAGAATAGGTTGTGAGTCTGGTATCCCTAGAGAAAGAAGCAGTGGAAGGTGTTCCGATGGGCACATCCACTTAGGGTGTTTCCATAGCTAGAATTACCGAGTTCCCTTCTATTCCTTCTTCCTCCCCTCTTTCCCCACCTCGTGTAACTCAAATGACCATTCCTTTGGTCGTATCTTCTCCCCCATCTTCCATTGTTCCCCCTTCATCCTCCTCCATCTTCTCTTCTCTCGCACAGTTGTCCCCCACTATTTCTTCTCTCATCTCTTAGCTCCCTTCCATTCCTGCATCTACTTCCCCTGCAGTATCCCTCCCTTCCGTGAAAACTTCCTCGGCCTCCCTTTCGATGCTGCCACCAAGTGTCTCTACCCATTTCCCCTCATCCACTGCAGTTGTTCCCTCTTCCACCTCTGGTCCCGTTCCCTTTAGTCCAACATGGATCTCCTAGCATCTGAGCCAGTAGAAGAGGAAAGTCCCCATTGCACCAATGGACTTCTCCATCATCCCAACAAAGGGGGCTAAAAATCAAAAGCCTATAACCCGCTTCTCTCAGAGTGCATCGGGAGAAAGAGTAATGGAGATCACGTATCCCAATCCTTCAAAGGAGAAAAAGGATCTGTCTTCTACAGATTATACAGTGACGCAGGTCACAATGGGAACATCTTCTAAAATTCTTCAATGAGAGGCCCTATCTAACGCGGATTCCCTTTGCAAGAAGCTCCAAGAAACAAAGGAGGAGAAGAGGCTATTAAAAGAGTAGAACAGGCATCTTCTCCATGCCCTGCAGAAAATGGGCAGTGCACCTCCTACAACTACCACCGAAACTCCTAAAGTCCTCATTCAGGATAAGATAAATGAGTATTCCAAAATTGGCATACAGGGTATGGCAGTTTCTACCTGGAGAGATCAAATCCTCAAAGACAGTGAGGAGGTAATTGTCAGTTCACCGAATTGTATCAGAACATTAGTCAGGTGAACAAAGATCTCCAGGCAATTGCAGGACCTATCTCCGAAGAGTTGGGCCATGCTATGTTGTAACACGAGACATTCCAGAAAATGCTTGACTGCTCAGTCAATGATTTGGTAAAATTCAGCATTTTTGATCACCCCAGGGTACCCAGCAAAATCCTTGCTGCATTAGACTATCGGGTCGATTAGATGGAGTTCGTCCTAGAGAAGATTGACAAGGTCAAGGAGGAAGCCCTGGATGCAATGCATCAAATGGAGAAAATCATTCTAAGAATGTCTCCAGGCTTGGTTACTCCTTCTTTCACCTTGAGGAAGGCAGATGAGACTATCTGGATCTTCAAGGAGATCATCTCTCAAGGGATAGGGCCAGAAGCCACTTTTGACACTGAATGCATTAATAACCTTCTGGCTTGCCGTGATTTTATGGGGTACCTGATGGAGGTAGGTAATGAATATTTCAAGCTCCTTGAAAAACTCAGAGATGAGCGGGATACTTGTGAGGTTATTGGCGATCATATAAAGGGTCCTGCCCAAAATCAACTTCAGTCGATGGCCAGTAAATTCATGGAATATAGGACCCAGTTCCATATCACCTCACCTGAACAATAGCAGAAGCAGGATACCCCCTTTCAACTACAAGACGACGATGAATATATTTCTTCCTCTTGGCTTCTTTTTTGTAAATATCTAAGAGTATGTTGGTACAAATGATGAAATCATCCATGTTGCACCATGGGATGTTGTCATCCACCAAGTTACCCAAAGTCAACATTGAATTTTAGATATTTTGTAATTAGTTGTTGGCTTCCTTTTGTCTTCTCTCTTCTCCTCCTTCTATATATACTTGGATACTTGCTGTATTCAGGGTGTGGATACTTTTTAGATGAAAAATAGAAGTGAGAAGAAAATACTTTGAGCTTTTTGTAACAGAGAAACATTAATACAAATATTAAGACTTTGTGTTGAATATGTGTGTTATGAGCATTTAATATTTCTTATGTCAGATCTATGCGTTTATTCTGTTGGATCTATTTCTACTCTTTTGTCATTTATTCATCAGCATTGTTTTGTTTTTCTATGCAAGTAGGTTCGGCTTTGTTTACTACCAGCCCAAAACATAGACCCTCTGACATTTTTGCTTTGGAATCCATTTCTTTTCTCCCTTAAGGTCTATCCAATTTTCTCACCTCATTTCTTTCCCTTGTTTTCACAATTGGATATACGCCAACTGGGATGAGATCCCAAACCCCCAAAGGTAGAATATTGTGAGACTTGCACATTTTCCTACTAGTAGAATAGCAATAAACCAGTTTCACTTTGCTGGCTCAAAGAGGGGCTATGCCCTACACACTGTTGGCTTGTCTATCCATAGATTTGCCCAAGCGACAAATTTTTAGACCAACAGTTTTTGGTGAATATACTAGGGATCGAACAGATGTAATAGGTCTATGGTAGTGTTATGTTAGAAAATTAGTAAAAATAAAAAAGTCACCACCTATTTGCAAATTTTAACTTTTGTTCAAAATCTAAAAATTTTGCAAAAGTGATCCAAACTGAAAATTTTCTTCAGGGATCCATACATCGGGACTAGTTAGAGATCTTTAGTTCGTGGAGTTTTTACAGAAACCCGTATTTTTCCACAGATCTGAGTTTTTGATTATTTTTCAAAATTTCAAACCCTTACCAAAAGTCAACTCTAAGATCCGAAAATTAGCCTACTAAGTTGACCATTATTTTATCCTCGTTAACATTTGTCATTAAACCGTAATCGGTTTTCAAAAGAGGGATAAGATTAAATATTTAGAAAAGTACATGCTGCTGATTTCTGTCAGAAAGATCAGAAAATCAACAAGTACAACCAAAAAGATTTTTTAAAATTTGCTCCAAAATATTGCAGATCTGGAGGGTACACTGGCGGGTGAACCATTTACTTGTAGCAGAAGAGCTCACGGAGTAATCGATCCTACTTTTGATCTACTTCAAAGGCACAAATTTAGTGTTACACCGGCATGCTTCCCATCGCTAAGTTCAGCTGGCCGGTCATCCAAAAGTATCTCACCTGCACGAAGGAAGCATTTCTCACAAGGAGCATCCACATCACTTTGCAGTGCTGTGTTGCTCAGTGGAACTGTGCTTCCAGCTCATGTCCTTTTTCCAGCTGTTCAAATGGTAGTACCATGGGGAAATGCTATGGGCCCTCTCACTTTGCCACATCCCATTCACGCGCTCCCTCACAGAAAGTGAAATAATTTTCCTAAATTTGATGGTAGCGGAAACCAAACAATGGATTCACACATATCTACATTCATCATGTCATACAGTATCCTAGATGTGACCCATGAAGATGTGTTAGTTCACCTATTTCTAGAAACCTTGCAAGGACCAGTAGCGGAATGGTTTTAGCATTTGCTAGCCGGATCTATCACTAGTTGGGCCACCTTACGGACTGCATTTAAAGAAAGGTATAAGCCTTCAAAGGACACATTCACGTTACTATCCAAGATCACTCACCAGAAGAAGGAGGTCAATGAAACCATGCATGATTTCATCACCCGTTTCAATTCACTAATCAACTGAGTTCCACCTACCATGCTTCCAACACCAGAAAATTAGAAGTGTTTCTTCGTGAACGCCAAGAGCTCAAAAGTAAGTTTCTTACTGTTGCAAGAACAGGTCACTACTTTGGTTCTCGCCCAAGCTGCTGCCATACGGATTGAAGATAACTTGCTAATATCTGGTGAATTAAAAAGATAACCGTCTAAGCCCAAAGCTTCGATCCCTTCTCCCGCAACTTCATTTGATCATGAATTTCAAAAGATGGAGAATGACTTGCTCGCATTAAAGAAACAACTAGCTTAGGCTTCTCCAAGCACTTCATACCGGGATATCCCAAGAAGAAATTTCACTTCTAATAATGTCTCACAAAGGCCGTGCCTACCTATAGTTGCTCCACGGTTGGCACTTGAGGCCCCCCCGGTCAATGCTTTAGCCAAAATCAAATAAGAGGAGCAAAATTATGAAGAACCTTTATCGCTAGGTGAAGATGTTCAAGACGTCGGTGAACCGACTAGCGACTCTACTATTGGGTATATGGAATTTGATGAGGAGGAATCTAATGAAGAAGAGGGTACCCAAGGATATGCAAGCGGATAGTCATATGTTGTTTTCACCCGCTCGCAAGGAAAAGAAGAATAAGTTGCCACAAAGATACAGAAAGAGAAGGTCGTATCAAACACGCCTCCAACCATTGCTAAAAGAGGTAGTCCCCTTCCTGCTCAACCTGTTGTTAAGTATTTTTCAAAGAAATATTTTTCCCCTATGTCCCCTTTGAATCAACCCTCTCATATTCCTATCAAGACCGGTAATCCTACCCTACCACCGCGAAATGAGGGACTCATTCCTTCATCAACGCAACCCTTGGCCGTGTTTGACATAATTGATCATGCTAAGAAGACCAAGATCCAAATTTCTGAAGCTGAATACCTTCATTCTAACCCTAAATAGCTTGTAAGGTTGACCGAAAACATCCAAAGCCAAGCTGTCATAACTACTCAGGTTTCCCCAAAAGGAATCATTTCTACTCCTCCTGCATCTCGCATAAATGTTGCCTTAACTTCTGCATCAGGTAAAATAGAACATTTCTATCTCTCCCTCCTCATCAATGGTCATAAACTAAGCAACTGCATAATTAATTTTGGGACTTCTGATAATGTCATGCCGGCAAAGGTCACCCATGCTCTAGGCCTCACCCTTACTAAGCCGTTATTCCTTGGAAACCAAACAGGTTCCGTTGATTGGTCAAATCAAAGATGCGCAGTTTGCATTTGCGACGTTCCCAGAGAAAACAGTAAAGATGACCTTCCTTGTTGCCAATATTCCGAAAGCATATGGAATTCTATTAGGAAGAATTTTTTGCAGTGAGGTTGGTGGAGAGATTCATATGGACTGGTCGAAGGCTATAATCCCCGTCAAAGGCATAATGCAAATGCTGGAACCAGAATCTCAAAAGAAATACTTGGTTACCAATTATGATGACCCCAAGCCCAAATTCTCTTCAAATCATCAGGGATGGGGAACTATTTCTTGTCTACAAAGTCTGATAGAATAGATTTTCTCATCTAAGAAAAAGATCTTAACGAGATATGGACATTGCAGTTTGATGGCAGCAACGCGACTAGCGGGTGCGGCGTTGGAGCCGTTCTAATATCTCCCGAGGAGGAGATTATTCCTCTCTTTCAAGTTGTAGTTTTTCAACATGAATAATACTGCTGAGTATTAATCTTTGTTACTTAGCATGCAGGCCACAAAGGAAAGAGGAATCAAGAACCTAAAAGTATAGGGTGATGCAGAGCTAGTCGTAAATCAAGTTAAAAGGATATACCAAGTGAAAAATGAAAGGCTCAGAAATTACCGCAATGCGGTATGGGAAAACATTGAGGAGTTTGATGCTTTTTCAATAAAATTTATTCCAAGAGCTCAGAATGACATGGCTACCTCATTAGCCATCTCAGCATCCCTCATGCTCCCTCACCCAGGTTTGAAAATAGACACATATACTATCGAGGTAGTTTTCCGCCCAAGCGTGCCAGACAATTCTCAGCACTGGCAGGTATTCAACAATGACAATCAACTTATTGCCTTTCTGGAGAAGGCAGAAAATTTTAGTGAGCTTCATTTTGAAGGAGCTACTTCTACATGTTGTGAATTTGTTACTGATCAAGATGAAGGGATACGTGGAAGTGATAGCATATGTTAGCTCAAAGGAAATAAAATTCCAAAAGGTTTGGTTTCTCTGGAATGTTTGTTTAACAAAAACGATCTTTTTTTCAAGAAGAAAAGGCAAGATGGTCCTAATTCCTCCCCAAAAACTGAACCGGTCAATTTAGTTTCGGTAGAAAACCCGCAGTTTGTGAACATCAAAAAATGTTGCACACCCGAAGAAAAGTGGAAGTTTGTCAAATTGCTGAAGAAATAAATGGATGTATTAGCATGGTCCTATGTCAATCTAAAGTATTTTAAGCCAAAAGACATCCAACATGACATCCCATTGAAAAAGGTGTCAAACCCTTTCGCCAGAAACAGAGGCACTATAATCCTAAGATCTCAGGTAATATCTAGGCTGAAATTCAGAAGATGTTGGACGCAAGGATATTTTTTCCTATCCATCACAGTACCTAGGTCACAAACATTTTTCCAGTACGCAAAAAGAATGGCAAGATATGCATATGCGTGGATTTTCGTAACTTGAATCAAGCGTCCTTAAAGGACAACTACCCACTTCCCATAATGGATCAGGTTCTGCAAGCAGTAACTGGTTCAAAAATGTTGTCCATGTTTGATGGTTTTTTAGGCTATAATCAGATTGAATTCTCACCTAGAGACCAATTCAAAACATCATTTACTACTCCTTGGGGCACATTCACCTATAGCAGGATGCCTTTTGGTCTAACCAATGTTGGCGCCACTTTTCAGCAGGCGATGGACTTTGCATTCAAAGGTATGATGGGGAGGGTCATCATAGTTTATTTGGATGACTTAACTGTGTTCTCTAAACAATGAGATGATCATTGTGATCATTTAGAGAAAGTATTGAATAGATGCCGAGAACACGGGATTTCCCTAAATCCGAAAAAGTTTGTTTTCGGGGTCACTGAAGGGAAATTGTTGGGGCATGTTGTTAGCAAAGAAGGAAACAAGATAGATGCCGAAAGGGTTAGGGCTATTCAAAGCCTTACCTTACCCACAAGTAAGACCGACGTTCACTCCTTCGAAAAAGTGAATTTTCTCAGGCGCTTTGTTCCCGAATTTGCTGAAAAGACTCGTCACATATCAAACATGATGAAAGGGTCACCGAATTTCTGGTGAAGCGAAAAAGGGAAGGTGTCATTCGAGGATATAAAAGCCTTCGTCGCTCGCACACCAGTCCTGGTATGTCCCGATTTCTCCAAGGATTTTATCATGTATAGCTATGCATCTGAGCATATTGTGTCTGCCATCTTGATGCAAAATAATTCTGACGATGTTGAATCCCTAATTACATTCATGACCTCTCCCCTCAAGCCTCATGAATTGAAGATGACTCAATTGGAAAAGCATGCCTTTGCCATTATCAAACTAGTCAAGAACTTCAGGTATTATATTCTAAACTCTCACACAGTGGTGCTGGTCCGTGACATGGTAGTCAAGTCAATATTAACTCAACATGAGTTAGGGAGTTTGTGAGGAAATTGGAT
Source organism: Taxus chinensis (assembly GCA_019776745.2). Lineage (NCBI taxonomy): Eukaryota > Viridiplantae > Streptophyta > Pinopsida > Cupressales > Taxaceae > Taxus > Taxus chinensis. Next base: position 347,883,615 of record CM034156.1, read on the forward strand.
CACAAGGGTTCAAGAGTATGATCTAGATATAAAACCCACCAAGCTAGTAAGAGGCAAGGGCCTATGTCAGCTTATGGCTGAAAACCAAGATTCAGAAGACCCTGAGGAAAAGGATGATTGCACCGATTCAGCACAAAGCTAGCTAGAGAAAGTTGATTCTCTACCCATGGTTCTATTTGTCACAACCAGCGACGAATGGTATTTAGATATTGCTTTCTTTCTCACTTACGGTGAGTGTCCAGCTCATCTAACTTCAAAGGAGAAACGTACTATAAAGCTCAGAGCAGCTAGATATGTCATCTGGGATGACTGTTTATACAAACGCAGAATAGATGGCATCTTCTTGCGATGTGTTGATAAGCCACAATAGATAAAGTTACTTAAGAATTTTCATGATTCAACCTGCGGTGGCCATTTATCATCTTCTGTGATGGCACACAAGATTATCCAGGCTAGGTACTATTGGCCAACGCTTTTCTAGGATATAGCCACCTAGGTAGCAAAGTGTGAGCTTTGCCAATAATTTGTTGGCAAACCAAAATTGGTTGCTTTTCTCCTCAGACCAGTCATTATTGATGAACCATTCAGGCAGTGGGGAATTTATTTTATCGGAGCACTCCATCCCTAGTTGAGTGACGGACATAGTTATGTCCTGATAGCAACAAATGACTTCACCAAATGGGTGGAGGCCATACCTATCAAGCATGCCACTTCTGAGGTTGTTTGTAGTTTCATCAAAGAGAATATCATTGTCAGGTTTGGTATTCCAAGAAAAATTGTTGCTGATAATGCTTCTAACTTCTCCTCACGGGAAGTTGTTGGTTTTTTTATGAACATGGGATAATCTTGGCACACGCCTTGGATTATTACCCCCGGGGAAATGGTCAGGAAGAATCCAGCAATAAAAACTTATTGACCATCATACAGAAGCTAGTTGATGAGAGTCAGCGAACGTGGCACAAGTCATTGTATGACGCTTTGTGGGCGGACCGCATTACTCCCAAGAGGTCTCTTGGTATGTCACCTTTTCAAGTGTTATATGGAATCAATGCCGAGCTTCCCATTTCTGCAGAACTTCCTGCTCTACACTTGGCACGAGTGATTGAAGATGATACTTTCCAAAATTCTCTTGAAAAGAGGATCATGTATCTAGCAGAACTTGAAGAAAAAATATTAAGAGTGGTCGACAGGATCACCGAACATCAAAATCAAGTTAAGAGATTGTTTCATAAAAAGGCTAAGCAAAGAGATTTCCAAGTGGAAGACCTCGTCCTTTTGTGGGACAAATGAAGAGAGCCAAAGGACATGCACGGAAAATTTGATTCTCTATAGAGAGGACATTTCAAGATCAAGCATCTCAATGGGGAGAATAGCTTCTATCTCTCATATCTAGATGGAACTGATCTCCCGCTTCCCTATAACGGGTAGCATCTCAAAATATTTAGGAAGTAGAGCTTTCTCTCTTCTTTGTACAGTTTGTTTTTGTTGTGTGTTTTATTTTGTTGTGCGTTTGCTTCCGTCGTCACCCTTGTTTTTGACTATGTAACCCAATGGATAGGCACATGTTGATCTGGGGTTCTCCACCCTTGAGCTTCACTCAAAGATAGTCCCCAGAAAGAGCCAGCTATTATCCTGTAAAATTAACAAGGGCAATTTTGCAGGTAACCATACCAAATTTTGTCTTGGTCCCCCGTTAGGGGCCCCTCAATGTTCAAAATGTTATAAAATCCCTTTCCGGGAAATCTAGTTCTCCAAACTTAGTCATTTTGGTCCTTTTTTGGCTGGGTGCACCTTTTATCTATGTAACATAGAACAAACTTGCGCCCCCTTTATTTCCTTTGGCGCACCCTTTGAAGTGTTGACACAACAATTGTTGAGCCTCCCCGTGATGTGCCTTTCTTGCCTATGCCAAGGCACATGTGCTCTCCTGTCAACAAGAAAAATATTGCGCCATTAATTGGTGCGCCAAGGCACTCAAAATGAAGTGTTGACAGTACTAAATTTGTGCCAAAGGCGTAAATAATTTTGTGTCAGCAAAACCATATTCGAACCAAAAGGCACAAAGTTTTACGTGTCGAAATTTTTTTTGGTGCACCCCTTTAAAAAGTGGTTGGTGCATTTATTACACCTTTTCCTATATATAGGTGCATCTGCCCTATCAATTTCACAATTGAAAACATAGGATAAACTTTATTCCTCTGCACCTGTCAGCGCACCTGTCATCCTCGTGTCGCGTTCGTGGACCCCGTTTCGTCTCTCACATTCTATATATTCCAGATCAACAACTGAACTCAGATCCACATATGTCTACATCAAGCAAAAGGCCAACCAAGTCAAAGGGTAAGGCTAATATTACAGAGGAAGAGATGAAGTACAAGTATCAAAGGATCAAAATGCCCGAGTCCCATGCAGAATGTGACCTAGACATTAGAGACTCCAAGCTCGGTCACATCGACATGGAAGATTTCTAGGCCAGAACCAGGAGAATCACAGGAAGTCCTTAGATGGACAAGCTGGTGGGTAGTGGTCTGCATTTTTCTGGGGGAATCCCTGTCAGTGTGGTCAACAACGAGTTTATGATGGTGGTGGCCCACTGTTACAACAAAGACATAAGGTGTGTCAAAAATGAAAAGGGTGAGGTCATAATCAACCTCACTGCCCGGCACTTCGAAATCATGCTAGGAATTCCTCACCACCGACATTTTATGGCTATAAGCCAAAAGGACTGCACCAAGGCATGGGAGGATATGAAGACAAGTGCATACAGCTGATGAATGAAATGTACTTAAAGAACAAGAAGGTGATAACAAGATGGCCACAGGTTATTCAACGTAGTGACTTCTCCGAGGAACTGAGTGATACCATCACATTCCTAAGTAGAGTTTTTGGGCTTTCTGATGCCCATTACTTTCACAAATGGATGCTCAGGTACCTAGAAACCATGAATAAGAATGTGCCTGATCAGCACTTTGAATGGGCAGAGATAATAAGCAGCACCATATCTGAGAAGCTCCAACAACTCACCATGATGGGGAGGTTCTACATGAACACCTACGTAGTCTACGCTGCAGCCTCAGAGAGGGATTATCCAGCACTGAGCTGATGCGGGGTTTGGCCTCAGGTAAAGATGTATGAATACTACCCAGAGCTGAAGCTGGAGAACAACATCTCGCAGTTTACCAAGATCAATGATGCTTTCTTCTATGGCATCATCTACCTTTTGAGGCCAAATATGACTCATGGTAAAACAACCAAGAGCATAGTCACAACGACAAAGAAGTGGGGAGCACTATTTACCCAATTCCCCACCTTCACATATCTCAGAGTAGCTAATTTCTTGGGCAAGCCCACTAAATTGGCAAGGTATGCTGGCCCTAAGCTGATCCTGTTGGAGCTATCCAGACAGCTCATAACCTACCATGAGAAGTGTTTGAAGAGAAAGAAGGGTAAAACCCCTTTCCCCCTTACAATGGGCAGATATACACGCACTTCTCACACCAAGGCCCAGTAGATGTTTGCAGATCTATAACTGTTGAATATAAAGCACAACTTCTCGGCAAAGCCCACCTTCGATCCAAGAAATTTCCTTCCCAAGGAAAAACTCGATCCAATCCACATTCCACAGATCGAGGACATCTATATCGACCTGTATCATGAGGTCGAACTTAGAAGGAAGGATCACTCCCGCCTGGCCTTGGCAGAGATTATTCAATATGGCGTAGCCATTGTTCCAAAGGGTTATCAAACTACCGATCAAGAATTTGATCAAGTGTATCTGGACACAGATGGGGACAACTGGCCGTTTGCTGCAATTGACAAAACAAAAGTACCCCATATCATTGAAGAGAGGGTTAAATAAACATTGCGGCGAACAAAACACTGGTGCAGAATGAATGGCCTTATCTACCTGGGTGTAGATTTCACTACGTCCCCTTTGGGCAATGCACCTGTCAGGCTGAAACATCAGCCAAAGGGAAAAGGAAATGATAAAGAGGGAGAATCAAGCTCTGCTCAAGAAGAAGCTCCTGAAATCCCTCCTTCTACCGCACAAGAACAGGTTGTGAGTCTGGTATCCCCAGAGAAAGAAGCGATGGAAGGTGTTCCAATGGGCACATCCACTCAGGGTGTTGCCACAGCTACAATTACCGAGGTCCCTTCTATTCCTTCTTCCTCCCCTCCTTCCCCTCCTCGTGTGACTCAAATGACCATTCCTTTGGTCGTATCTTCTCTCCCATCTTCCACTGTTCCCCCTTCCTTGTCCTCCATCTTCTCTTTTCTCATGGAGCTGACCCCACTATTTCTTCCCTCATCTCTCAACTCCCTTCCATTCTCATGTCTACTTCCCCTGCAGTATCCCTCCCTTCCGTGAGCACATCCTCGGCCTCCCTTTCGATGCTGCCACTAAGTGTCTCTACCCATTTCCCCTCATCCACTGCAGTTGTTCCCTCTTCCACCTCTGGTCCTGTTCCCTTAAGTCCAACATGGATCTCCTAGCATCTGAGCCAGTAGAAGAGGAAAGTCCCCATTACACCAATGGACTTCTCCATCATCCTAGCAAAGGGGGGTAAGAAGAAAAATCCTATAACCCACTTCTCTCAGAGTACATTGGGAGAAAGAGTAATGGAGATCGCATATCTCGATCCTTCAAAGGAGAAAAAGGATCTGTCTCCTATACATTATACAGTGACACAGGTCACAATGGGAAAATCTTTTGAAAGTATTCAAGGAGAGGCCCTATCTATGGTGGATTCCCTTTGCAAGAAGCTCGAAGAAGAAAAGGAGGAGAAGAGGCTATTAAAAGAGCAGAACAAGAAACTTCTCCATGCCCTGCAGAAAATGGGCAGTGCACCTCCTACAACTACCACCGAAACTCCTAAAGTCCTATGTCAGGAAAAGATAAATGAGTATGTCAAAATTGGCGAACAGGGTATGGTAGTTTCTGCCTGGAGAGATCAAATCCTCAAAGACAGTGAGGAGGTAATTTTCAAGTTCACCGAATTATATCAGAACATTAGTCGGGCAAACAAAGATCTCCAGGAAATTGCAAGACCTATCTCTGAAGAGTTGGACCATGCTAGGTTGCAACACGAGACATTCCATAAAATGCTCGAATGCTCAGTTGATGATTTGGTAAAATTCAGCATTTTCAATCACCCCAGGGTACCCAACAAAATCCTTGCTGCGTTGGATTACTAGGTCGATCAGATGGAGTTTGTCCTAGAGAAGGTTGACAAGGTCAAGGAGGAAGCCCTAGATGCAATGCATCAAATGGAGTGAATCATTCTAAGAATGTCTCCAGGCTTTGTTACTCCTTCTTTCACCTTGAGGAAGGCAGATGAGACTATACAAATCTTCAAGGAGATCATCTCTCAAGGGCTAGGGCCAGAAGCCACTTTTGACACCGAATGCATTAATAACCTTCTGGCTTGCCGTGATTTTGTGGGGTACCTGATGGAGGTAGGTAATGAATATTTCAAGCTCCTTGAAAAACTTAGAGATGAGTGGGAGACTTTTGAGGTTATCGGCGATCATACAAAGGGTCCTACCAAGGATCAACTTCAGCCGATGGTTAGTAAGTTCATGGAATATCGGACCCAGTTCCATATCACCTCACCCGAACAACAGCAGAAGCAGGATACCCCCTTTTAGCCGCAAGAAAACGATGAATAGCTTTCTTCCTCTTGGCTTCCTTTTTATAAATATCTAAGAGTATGTTGGTACAAATGATGACATCATCCATGTTGCACCATGGGATGTTGTCATCCACCAAGTTGCCCAAAGTCAATATTGACTTTTAGATATTTTGTAATTAGTTGTTGGATTCCTTTTGCCTTCTCTCTTCTCCTCCTTCTATATATACTTGGATACTTGTTGTATTCATGGTGTGGATAGTTTTTAGATGAAAAATATAAGTGAGAAGAAAAGACTTTGAGATTTTTGTAACAAAGAAACATTAATACAAATATTAATACTTTTTGCTAAATATGTGTGTTATGAGCATTTAATCTTTCTTACGTCAGATCTATGCGTTTATTCTGTTGGATCTATTTCTAATTTTCTGTCATTTATTCATCAGTATTGCTTTGTTTTTCTATGCAAGTAGGTTCGGCTCTATTTAATACCAGCCCAAAACATAGACCCTCTGACATTTTTGCTTTGGAATCCATTTCTTTTCTCCCTTAAGATCTATCCAATTTTCTCACCTCGTTTCTTTCCCTTGTTTTCACAATTGGATATACGCCAACTGGGATGAGATCCCAAACCCCCAAAGGTAGAATATTGTGAGACTTACACATTTTCCTACTGGTAGAATAGCAATAAACTAGTTTCACTTTGCTGACTCAAAGAGGGGCTATGCCCTACACATTGTTGGCTCGTCTATCCATAGATCTGTCCAAGCGACAGATTTTTACACCAACAGACTCAAAGCCAAGGAAGGGAGTCAGAGGGAAAAGTGAAAATTTACCTTTCGTTCAAAGTGGAAAAGATAAATTATGGACCCGTAGGCATGATTTTTGTTCCAATCTAGTTGCTATCTGTCTCATATCAAAAGGGGACCCATTTTTCAAGTTTTTTTCCATCCCTCCTGTACGAACCTGATACAAACTTTGAAGGGGCATATATTTCGACTCAAGTCTCGAAATAGTGTAAATCTAATGCCATTGGAAAGATCTCGGCTTCACCCATGCCATGGAGGTATGAGACTTTAATTTTTTGAGGGGTTTAGGTAAAGGAAAATGGAGGAAACATCTTCAAACCTTTAATGCAAGATCCATCTGTCTCAACAACCAGATCGCATTCGATCTATTTCCACCATTTCCTCTTCTTTCAAGGCACCACATGAAGGAATCATACAGTAAAGATAGATTTGGGGCATATTTTATCAGAAGCATTAATAGCAGTGGTTGAACTTCAACCCACTTTTCCTTCTTCCCTCTCTCTTTCTTCTCTCTGATCAAATATATAAATACAGGGGCAGGATTCATTGTAAAGGGTTGTTTGTTCTTATTCCCTACCCACTTTCTCTCTTTCTTCTCTAGGGTTGAATGTGGAGTTTAAGCCTCCTCCCTTGGCTTTGTAATGGAATTTTCTTGCCTCTTTCTTGTTAATGGTGTACTTTGTGAACTCCTAGAGCAATAAAATTTGTTTCATGATGCATTTTGTCTATCCTTTGCTTAGTTTGTTTTCTCTTCTCACCTCTCACCATTGTAGGGTATACTATGCATATCTCTAATGTCCATTGCAGGTTTTTGGAGCTATGTTTAAGGGGTTTGAAATGGTGTTCTATGTGAACTTTATCCTTAGTCTGCGATGCATCTGTCCATCCTCTCCATTTCTCGCTTCTCTCCATTTCCGGAAGTTGATTTTATGATCAGCAATTCATATTTCTCGGTGTTATAACCTCTGTAGTGTAGGATTTCTTTATTTTCATGATCTCTCTCTCTCTCTCTGTCTCTCTCTCTCTCTCTCTCTCTCTCTCTCTCTCTCTCTCTCTCCCTAGTCCCTTGGAATTGTTAGATTAGGAGTATATAGTCACATTTCCTTCCTTAAAAGTAGTTTCATGCTACGATTAGGAAGTGGAACTAGCCTTCTCTAGAGGATCATTCCCATTTACAAGTCCCACAACTTGGGGAATGATTCAATAGTATGTAAATCACACCAGATGAGTCTGCCTTAGAAAATCATATCGATAGCTCATTTGGGGTGTTGTGATTTTACACTAACAGTAATCTCATTACAAGTGGTATTAAATACTAATCTTGGTTGACATTGCATTAAACCCTAATTGTGAAGGTTTGGCTATATCTCGAAATTGGTAGTGAATTTTTCTACAATTTTTTTGTAGTGTGCGTAAATCAGTTAAGTAAGTTTCTCTCCAAATTTCAAGATTTTTTACCTTTTTTTTGTAAAAATTATAACGATTTTATGTTTTTTCATAATTCGGCTACCGATGGTGCAATTTTTTGAATTTCTCTAGGTTTCTTATATTTTTGGAAATATTTCCACAAATTAGATAGGTTTAATATTTTATGATTTCCTCTATTCATCCAGTAAATTTATGAAACCCCAAAGCCTAAAATTTTTCCTTATTCTATCTACCCCAAGTTCCAAGCCCTACATCATGACTAGTAGATCAACCCGAGACTAAGGGAAAGATCAAGAAACTCTAGGACTGACCCCAAATAAGGAATATATGTATTTAGAATCTTCTTGTTCAGGAGTATCTGAGGTGGTTTTATAACTTTAGGAAAGGGTAAATAATGTGGTGAGTAAGGATGACCTTAATAATGAGCTTCTTCATCTGAAAGGTAGCCTTAGGGGTGAAATTCAGACAAATTTTCAAGAAATGAAGTAGGAGTTTCTACTTTCTCTTTCAAACACAAATCCCAATCCCAGACATATGGGTTCCTCTAGTAATACTCACAAAACTCCAAATCACTCCAATCTAGGAGGCCCCTTTACAAATTTAGGTGGATTTCCTCACCAATGGCAAGGTATTATTCCAAAAGTGGAAATGCGTAAATTTGATGAAAAATATCTAATCAATTGGATTACCCAAATGGAGAATTTTTGTGATCTCCATCAGATCCCATCAGGATAATAGGTAATCATGGCATCCTTATATCTAGAACCTAATCAATTTGTTTGGTATCATTGGTTATGTTCTCAAAGGAATAATAATGATCTAAATATCACATGGACAGTTTTCACTGAAGACCTTTAATTACACTATAGCTCTAGTGTTTTAGAGAATTATTTCACCCAGTTAGAAAAGTTAAGAAAAACAAGTTCAATTAAGGAGTATGTCCATCAATTCCAAATTTGTTCCTTACATATGGAGGATATTATAGAAGAGTATTTGAATGACCTATTTCTTAGGGGTCTTAAGGACCACATTGAGCATGAGCTGTGCATGTTTAATCCAATCAATATTTATCTTTCTATTATCGTGGCGGGTAGGGTAGAGGAAAATTTTATTTCCAACAGAAGGAAATTCTTCTCTAACACAAAATATTGTAGCACCTTTCCTCCATCATAACCTCGGTTAGTTGAGTTGAAACCTCAAAAATTTTAAGAAAAAATAGCAAAAGGGTTATGTTTTAACAGTGATAGAAAATATGGACCAAATCATAAATGTTCTAAGCAAAAACTATTCTACATTAAAGGGATAGGTGATGAGGAAGAATATAAGAAAACATCAAGCAAGGCAGTGGAAAAATTATAGGAAGAATCTGAATATCCCCAGCCTAATATCTCATGCCATGCTTTATTGGGTATTATTACTCCACAAACCCTTTAGGTCATGGGTTATCTTAAGAAGCTGAAGGTGATAGTATTGATTGATTTAGGGAGCACACATAATTTCATCAATCATAAGCTAGCCGCAAGACTAAATTGTTTCATCTACCCATCACCTAAATTTCAAGTAATGATAACGGATGGCGACAAAGTCCAATGTTAAGGTAAATTCCATAAAATCAGAGTTATTTTGGGTGACTACACATTGGAATCTATAATTTTTTCTATTACTATGGGAAGATATGATATTGTCTTAGGTGTTCAGTGACTCACAACTTTCGGCACCATAGAGATAAATTTCTAATAATTTTTCATGCACTTTTCTTCTGAGGGTAAACAAATTGAACTTTGAGGACTATAGGAAAAATTTCCTCAAGTGGTTAGTTCTCACCAAATGAATAATATTCTTAAAAAGGGGGATAAAGGTTTTGTAGCAGGATTATTCTCCATAGAATTTCAACTGCCAATAACAATAGTGCATCCTGATCTTCAGAAGGTTATTAATCAACATGTAGTTGTCTTCAAGGATCCTAAAGGATTTCCTCTTGAAAGATAACATGATCATGCCATTCAATTTATTCTAGTAAGCAAATCCCCCAACATTAGGCCTTCTAGATACCCATATGTGTAAAAGAGTGATATCCAAAAGTGGTGGAGGAAATTTTGGAAATGGGTATTATTCGTCACATTCATAGTGCTTATTCTACTCCAGTGGTAATGGTGCACCGCAAGGATGGAAGATGGTGCATGTTTCTAGACTACCGAGAAATTAACAAGTACACTATCAAATATAATTTTCCTATTCCTGTCATTGATGATTTATTAGATGAGTTGCATGGTGAAATTTATTTTACAAAATGGTAAGTGCATGGAAATGGGGGGCCAAAAGGAGGTTAAAAAGGGACAATTTTTTCCCAAATTTAGCAAAACTTGAACTTCATATAATAATTTGGCATGCATATGCTCAAAATTTTACAAAGTGATAAGAATAAGTACCGTAGATCTCAAAATCTACTTTCTAAACTACTATTTTTTTTAAATGGTGGAGATTAAGAGGTTCAAATGTGGTGTGCACATAAATTATGTCTATTTTTGTGTCGAAAAGATAAGAACCTATTATGTGTGCCCCACCCCCCATTTTTTGAGTTTTATAAAAAAAAATTCAAATCCCTTCTGTATAAATTTATCTAATTCCATATACGAGGTCCCACTAATTTTTCATAATTTTTGGATGAATATATAATTTTTTATTAATTTTCAAAGTGCACACTTCCCAAAATAGAAATATTTTTGTGTACACCCTCGTAACTTTGAGAAAAAAATTTATTTTTTGTTTTTTTTAGTGTGTGTAGAATGCAGTTTAGAAGAGGATATTTTTTCTAGAATTTGGAAGAAAAAATCATAAGTTGTGTACAAAAATATATGCATACATTTTTCCAAGAAAAGAGGGCACTAGTAAAAGAAATTAAGGATGAAATCCTTAAACTAACCTGATTTTAGAAAGAATTATATATCCTCACCAAGGTAAAATTGAGCTTGATATTGTGGTATAATTTTTTTTGGAATATTATGTTATAACAGATAAGATATCAAGGTGTACACATGAGAGTTTGATGTTTTTTGGTTAAACACGAATTACGCAATCCAAGCCTTATGGTGGGATATCAAAGGAAAATCCAAGCCTATGGATTGGGATTCCCAAACCCGTAAAAGGTGAAATGTGAGCATGTTTACTAAAATAAATGGTTTAAGTATACTTTTTACTTTTATTAATATTTATGATTAATTAATAAAGTATAAATATTAATAAAATAAAAAATTATACTTTAAATTTTATTTAGTAAATATAAGCAGTTAGGGTCACTCTGTACCTTATGGAATGAATCTCACAGCTCAATCTGTCACGATTTAGAAGATAGATTTTTAGATTCTAATCTAGTCATTACATAGGTATTTTTAAGGATTCAACATTCAGCCTAAAGATTTTAGGGTTTAAATTATATAATAAATGTCTATTTTTAGAAAGAATATAGTCGTTATTTAGGTTTTGGGGCCTTTTGATTGGTTATTGACATTTATAAGAGTCTTAAATGTGTCAAAATTAGAATTTACAAACCTAGCATCTCCCAAAGGTAGCGATCACTTATCAAATAAATAAACTCATGAATTTTACCATGAGCATTGAGTTGGATCCCTAATTTTGTATTAGAATATGTTAAAATCATAGTATAGATGAGTACCTACTTTAGAAGTATAGGGAATACATCTTTCACTTCCTGGTCAATGGTGCGTCCTTCCTTTGGCCAACCTACCTTAGTACCAATCTCAACCTAGATAAAAAAAAATTATTAATAATGTTTTTTTAATATTTTTTCAATGTGCAAGGATGATTGGATATTATGAATGATGAGTTTAGTGTGACTTGATGGAAGATAAATTCCTTCAGAGGCCTAAAAAGGCCATTTTGAACTAATCAAACACCGTCTGAGAGAGTTCAAGAAATATATTAAGTATCTAGAGGTGATGTTAGGGAATCTTGGAAGTGTTGGAGGCAATTTAGGAATATTGTTTAGGGCTTAAGGTTTAGGGTTTAAGTTTTAGGGTTTAGGGTTTAGGGCTCATGGATTAGGGTTTAAAGTTGAGGGCTTAGGGTTTATAGTTGAGGGTTTAGGGTTTAGGGTTTAGGGTGTACAGTTTAGGGTTTACGGTTTAAAGTTTATGGCTCATGGTTTAGGGTTTAGGGCTCATGGTTTAGGTTTTAGGGTTCACGGTTTATGGTTTAGGTTTTATAGTTTAGGGCTTAGGGTTTAAGGTTTAGGGTTTAGGGTTTAGGGCTCAAGATTTAAGGTTTATAGTTGAGGGTTGAGGTTTTAGATTTTATGGCTTACATATTAGGGTTTAAGGTTTAAGGGCCTGGGTTTATGGTTTAGGGAACATGGTTTATGTTTTATGGTTGAAGGCTCGAGGTTTAGGGTTTATGGTTTTGGGCTCAAGGTTTAAGCCTCAGGGTTTAGGGCTTGGGGTTTAGGATTGATGACTTAAGGTTTAAGTTTTAAGGTTTAGGTTTTATGATTTAGTGTTTTGGGTTTTATAATTAGGGTTTATAGCTTAGGATTTGGGGTTTAGGTTTTAAGGCTCATGGTTTAGGGTATAGGGCTTAGGTTTTAGGGTATAGGGCTCAGGGTTTATGGTTTAGGGTTTAGGGTTTGTGGTTGAGGGTTTAGGGTTTAGGGTTTATGGTTTAGGGCTCATGTTAGGGTTCAAGATTTAGGGTTAAAGGTTCAAGTTTGAGGGTTCATGGTTTAGGGTTTATGTTTTAGGGCCTAGGGCTTAGGGCTTAGGGTTTAGGGTTTAGGACTCAAGGTTTAGGGTTTAGGGTTTAGGATTTAGGGCTTACTGTTTAGGATTTAGGGTTTAGGGTTTAGGGTTTATGGGTTATGGTTTAGGGTTTAGTGCTAATGGTTTAGGGTTTAGGGTTTAGAGCTTAGTGTTATGGGTAGTAAAAATAGGTTTTAGGGTTTATAGGGTTTAGGGTTTAGGTTTCAGGGTTTAGAGTTAAGGGTTTAGGATTTAGGGTTTAGGGTTTAGAGTGTACATTTTAGGGTTTAGAGTTTATGTTTTATGGTTTAGGGCTCAAGGTTTAGGGTTTAGGGATCATGTTTTAGGTTTTAGTATTTAGGTTTTATGGTTTAGGGCTTAACATTTAGGGTTTAGTTCTTATGGTTTAAGTTTTATGGTTGAGGGTTTTAGATATAGGGTTTAAGGTTTATGGTTTATGTCTTAGGGATTAGGGTTTAAGATTTAATGGTCAGGGTTCAGGGTTTAGGGCACATGGTTTAGGCTTTAAGGTGTAAGGGTTAGGGTTTATGGCTCAGGGTTAAAGGCTCGGTGTTTAGGGATAAGGGTTTAGGGCTCAGAGTTTAGGGATCAGGGTTTAGGCTTACCCATTCACTCACTGTAATGTTATGTGTCTTACCCATTCTTATTAGTATTGACAAATATTATTCAACTAAAAAGGGTTCATATTCTTTGTAAGCAAAACATTCAAAGAGAGTCATCACAATTTGATGCCTTTCATCTGCTATTTTTTTTGAGGATGGAAATGTTCTATATCCAAGAACAATTTAGTACAAATAAATGTTACCAAATATAGCTATCTTCTTTTTCCAATCCTGGTTTTCATAATACCATACATGGAAATATGATAAACGTGAAATTTGTTTCAGAGTGTGAATAAATTGACATTAAAGAGCACAATTGTATGTGGGGAGAAACAGGTTTGGCAGAGATTTATAATATGCATTATAAGGCACAAGGTAGATGTCATATCCATTTAGTTACTTGTCCCACCTCTCATAAACAATGTACTTGTACAAGTAAACTAAATTATGTTTCTAAGCACGAGACTAGGAAATATGGTCCTAATATTGATATTCAAAAAGATGAACTCACTCATGAGACCTACTGGAAATATATGAGGTTTGCCTATCCTTGTAGTGCAGAATATCAAGAGCAGTTTTCACTTTGTAATCACTACTATAGACTATAGGGATTTTAAACAATCTCTAGGTTTCCTTGTTGTTGTCATGCACTCCTAGTTAAGTCATCAATAAAATAGAATTTTGTTTAATTCAAAATAAAGAAAGAGTGAGAGTATAAGAGGAAAAATGAGTGAGAGTGAGATGGAGACTGTTTAGGGGTCATTGTTTATGGTTTAGGATTTAGGGCTTAGGGCTCAAGGTTTAGGGATCATAGTTTAGAGTTAATGGTTTAGGGTTTACAATTTAGGGTTAAGATTTTAGGTTTTAGGGTTTAGGGTTTAGGGTTTATAGTTTAGGGTTTAGGGTTTAGGGTTCATGGTTTAGGGTTTAGGGTTCAGGGATCAGGGTTTAGGGCTCAGGGTTTAGGTTTTATGGTTTAGGGGTTAGGGTTTAAGGTTCAAGGTTCAAGGTGGTAAAAATAGGGTTTAGGATTTAAGGTTTAGGTTTTGGGGTTCAAGGTTTTTGTTTTAGGGTTTAGGGATTAGGGTTTAAAGCTTAGGGTTTAAGGTTAAAGGTTAAGGGTTTAAGGGTTTATATTTTAGGGATTAGGTTTTAGGGTTTAGGGTTTATGGTTTAGGTTTTAGGATTTTAGGTTTAGGGCTCCAAGTATATGGTTTATGTTTTAGGGTTTATATCTTGGGGTTTAGGGTTTAAGGTTTAGTCTTTAGGGTTTAGGATTTATGGCTTAGAGTTTAAGGATTAGGGTTCAAATTGGTAAAAATAGGGTTTATGTTTTATGGTTTAGGGCTCCAGATTTAGGGCTTAGGGTTTATATTTTAGGGCTTAGGGTTTAGGGTTTAGGTTTTAGGATTTAGTCTTCAGGGATCAGGGTTTATGGCTTGGGGTTTATAGTTTAGGGTTTATGGTTTAGGGTTCATGGTTTAGGGTTTTGTTTTTAGGAAGAAACTTATAACATGAAAAATTGGTAAAACATGAGTTACCATGAGTTGAAAACATGTTTCTAAAACGTCAAGTGATGATTTAAGTGTTTAGAAACACTATTATGAGACCTACATTATGATGGGAATAGAATGCTCTCTTCTAATTACAAGGTAAGAGCAAGGATCACTCTTTTATTTTTCAAGGCCTCAACAATTAACCCCAATGATCACAAATCAACTCTATGATTCTCAAACCATTTTTTGATTATCTATCACGTACCGAAATAGGTATTCAACTTGTAGATGGAAGTATTTTTCACTGAATGAGATTATTTTTATGTGGCCACCTGATCGAATGAAATTATTTGGTTATAATGTCCTTCCTCCTTTGAAGTGTCATCACACTACAAGGTTCAAATGAGTGTTTAAGAACACTACCAACTGAGTGACATCAAATGAAACTCAGACAATTTCTCATTCTTACATACATGGTGCTCTCTATGAAGATCATCCTCTTAACCCTCCTAGCTCTAGAATTCTTCTCAGTTATCTAAGAACATGATGGAATGATAATACTATCTCAGAAGAGAGGAATAAATTCAAATGTGCCTAGATTGTAGGCTTCGTAGTTGAGGAAACAAACCCAATTGAACTAGTCAGGGAAGAGTTGGACCAAAACAGAGCACTACATGAAATTATTGGGATAAGGATAACACTGAGAGAATTAAGGAAGCCTTGAGGAAGACTTTCACAAATTTTCTAATTACACCCATTATCCTCATGATGTTTCAGATCCTTCACAAACCTCATGATGACCATTCCCTTAATTATTTCAATCGATAAAAAGTTACATATGTGATTTGATTTATTATGTGTTATAAGGAATTGCATTAGTCCACATTTTAGAGCAATTGCTTATACCTTTGGGAGTTGTGAGATTTATAGAATATAGTTTTGACACATCTAAAAATCTTACAAATGTTAATAACTAATCAAGAAGACCCAAAAACCTAAATAATGACTATATTCATTCAAAAAATAGATATCGATTGTATAATTTAAACCCTAAAAGATTTAGGTTGAATGTTGAATCCTGAAAAATACCTATGTGCTGATCATATTAGAATTTAAAAAACTATCTTCTAAACCAGGATAGATGGAGCTATGAGACTAGTTCTATAAGGTGTAAACTAACCCTAACTTCTTATATTTACTAAACTAAATTTAAAGTATAATAAATAATAGTATAAATACTAATAAAAGAAATAATAATAAAAGAAAAAATAAATGTATCCCTCCCATAAGCATATACACCACATAACAATTAGGAATGTGCTCGCATTATAGAATGGGCGTGTTATAACGTGCTTACGATTTAGGCTTGCTAATGACCAAACATGGCAATTCATAACGTGTTCACGTTATAATGCAACCCTAGATTTTCTCTGTCTTGTTATAACGTGAGCGTGTTATGGCCAAAATGGTAAAAAAATGGATTTTTGTGCACGTTTTGGCTCCCCATTTCCATGAACTTACCCAAAACTAGATTTGTGTTATGGGTATCACCAAATTAAAGTAAAGAAATAAGATATTCATAAGTCAGCCTTTAAAACTCATCAAGGGCATTATGAATTCCTAGTGATGCTTTTTGGTCTTACTAATGCCCCTCCACATTTTAGAGTTTGATGAATTCAGTATTTAGACCATTCCTATGGAATTTTTTCTTGTTATTTTTTGATGATATCCTCATCTACATAAAATCATGGGATAAACATTTATAGCATGTCAATACATTATTAGGAGTCTTAGAGAAACATCAACTATATGCCAAGCCTTTGAAGTCTTCTTTTGGGGTACATGAAGTGGAATAATTTGCCCATATTGTCTTTAAGGAAGGTGTTAAGGTGGACCCTCACTAGATCTAGGCCATGGTGGAATGGGAAGTATCAAGAAGAATCAAGCATTTATGAGGCTTCTTAGGTCTGACAAGGTATTATCGTATATTTGTAAAAAACTATGGTAGTATAGTAGCAACACTTACCATATTATTAAATAAAGTGCTGATAAGAGTTTCTAGCTTCCTGTCAAGAAGAGTGTACGAGTAATCAAGAAACACTAAACAACGTCGAGTATACAAGGGATTAGTACCTTGGAGATGGCAGTGGATGATATGGATGCAACGAAGATAGATACATGATATAAAGAAGCTAGATCTATAAAACTGAAACAGATAAGATTAGATCACAATATGCGGGGGTTACTTGGACAGTGCTAGTTCCAATAGGATTTTAACTCCCTTAGAGGATGTCAACCCCCATGTCAGACAAGATAATAATATAATACAAGATAACAGATAATGTGAAAGTAAATGAATAAAGGAACCAAACACTGCAGGTGTGTAAATGGTATTATTCATCTGATGTGTGTAATATGAATCTCATTTTTCTTCCTCCAGTTCATTCGATCCAGGTCTTCTTGAAAAATATATCCATTGTGCTCTAGATCTTCGATCCTTTCTGAAATATGGGGGAAAACCCATATTTATAGCTTGGATGTGAGGTTAGATTGGGGTTAACAGGTAACAGGGGTTGGGTAGAGTAACCCGAGTTAAGAAATATGATGTGATCACGTGGGGACCGCGGCTTGAATTATTAGATGGAGTGGGGAGCATGATTTATATGGTAGGTGAGATGATAGACTCCATTTAGAAAGGGGTGTCGGATGGGTGTATTAATACCTATGGATTGAATAATTTGTGAGAGATGGGGGATAATACTAAAAGTTGAATTATCAAATGGGTCTACATGCAGCCCATTTGATAATTAATTTAATAAAGTGAGAAAATGGATGGGATTTAATTTAATTTAAGAAAAATAGAAGCGAGAATGGAAATTTCATGAATGTGAGATGACGGAGGGGCGCTATACCAAAAATAGGTGTCTACATTTTCCCCTTTTTATTGAGTGATTTGTGATAGCAAGCCATGAGACAAAAACAAAAAGGGTTAGATGAAATATGTGTCTGAGGATTAATGAAGACATGACCAAAAGTAAGATGCCCTAGGAAAAAAAGGATCACATTAACAATGAAAAAAAACTATGGTGGTGACTCCAATATCACATCGATAGAGGACAATTGTGGTCTCAACAGAGATAGATGACAATATTCTATAAACCAGTGAGTGGGTGAAGACCACTGCAGTATGGATGTAAACCAAAATGACCAATGGGTAACAGGAAAACATCAAAATATGTGCAACAGAATGCGAAAATATGTGCGCAATCCTTTTTCTGCAAGGAATCATGCATAAAAATCATGCGTCCACAAAAGGGATGAGAATGAAGATAATGATGCCCCAACATAGGGCACAAGAAGGACACAACGTGAATTATGTGTTGACAAGTACAGGGATGAAAAGGTACCCCAACATAACACATAGATGGATGTTGAAATAAGATATCCCAAGGGGAATATCCCTAAATGTGGATATGATTAGTAGATAGGATAGAAAGGTGAGATAAAAGTTTCTAAAAGGGTGATAAATATAGTGACAATCATGTTTCATAGGAAATATGCATAAGTGTTAGCCAATTAGAAGGTGAAGAAGACAAAGAATTCTCATTTCTTCCATAAGTAGGATAAGAAGTCAAGATACTTTTGCGACAAAATAAAAGCAGAGAAAATATACATGGAAGACAACAAGATCAGATAGGTGATGGCCATTATGGTATCTTCCAAGACAAAAAATGTCAAAGGAAGATGGAAAGAGATTCTTAGAAATGGATATGATGATGTCCTTGTGAGAGGAATGATGAAGATAAAAGATGTGAGAGGGTTCTCAAAAAGAGAGAAGGTTAATGCTGCAGGAGGAAGAACACGAATGGTAATGAAAGGGATAGATGGCAATACATAAATAGAGAAACATTGGCATTGACCTTGAATGCCAGATGTGAGGGATGTTGAGAAAGAGAAAAGGGAATATACATGAGGATTGGTAGATTATGAGAAGAGTAAGAAAGATTAAATATGAAGGCGACAGGGGTATGGAATAGAGGGATGGAGACAAAGGAGGAGAAAATAAGAAATGAAATGGGAGGAAGAAGATAACAAAGAAGGATTATAGAGAAAGGGGGAAATGAAAAAGGATAAACAAAGATAAGATGAGAAAAGAATAGAGTAGAGGATAAAACTATGAAAGAGAGAGAGAGAGAGAGAGAGAGAGAGAGAGAGAGAGAGAGGGAGAGAGAGAGAGAGAGTTATTCAAGACGAAAGGTGTGAAGAAAGATGGAGCAAAGGAAAATAGATAGGTAATAGAAAATGAAAGATATGATAGAGAAAAGAAAATTGAGGGAAACATATCATAGTGAGGAAATCCAAGGTAGAGAATATGAAACTCATCGCATGGAAATGCATGTGGATGATGAGATGATAAAGGAGATGGGATGACGCTGAAGATTCAGGTTATCAATAGGGAATTAAGGAGGAAGTGCGAGGTAAATTGGGGAGAAGGAAAATATAGAGGAAGTGAAATAAGACAAAGATCAGAAAGGAGGAGAAGACAACGAAGAAAATTATGCAGACGGAAGAGAACCAAGAGTGAAGATATTTGATAAGGAGTGAGAAATAAAAGGAATGTAAAGAGAAGCTTGAGAGGAGGAATGACATCAATTAGAAAAGAAGCTGAGATGTATGAGATGAGGATAAGTTGATGAGGAGAAAATAGAGAGAGGTTGCATGATGAAGATAGTGAAGAAATTGGCAAGAAAGAATGGAAGATGGAGAAGTAGCGAGGAAAAAGAAAGGAAGGGATAGGAGAGGCAATTCTAATGAATGGATGTTAGGAGAAATCCACCGATAATGATCAGTAGGAAAATATGGGACAAAAGATGAGACGAGGTAGAAAGTAAATGAAGAATGGGAGGGGGAACGCCAATGAAGAGACGTTAGGAGAAGTCCCTCGATAATGATCAGAGGGCATTGAGGAAGGAAGGAATGGAGATAGAATGGAGGAGGTCAAAGAAAAGGATTTAGGTTGTACAGAATGGGGATGAGTTATTTTTAAGAGAATTCCACCAATAATTACTAGCATGGAAATAAAAGAGGATAATGAGAGAATGTTTGGGGAAGATCAATGACAATGACGAGTAAGTATGGGGGTAGATCTGTGGGAGAACTCTAAAATATGGAGTGAAAAGAGTAAAGAAATGAGGGATAATGATGTGTAGGAAGATGAAGATGAGGAGAGGATGCAATGGATGAGAATGAATGAGAGAAAAATGAAGAAAGAAGACACGAAATGAATGGAGAAGTAATGGTTAAGTAAGATTACCTAGTGGCAGATGATGGAGATGAAAAAGGGACAAGTAGGAAGTAGTGTTTTTGATAATGGAAGAGGAGGTGAGAGGATGTGATGATGGGGAATGATGAGAAAATGTAGATGAAGAGAATGTGGGGTAGTGGGTGAGTACAGGATGACTGATCATGCTTAAGAGGGACTCTTAAGTAATATCACCATGCCGCAGGGGTATTTAAGTAAGATCACTAAATAGGCAGTGATGATATGGAATGAGAAATACAACATTGTATTGGATGGAGGCGTGGAACGGTTGGTTGGAGTGGACAATTATGATGAGAGGTGGGAAATAGAAGATGAGGAAGAGATGATGGGAGGTGGAAGGGTCAAACAGAAAACCATTCTTAAGAGGAACTCTTAAGTAAGATTTCCTTGCGACGAGGATGGTTAAGTAGGATTGCCAAACCAGAAAAGAATAAGAATGATGAAAATACTGAGCAGAACAAGGAAACAAATCAATGTGACATGAGTGGATGGAGAAACATATGTAACGTAGATGAAGAGTGTAAGGGAAATCCTTAACTGGGATGCCCACGTGGTGGTAGTGATGATGCAAGAGTGTTAAGCAGAAAAGGAGGAGTGGAAAGACATTTGTGGTGGTGATTTTCATCTATTGAAAGAGGAAATGGTGGAGAAGCTTCTACAGCAGGAGGATCCAAGGAAGAAGATATATCTTAACTAAGATTTTTTGGTTGTATGGATGATTAAGTAAGATTTTCAAACTGAAGGTGGAATAGTAAAAGGGAAACTCAATAGGAAAGATAAGTACAATATCTGGCATCATGCAAGGGGATAGAAAGGTGGGAAGGATGATGTGGGGAAAAATGGTGATGAGTGGAAATGGAGAGCGAGGAGCAATGGATCAAAGACGTTGTTGAACATGTTGAGAGATAAGGAGTTTCAAGATAATGAAATTGCCTTGAGAAGGATCCTCAAGTAGGATTTGAAAACTGCAATGGTGATCAAGTAGAATTCGTAAATTAAAAAGTGTATTTCCGAACACATTCATGGAGATGAGGGATAGATATAGAATTCATAGTGTGAAATTTGATGTGATTTTTATAAAAGATGATCTGAATGAGATGAACAGAAAATAGTTGTAGTAAGGGCATACATGGAAACTATGTTTCAAACTAGATTGGAGATAAACAAGAAAAGGTTACCACTCAAGGCATTGCACTTACAGCCAATAGCAGGTGTTAATACATAACCAATGATAATCAGTTATAACAAAAGACCTTGAGGGAAATATGGATGAAAGACGCTCGTAATTCTAAGGTTGACATGACAAAGGAATTGAGATGTAACTTGTATGCAGGAAGAGGGATCTCCAAAGGTGGTATTCCTTAAGTCTATGCCCTAGCTCTGGGAAAGGGAAAGAACAATATTGGAAAGCCTTCTAATTAATGTAGGAATCTTTCAGAAAATATTGATAAAGAAAGGTTGATCAATGCGAAAAACCTTCCAGATTCCATAATAATAGAGTAGCCATCCTTCGAGGGTATGGTCTAATTTTTACACAATATAAATGATAAGAATAATAATGATATCCATCCTTCAAGGGATCGGTCTATCTCTTTTGATTTTTCTTTGATTTTTGATTTGTATGTTTTTATTTTATCTTTTTTGCATGAACAGTTGTCCTTCGAGGGATCAGTCTATTTTTGATAACTTTGATTTTGCCTTTTGCATACATGAATTTGAGTTTCACATTGGGGAGAAATGGAATAGTCAAGTAAACCACTTAGGAGGGGACAAGGAATGTATAAGAGAAACCCTACACCCTTCGCATGGCTCTAATAAGAGAATGAGAAGGTGATGGATGTAATGGTTATAGGGTCACATCAAAGTAGTGAAGGTGGACCACATAATTCAAATCATTACAATGACAAATAGAAGGGGATAAGGATGGCAGAACAATCTAAGGATGTAACTAAGTGCTCATTGGTAGATATGCTAACAATAGACTGGTCGCAAGTGCAATGCATTAAGAAATTACGTTTCTAGTTTACCACCACAAGAGGGAAGACAGTGAAGTTACAATAATATGATATAATAGACAAGAAGGAAACAAAATTATTTCTTGATGGAGATGAACATATGACCACAACGGTGGATTTTGATGAAAATAAATGATGCACCAAGAGAGGCATAAACATAGAAGGACAATCATGGCCTCAAAGGAGGACTTGATGAAATAAATGGTGTCCCAAAAGAGACACAAATATAGCCACAATGGTGGACTTCAAAATAGATGGTGCCCCAAAAGAGACAAAAATATAGCCACAATGGTGGACTTTGAGAAAAAGGGGTTCCTTAATGGTGGACTTCAAAAGAGGAACAAATATAGCCACAATGGTGGACTTCAGTAAAAAGGTCCCTTAACAGAAAGAATTAAAGGATGTTGAAAGATTTTAGATGAGATTGGTTTGGTTTTGGATGGGATAAATGAAACAATGTCAAGGGGCGAAGTTTCCTAGTGACAAGGGAGTTGTACGGATGATGTGCCCAAGGGCAAGGGAAGGCCACTCCCCCAATAGGTTAAATGTGAAGGAGTTAAAGGATGTCGAAAGAGTTTAGATGAGATTTGCTTAGATGTGGATGGGATAAATGATTAGAGACCACAATTTTGCTTGGCAAGATAAGTGGTATTGATGAACAATGGAGAACCTTCCTTAGGAGGAATGTTGTGTGAACGAGGAATGTTAAGGGATGAGATGGATGAAAGAATCATGGGAGACCGAATAGATGGGATATGAATTAGATTCTTGGTAGATGGAGAAATAACTTTCCCCTGAGTGAGGAAATCATCTTTCTCTATAATATTGTGGATGATTGACTGAAATTCCTTACAATGTTTGATGTCATGGCCTGGGGTACGATGATAAGAACAACTGCAATTAGGATTGAACCATGATGGCTTGGGACCATAGGGATTAAAGGCTTTAATAGGAGGAAGTTTGATGGCAAATGTTTGAGTTAAATGTCGAAAGATATCTATGTAAGACCACATTGAAGTCATGGGGAAGGTAACTCTTGTGGGTTTTGATAGAATATCTCAGCTTGACGTTAGGAGAAAAAGTGGATGTAGATTGGGTGGGTAAATTTTGTGTTTTGGAGGAAAAATCAAATTTGGTTGGAGGATTGTATTGTTTGGATGTGGATCGATTGTTGCGAGATGTTGTAGATGGAGAGTCTGATCCTGAAATATATGTTGTGGCATTAGATTGTTGAGAAGAGAGAAAACTTGAATTTTTTCAAGGATGCGCAAGGGATTGTCAGAGATGTTTCCCCCTAGCCGTAGACTTCAACTGAGAAGATTTACCTCTAGTAGGAATGATTATAATTTCGACCGGAGGATCTGATAGTGGTGGTGTGGTTTTTAATAGAGAAAATTTCATAAAACAAGATGAGGACGTTAATGGAGAGATAGGTGTTTGCATGATACAATTAATGATATATATATGAGATGTGGATTGTTTCAGTTTTGGCATGGAAAGAGATGATATTATAGAGGGAGAATGTAAACCATATTTATTTAATTTAGGTTTATGTTTTGGTTCAGTAGATGATCCAAGGGGTATATTTGATAGGGTTACAGGTCGAGAGGATTTAGTTGGTGTGATAGAAGGATTAGGTAAAGAATATTGGGGTATACTGCGTGATGTGGCCATGGGCGAAGATATAGGTAAAGATGTCAGGGTAGGGATAGGTGGATTTTTTGGTAGGATAGATATAGGGGTAGCTGGAATAGATAGGGATGTAGGCATATTTGGAATATGTGGAGATATGGGTGGTGTGATAACCAATGGAGTAGACCTTATGGGTATGGGTAATGTAGCAAATACAAGATCATTTTTTAGACGTAGAAGTAGAAGGCACTAGTTGTTTCATAAGTGTTTCGAGGGGTGAGAATGATATGTTTGCTAAAGGAGTTGATGTTAAAGGTGGGGCTATAAGGGTGCATGTAGTAGAATAGAGTTTAGTTGGGATGGTTGTGAGCAATGTAGGTGTAGTAATAGGTATATTTGATGAAGATGTCGGTGAATGAATAGGTGTGATAGATGTAGGGTTATGTGTGGATATGAGTGGGGCTGAAATGGGTGCTAAGGGGAAATCTAATGTGGTAGATTGGGTTGTATTTGAAGCAGTGGAAATGGATGATATAGTTGAATTTGATGTGGATGTGATAAGGACAGGAGAAGGTGTAGGTTCATGATAAATAGTAATGTTGATGTAGGTTTGACAGGTTCCACATAAGGAATGGGAATAATGTCCATTTTGGGAACATTCGAAGTTGGTGATAAGATGGGATCTTGATTGAGAGTGTTAACCATACAAGTGTTTAATAGTTGAGATGTAAAGAGTGTGGCTTGATTTGTTGGTGGCTCATTAGTTTGTGCAGTGGAGGTATCAATTTGAATATCCCCTTGATTTACGAGTTGTTGGACACGATCTTTGAAGGAACAACATTTTTCAATGTCGTGACCTTTGACTCGATGATATTTACAAAAGTGGGCTTCGTGATACCAAATAGGCTTGGCTTGTGAGTTGTTCATGGGTCATATGGGAGGAAGTTGGATGGATTTTATGCTCATCAACTTATCAAATGTAGAACTATATGATTCTCCTAAAGGAGTGTAATTAGTTGTTAATTGAGGAGATCATTGTTGAGACCATGTGCTTGATATAGATGGGGATGAGGGTCCAATGACCACAGTGTTGGCCATAGCCTTGAATTCGTCATTATGTGTGACTGGTTTAGTGGATTCAAATTTTGATTTAATTGAACTTAGTTTAATATGACCCTGCTCAATGGCACATGTTTCAAGCTTACGAGCCATTGTGAAAGCTTCATCAAAGGTTCAGAATGATTGGATCTAAAAAGTGGATGTATATGTTTGGCACATGAACGTGAGAATAATTCGATGAGTTTGGTTTGCGGGATAGTGAAGGATAGTTGGTTTATAACATCATGCCATCGTGCGATGAAGTTGGCGATGGGATCATTTTCAAACTATCGAATGGTGTATAGATCAGTGATAGTGGTTTTGCGTGTGATATTAATAGAAAAGTGTATGAAGTTGAGTGAAATAGAATAAGGAATGTCACTAGATACTATTGTACTAGTCCAACCCGGGACCAGACAAAGACATGGGGAAAGTGCAAAGAAGTAGATCATGATCATGCACAATAAGACAACATGCATGTTTAAATGTGAGGATATGTTGTTGGGGATCTTATTTATTATTGAACTTATTAAATGTAGGATGTTTCCAATGAGGAGGGTAGGGTTTAATTTGAATTGACAGATGCATCAATTCGTTACATATTTTTTCATAGGATAAGGTGTTTTTGGGTGCTACGATAAGGGTTTCTAAACTGGCTAACTGATTCATTAAGGCGTGAATTGAATCACTCAAGGTGTTGTAAGGTTGATATTGGACTGGTTGTGTGGTTTAAAAGGTAGTTTGATAAGACAAATGATGTGTTTTTGGGTGGGTGGATAGTTAGGGAAGCATCTGATAAGGTGATTGATAAGTTTGTGGATGGGATGTTTGCGGAATGGTTTGATAAGACAGTTGATTAATTTGTAGATATGTAAATGTCTAGGGAGCTTCTTGGTAAGGACTAACATGTGTTACAGGTTGGGATTGTTGTATAGGTTGATGTTGAGCAATAGGGGCATAATGATAAGTGGGGATATGTGTGTTAAGAGTTTGATATGGTTGGAGCATACGATGGGTAGGAATGTAAGTGTGAAGAGGTTGAGATGGTTTGACAGGCCCATTAATGGAATTGTCAAAATGGGATGTGGGTGGAATGTGATCCACCAATTTAGGATATTGGGAGGATTGAGAGATTCTAGGGGATTTTTGGAGTAAGAAGTCGTATATGGGGTTAGGAGGAGGCCCAAGTATCTCAAGAGAAGTGGAAGATGGTGGTACGACCGGTTTAGAAAGACTAGCTTGATGAGAGATATGAGGGTTGGTGTCAAGGTAGAGAATTTTTTTTATGACATGGTTCTCATGAGGTGAGACCATGGAGACTAGATATTAGGTTACTGATGACGTGGTTTTGAGTTTAGTATCATGTTGAGTGAGATGATCAGAAGACATAATTTCATTGGATAGAGCAGATTGTTTGTTTGTCTCAATTTGAGAGAGAGTGACAATAGGTGTGAAGTAGAGAAACATCTATTTATGTATGTTGTTGACGATAAAATCAAGTAGAATATTTTTTAGCATCATGATTAATTTAAAGGATGTGAACAGAAACGAAAAGTAGGTAATGAAAGTTCCTAAAGGAGTCTAAGGATGGTTTCATGTAGTTATGGATTGGGAGATGTCTGAGATGGTTTCCTGTTGGGTGTTTAAGTCCCAATCAATTAAATAGGTGAGAGGAATGTTTTGATGTGTTAATTATGTCTGTGTAGTCTCAGGCAGTGTATGATAAGTGAAATGTAGAGAGTTAAATCTCTTACTTAAGCTATGTAAGCAAGTAAGATGTAGAAAGTTTGTTTTAGACTAAAATGAAATATGATATTCGATGTAGACAAACACTCGGGAAAGGGAAAGTTTGATGCAGAAAAGAGAAAATAAATAAAAATGAGGAATACCTAGAGAATCGCTTATTAGTGACATTTGATTGCACATGATAGTGATTTATTTTTAAATCGCCAATTAGTGGCCCGAAACGCCCAGGAACCCTAAAATGGCACTGTTTAGAGTTGCAGATGAGGCCAGTGAATTTTTTTATTTTGTTTTACAAAATGGTATTTAACAGCGTGATTTAATGGTTGCAAGGTCATAAAGTTTACCTGCAAAAGCAAATAAAACAATTAATTCATGTGGATGATAGAATAAGAAAAGCAATATAATGGTCCTAATGACCTTGTATATTGAAAAGAAACATAATAACTATTCTAGTTTTAATTATATTATGAGAAATTTTTTAAATAATTCATTTTTGGGTGAAAACAAAGGTAACTTATGTATAATGACACAACTTAAGTCAATACTACTTAAACACCAATATTTGTAAAACATTAGCAAAATAAACTAGTCAATAACTAGATGTCTAAAAAAAAATTAAAAAAAATCAGTTGCTAACAAAATTAATTTAATAAAAATTAAATAAATAATATCAACTTAATAAAAATTTAATAGATACTACTTTATTATTTAAGTCGCTAACTAAATTAATTTAATTAAAATTTAATAAATAATATTCAATCGCTAACTAAATTAACTTAATAAGTTTAATAGATACCATGCTTAATAAGAATAACTATGCATGGGCGAGTTCATGAATGGAGGGAGATGGAGAGCTTAGGAGCTATGTGGTCGAGTTGGAAATCGGGGTGGAGAGAGATTAAACAGAGCAAAAGACATGGTTTGTGTGAGTGTGTGAGGTAAGGAATTCAGGGAAAGACCTCAAGTAACATGAGGAGAGTTGTGAGATATCAGAGGGAACTTGGATAAAAGCAATCTAAATGTGGTGCAAACTAGATATTTGCATTATCAGCCAACCACTAAAAAAATGTCTCAACTTTAAACACCCACGTGTGTGGGACCAATAAATTTACTTCCACTTAAAAAAAATTGAAAGGAACATTTTCATGTGGGTGAAGAAGGGGAGAGGATGACCAAAAGGTAGCTTGACTCAACAATGGTGGATGGAAAATAAATTCAAAGTCTACTTTAGAAAGGTGTTGTGAGCACTGTTTGTGATGGTGTGGTAAAGAATCATAATCCAATTGTTGTAAAGAGACTTTACAACAACTACGCATAGAGCTTGCGTGAATTTGAAACCGGCTGATCATACATGGACATGACTCGATGGCATAATGAGAATCAAAGAAACTCTAAATGAGAAATACATAATTGGTTATGGTGCTATGAGCTCTGCGATTACTACCTTGAGAGAATTATTGACTAAATGCTATAGAGAAACTGTACAATCACTATCCACAGATTTTAGCATGGAGTGGATATTGAAGCGAGAACTATTGGACATATCAAGTCATTTCATAAAAATTATACAGTCACTATGCACAAACCTTGTGTGACATGTAAATCAAAGACATCATAATTAAATTTGAATGATGTATCTATCAATTGTGATTTTTACTAGGTTGCAATGGTGATGTATACAAAGAGGATGTCTGTGAGTGATGAGAAATCAGGTAAGATATAGTTGTGGCCATGTATGGTTGTGGATTCGGGGATAAGAGAGTCGTGGGAGAGGTGAAGATATGCATGGGAAGGATCTGTGTGGGAGATGGGTGGATGGGAGATAACACGGGAAGAGGAGAGTGGAGCTCTTGGGAAGAAAAATACAAGTGGAAGAAGGATGGAGAACAACATGGGGGAGGGAGTAGAAGGTGACTTGATGAGTGGTGGAGGATATGGGAGCTCAGCAAGAGGAGAAGTGGGATAGAAGGGAGATGGGAAGCAACACAGGAGAGAGCTCAGATGGATGTGGGATAGGAGAGATGGGTGCGGTGAAGCGGCATGGATTGGTGTGGAAGTTGGCATTGGTAGAGGCTGAGGGGAGATGGAAGCTTGGGGTGGAAGGACGTAGGAGAGGGAGATGGTACAATGGGTGAGATGGAAGCATATGTGTGTGTGGATCTAAGTTAGAGGGTCTGTGTGGGAAGAAGTCAGACGAGAGCTCAAGAAGAGGAAAATGGAGACCAGGGTTGGTCAAGTGGAGCGAGTCAAAAGAATGGAGGGAGATGTCGTGTGGGCAGAGGGAAGAAAGAGTGAAGAGGGAGGGTTGAATTGTGTGTTGGAGGGAGAGAGAAGTGAAACAAATGGGGCTCGTTTAGATGTAGGGGATTGGGATAAATAAGCTGAGGAGTCAGGGTAGATGGGTAGGGAGCTTCATGAGGGAAACGATAAGAGAATAGGCAAAGTCAGGTAGGGAAGTAGCCAAGTGGGTGTGAAGGATGGTAACTTGAGGATATGGGTAAACTGTGGTGAGGTGAGTGGAATAGATTCGGGAGGAAGGGAGAGGTGAGGTGAAGGGGTGCAAGGAATTGGATTGGTGTGGGAGTGGATGGTGAGTCGAGTGGGTGGTTCGGCGAGAAGAAAGGAGTATGGGGTGACTGGCTCAGCAAAGGGGACTATTGTAGCTCGAGGAGAAGAGGAAAATGGGTGCAGATAAAGAGGTAGGGATGTGGCCAAGGGGGTGGAAGGAGACAATGAAGCAGGATAATAATATTATTATTATATTATGTTTGTTTTTTAAATCTTTAAGAAAAGGTATAAATTACATTTATTTATTTATTATTAATTAATTATTTTTAAAAGCAACAACAATAAAACTATTGATTAATTATAGACAAATAAATAAGAATACTTTTCCCAATAAAAAAACTATGCACCCTATGACGCAGAAACACAATAAAGTGTAAGTAACACGCTAAACAGATAACTTGATAATACTAAATCCCATGAGCAGGTGAGTCAGAATACAAAAGATCTAAAATACATATCATGTGATGATAACGAGGTGATCACGGTTAATTTTTGGATTCATATCCCATGCGAGTAAATTTCAACAAAAAACAAGCAGAGCACGTACCTCTTGGTAATCTCGAGTGACCGTACTGACCTTGAAATCAACAAATACTAAGATATTGTAAACAAGAAAGTTAGGAAAGATGAATAAAATAACAAACAAAATGACCAGATCGGGGATCTGGTCTCACCGGGCATGTCAAATATTGATTAGAGTTTCCAGCTTCCTGTCCAAATGAGTGTAAGAGTAATCAAGAAATGCTAAAAATTGTCGAGTATACAAGGGCTTAATACTTTGAGATGATGATGGATGATATAGGTGAAAAGAAGATAGATACATAATATAAAGAAGCTAGATCTACAAAACTAAAATAGATAAGATTATATCACAATATGTGGGGGTTGCCCGAATAGTTTCGGTTCTAAGAGGATTTTAACTCCCTTGGAGGATGTCAACCCCCATGTCAGACAAGATGATAAAAGAATACAAGATAATATATAACGTACAAGTAAATGAAAAAAGTAACATGATGTTGTAGGTGTGTAGATGGTATTATTGATCTGATGCATGCAACATGAATCTCACTTTTCTTCCTCCGGTTCGGTTGGTCCAGGTCTTCTTGAAAAATATATCCATCCAGCTCTAGGTCTTCGGTCCTTTCTGAAATATGGGGGAAAACCCATGTTTATAGCTTGGATGTGAGGTTAGATTGGGGTTAACAGGTAACCGGGGTTGGGTAGAGTAACCCGAGTTAAGAAATATGATGTGATCACGTGGGCACCATGACTTGAATTATTAGCTAGAGTGGGGAGCATGATTGGCATGGTAGGTGAGATGATAGATTCCATTTAAAAAGGGGTGTCAGATGGGTGTATTAATACCCATGGATTGAATAATTTGTGAGAGATTGGGGATAATGCCAAAAGTTGAATTATCAAATGGGTCTACATGGATCCCATTTGATAATTAATTTAATAAAGTGAGCAAATGGATGGGATTTCATTTAATTTAAGAAAAAGAGAAGCGGGAATGGAAATTGCATGAATGTGACATGATGATGGGGCACTATACCAAAAATAGGTGTCTACAGAAAGACTCATTTCATTGGAATGAGGAAGCTTCTAGGGAAATTGAAGGTGGCAATGTGCACAAATACAGTACTAGAAACTCCATATTTCTCGAATACCTTCATAGTTGAATGTGATGCTTCAGGAAATGGGATCAGAGCAGTACTAATGCAAAAGGACATACCATAGCATTTGAGATCCGATAACTAAAAGGAAATAATTTGTTGAAACCCACGTATGAGAAGGAAATGATGGTAATATTACATGTAGTCAAACAATGAAGACCATATTTGATGGGTAGACACTTTAAGGTAAAAATTGATCATGATAGTTTGAAATGCTTCTTGGAGTAATGACTATCTTCAGAAGAACAAAAAAAATGGATCACTAAGATGTTGGGGTATGAATTTGAGATTATTTATAAGAAAGGAAAGGAAAATGTGGTCGATGATGCTCTATCTATGATTGACGAGTCCACGAAAGTAGTGTTTTGTGCCATATCTATACTAAATGTAGATTGGGTAGATCAAGCAAGGGAAGAATGGAAGAAAGATGCAACAACACATACTCTCATTCAGAATCTCTAGGAAGATCCAACCATATCAGAATAATTTATATGGAAGGGGGATACATTGTGGTACAAAGATAGGTTATATTTGTGTATGAACTCTACAGTTAAACACCATGTTAATTCAGAGCTCCATTCTTCTCCACTAGGTGGCCATTCTGGGTTCTTGAAAACTTATCATAGAGTTAAGAAGGATTTATTTTAGAGGGTTTGAACGGAGATAATTAAAAATTTGTGGCAGAATGTTTGGTGTGTCAACGAAATAAGGGCAAGACCATTAAGACATCAGGTCTCCTCCAACCGTTGTTTATTCCTAGCTAGATATGGGAAGAGGTATCAATGGATTTCATCACAGGATTACCTAAATCAGAAGGGGAAAACATCATCATGGTCGTGGTGGATAGAATTACTAAATATGCTCATTTTAGTGCCCTGGTTCATCCTTTCACGGCTAGTACAGTTGTCATCTCATTTATGGACATAGTTTAAAAGCTCCTTGGTAGGCCCAAAATTATAGTAAGTGATCGTGATCCAATATTTACAATGAATTTTTGGACTAATTTGTTCTCTTGTTTGGGTACCCAATTGGCTCAGATTTCATCTTATCATCTTCAATCACATGGGCAAACTGAGGTGGTAAATAAATGTCTAAAAGTATATTTTCGATGTTTGACTTCAGATAAGTAAAAATGTTGGGTGTATTGGTTTCCACTTGCAAAATTGTGGTACTATACTTCATTTCATACCTCCTCCAAAATGTCTCCATTTCTGGCACTTTACAGGTACCATCCTCCATCACTCATCTCTAGCTTGAAATTCAAACCAAAGGCGAGAGCAATCAAAGATCACATTCAAAACCAAAATGAACTACTCTCTATTCTTAGAGATAATTTGGTAAGGGAACAAAACCACATGAAGTAACATGTTGATCAACATCGTAGTGAGTGACACTTTGAAGAGTGTGACTTTGTTTTTGTATGGTTACAACCATATAAGTAGTTATCATTAAAAAAACAAAAGAAGGATAATAAGCTTGCTCCTAAATACTATGGTCCTTATTGAGTGTTGCAAAAAATTGGTAGTGTGGCATATAAGTTGGAGCTCCCTTGAGGAAGTAAAATACATCCAATCTTCCATGTTTTGTATTTAAAGAAAGTTATTGGGAAGCACATTTCCACCAACTAAATACTTCCTAAACTAGGGATCATATTGGAACATGAAGGTATTTTTCATACATGCACCAAGAGATTAAGGACCAAAATCATTATTGAGTACCTGATTAAGTGGAAGAATATGAATATTGAGGATGCATCATGGGAGGATGAAGCATTTGTGCAGCAGCATCTAGGGCTTCCCAACATTGGGGACAATGTTTCTTTGAAGGGGAAAGGCATGTTACGCCCTTAATCATATATCTTACATTGGATGTATATAGTCAACTTGCGGCTATCATATCTTCCTATCGTAATGTATCTCTTTCACATATGTTATATTATCACTAGTGGGTCTGCCTTGGTTATGGCCATATCTTAGGAATAGTGTATATAGGGGTTAGTATGTAGTAGTTGATCATCATATTGAGCATTTGAGTCTTATTGTATGGTTTGGAGGTTACCCCCTCGAAGTGGCTAAGTTATTATACTTGCATATTGAGATAATTTATCTGCAATATTGTGTTCTTTGGTGTTCTATTACTTCTCATAATCATATTTATACACGTAATTTCATTACATGCATGCTAGGCAGAGTGTCGCGTTGATTCAAGAGATGGAACCCAGATTAAGGACCGTTGGAGGGTCTAAGCCCATGCGTAAGGGAGGACGGTTGAAACGAGTGGCGATGAGGTGAAATTGGTGGTGAGGTTTGCGCAGATGGGTCTTAGGCAACTGAAGCAGCAGAGGTCGGAGAGATACCCACATAGTAGGGTGTCTAGAAGGTGGACTACATGGGAGAATCCATGGAACCATTGCAATGGTCTAACATAGCAAGCGAGGGTCTTCGAGGTAGGATTGACATTGGGGAGTAAGCATGACGGAAAAGCTAAACCAAAATCCCGAGACCATGGTCAGGACAAAGCAGTAAAAATGCAAAAGGACCAAGTACAAGATCAAATGCAAAAGGACCAAGTACAAGCTCAAATATTTGAAGCGAGGCAGCCAAGAACAAAAGAGGAATGAGGAAAACCAACTACCAAGGTAGAGGTCGAAGCACCAAGACGACGCAGGCACACAGACTCACGAGTTGACGTGTGAACTAGGTGGGTAGAACTCGAGCCAGGGAACAAGCAAAATGCCAAGGATGGGGTAGAGGCCAACGAACACAAGGGAGGTCAGCCCAACGAACTAGAGGTAATACAAGATCAAACCGACCGATTGAAGACAAATGCAACAAAACTCATCAAAACGGCGAGCACGATCAATGTTTGAGGCAGGGTCGAGTTGCAAAGAGCAAGGAGTGCCGAGTCAACAAAGAAAGGGGTAGCTCGATTCCTAGCTTAGTGAGGTGGGGCCGAGTTGGACCCAAAAACCATCTTCATCACCTCTGAAAAAACTCAAGCAACTAGTACAAAAGCTTGATCTGGCCTGCAACCTGAAACTACAAAATATCTCCAAAACTACATGCACGTTCGGTAAACCCCAGAAAAATAGGAAACATGAACCATGCACCATGAACAAGATTTTAAAACTTGAAACAATGCAAAAATGGAATAACCATTATGAAACTTGCATACGAAACCATGCGAATGAAAACTGAAAGTAGTCAAGAAATAGTGAACTAGTGAGTAATGTGAATCCCAGCAATGTGCACTTTGATACCATGATGATTAAATTAAAAATGTGAAAACATGAGGATATGTGGGATAACGCGAACATCAACTAATTTGCACTCTGGTAGTGTGACGAGGTTCCATGAGGGAGAGAGCATCAACCATGAAAATGTGCATATAAAATTGGAAAGGGTAAAATCTCATACACAACTCTCTCATTCCACCACATAGATCTAAAAAAGGGAAGGGGTATTATAGGGGGTGTTATGTAACACTCAGTGCGTGCAATCATACCTCCTCAAGTGGAGAAGGGGAGTTACATTCCTGGAATGGAAGTACCTCCCATATGACACACTAACACGTAAGGAATCAATCATAACCCCTATGACACCTACACCTATGGTCTCACCTAAGTGAGATGAATCGCCACGTGATGTGGAAAATGACTCATGCCAACATTTTTCACTTTTATTTGTTTGATTCTTCTCGCATGCCAATATGCTCTTGAATTGAATTTTATCTTTGATAAACACATCAAGCATTCATTAACTACATGAACCCAATTTATATATAACATTCATGGATAAATTTTAAGTGTATAAGAGATAATAAGTATTCATTAGTACATTTATTATTATATAAAGTCAACATTTTCTTGTAGAGAACTTTTTTCGTGAAATCTAGGATTTTATATATGGTGTGCAATTTATTATTATTTTTCAGTAATTCCTTTGTGTAAATCAATCATTTCTATATTGTAGTTTCTACCATTTAGGGCCATGAATAATAACAAACATATTATTTATATGTTCACTAATGCATTCCCTTAAAGTCACTTTGATTGCATGAAGTTTTCCTTAAAGTATTTAGAAACTATTTTGATTTTGTTTTTTACATCGAGATACATTCTATAATGTCATTATGGGGATTGTTGGTGTGTTATCATGTAGTGAGTGTTTTAACTTTTAATCCAACATTAAATTTGAACGTCCATTCGGCCAACGCTTAGAAGTCTTCCCTTTTTAAGATTGTCAATTGAAATAGTATAATATCTTGGTGATACGATAGGTTTTTGGAACTTCATTTATTGCGCATTTTTTTTCAAGCCTTATACATTAGTGTATCTAGTATATTATTACACAATTTGTTATTAGTCATGATAAATATGTCAACAAATAAATTAATTCATTAATAATTATGGTATATGAAATTTGCTTGAGATTGATATCCAAGGCGTTTGTTAGATATATGTATCAAGATATCGATATTAGTTATAATTATTGTTAGTGCACTTTGCATTCTAAGGTTCAAGAAGAGAAAATATTTTGTATAGGTACAAAGAAGGCACAACACGAGATTTTTAAAGGTGAAAAAACAAGGGGTGAGAATAAGTGCAAAAAACTAACTAGAAGTTAAATTTTTAGTATGTAATTGTTAATCAAAAGTGCTAGCACTCTTGGCAGTACAAGAGAAATTCTCTTGGAATTTGATTATAATTATTTTTGAATTTTTGTTGAGACATATTCAAATTATGAATTATCGATTATTTTTTAGATTATGAATTAGTGAAAAGATATAAAATCATGATACATTGACGCACCTAATTACGTTTGAAATATTAATTAGTACATAAAAAAATTAAATTTATGTTTGTGAACTTCATTGAGAGAAATCAATCTTGAGGTTATGTTCATAGAATTTTCACATACCTCATTGCTTAATAATTCCATTACCTTTCCACAAATCTACCAATAATTGTTGACAAATTGCATTCATATATCCACACCTATGTGTCGGATAGAAAAAACTATCGAAGAAAAAGGAAGTGCTTCAAACTCCACTACATGGCCCAGATATTATGATTTTTTTATTGAAAAAATTGTATGTAATGGTCAAATGAACCTCAAATTTAAGGTTGAAATTTAAGTGTTTGACGTTGAACATTAAAAAGAAAATTGAGTACATTGCACTCCACCTTAAATATTGCTATTTATATGTAGATATTTAGGAGGAAAATTAAAATATAATTAATTAGAAGTGTGTTTGAGTAAAAGGAAGCGTAATCTTTGAACAATCTTTCCGATTTGAGCGAGATGTATGAAATGTGAAGAGAGAGCGGTGGTGGAGAAGGAACAATGATTGAAACACAATGATTAAGTTATGATAGTGAAGAAAAACAACCTATCACAATACTGAACTGATTTGTTTTTGGCTCGGCACTCGCACGCTTATGTTGTTTGGCGCTGCGCGATTAACAGATGTGCATCTCGACCTTTGCCCCAAGATAAAGATAACCCCAAAAATAAATAAATAATCACTAAAACTAAGATCTCCTTCCCAAACATAGGGAGAGCACATCCGCAAAGGAAAAAAAACAATACCGTGGAAAAGACAGTGGCATGAAAGAACAAAAAAGGATTTGACACTTTTTTGGATGTACTAAAAATGCGAGCGGATAGTGGGTTTGGTGGACAAACAAACAATATATTGAATAGTTACGTGGAGGATTTAGATAGAAAGAAGCACGTTTTATAATATATATTTGTTTCCAGGAGTGGCTGTTAGGAACGTGTAATTTATTGATGCCACATTTGGAGGTGTATTACAATTTTAAACGACTCTGCGCCATTAATTTTCACCATCTCCATATAACCTCTCCCTATATAAATTTACCTGAGATATTGCTTGGGTCTGGGAAAGCGAAAAGAAAGCTACCAGATTATGTGTTTACCGCAAGAGTACTGTGTCGCCACGATTTCAATGGGAAAAAGCCAGGCCGAGGGGGCTTTCTTTCTTTCTTTCTTGTCGTCATCTCCACAATGCTCCACTACATCGAAACCGCTGTGACGCGTAACAACACATCATCCAACTCTATAAGTAGTACCGCCACCTTCCCTTTCCTTCCCACTCGCAACTGGAAACGCCACCCCAAACAAGTGGACCGCTGCAAAAATCATGACGGCCATGACTCTTATTCATCTCGGGGTTGGAATTCTAGGTGATGATTGTGTGTGTATTATATGTTTGCTACTATTAATGAATTCTATGCGATGATTATATGTTTGTTAGTATCAGTGAATTCTAGGTGATGATTGTGTGTATTAATGAATTCAAGAATTTAATAATTAGTGTGGTTTCATGTACTGTGTGGATGCAGGAAGTGCCATCGCTTTGCTCATGTATTCATCACCCATGTAAGTTATATAATTAACCATCGCACTTGCATTTCAACTTCAATTATATCGCTGCTGCAAGAACATCATCACTAATTCCTAACTTGTCTTGTTCTCCTCTCCATAGAACTACTTTCAAAAGAATCATCAAAAAGAGAACGACGGAGGACTTTTCAGGGGTGCCTTATGCAATAGCACTCTTCAATTGCCTCATCTACTCGTTGTATGGATCGCCTCTGGTGAGCAATGGTTGGGAGAACGCTGTTGTCATGGCTGTTAACTGCATTGGCCTTCTGCTCGAGTGCTTCTTCGTCGCCATTTTCCTCACCTTTGCTCCCTCCAAAACCAGGGTACCTACTTATAACAAGATTCATCATAAGTTACTATAATGAGTGAAATTATTATCATGACACGGTATGTTTGGCAAATGACTGAGTACACAGGTGATAACGGATGGTAGTGGGCGTGGTGATGGTGTTTGCAACATGCGGCAGTTTCATTTCTGGCGGTGCACGATCGCAAGCACAAGAAACTCATTGTCGGCACTGCGGGAATGGTAGCCACTGTCGTTCTCTACGCTGCTCCACTATCCATTATTGTAAGCTCCTCACCCGCCCTCCTCTCCTCTCCAATACATTCACTTCATCTATAAATTACAAGTAAATCACTCTTTTTCTTGATTATTTCTGCAGAAACTGGTAATTGAAACGAAGAGCGTAGAATTCATGCCCTTCAATCTCTCGTTTTTCACCTTCGCCGCGAGTCTGTTGTGGCTGGCATACGGTGCAATTGCTAAAGACATTATGATCATGGTAAGTGTCACAATTAATAATGACAAATATTGTAAAAATCATAACTTTCCGTTTTGATTTAAATTGTTTTGTATACGTTGCAGGCACCAAATTTTCTAGGACTACCCTTGGCTTCGGCTCAGATGGTGATATACTGTATTTATAGGGGCAAAAATGGACAAATTAAAGACACAAAGACCGATAAAGGGAAGGTCCCTGCTGCTTATCCAGACACGGAAGTGCAGTTAAAAGCAAAATCGGTGATCCCCGGTAGTGAAGAAGGAGACCTGGAAATGCAGTGACATTCTCGTGCTCTTCAAATGGGTGTGGCGTGGCGTGGCGTGAAGTTCGGTCATTACAAATTCTGTGCTTAAGATTTCATGTACCTGTGCAGCTGTACTGCAGTGGGTAATATTGGATTGCTTGTATTTTCTCTGTGTGTTTGCCGGATTGATTATACTTCTCCGCCGCTGTATCTTCTCAAGTTGAACCCTAATTATGGTTGAACTTAGGTCCAAATCCCATATGCCCAAACAATTGTGTAACTAGAAAACGGCTGTTTCCGTTAGAAACGCAATAACATTTTTATCAAATGCAGCGCTTTGTGACAGCAGTAGTCGATTATTCGATATGACTGTTTCTTGGTTACTATTACTACTTTAATTAAAAAAACCTATTTTTTAATGAATTGTTCTTTTTGCGAAATACACGCTACTTACACAATTGAGTGATGGTGATGGTTCGGTATTTCACTAGACACGTCATTGCAAATATACATTTGGCCTTCTTATAAATTAGCCGACTATCAAATCTAGGCACAAATATTTAACTAATAATTATCATTCAAATGATCGAATTTCGCTCCCCACTAACTACTATGCGCGCCATTTTAATATTCTTTATTTGTTTGAGATTTATAGCGAGTTTAGATTTGCTGATATTTTCGTTTTTTGGTCCCGTGAAAATCTCAAACACAAAAAATAGAAGAAAGGATATAATACGATTCAATAATTATGATATTAAATTAATAATTTAATATTGTTAGTGATTATTGAAAGTTTAATAGTAAAAATAATAATATTTTTACTTTTTAAATATTACCAATATTTAATAATTATATAATTACATGTTCTATAATAGTTGTAAGGGATGGGATGGTTTTTTTTTTTGGTATTATATTGGTCATGTCATAGAGTTTTAGTCTTTTTTTCTTTTTTCTATGAAAGATGTTTTTAATCAATCAATAGCAAATACATTATGCAATAGAATTCTTAATCAATGTGATATGTCTAAAATCCAAAATAAAAGCCTTGAAATAAATATCTATTGGTATTTTTCATTCAAATAGACCTATCAACCTGCTAGTATTATTAATATCATCTTTTTAACATGAGAGATTCACTATGTAAACTTATGGCTTATCACATGCATTCACATGATAATAAATAGTATCCTTATTTCCAAATATACATCTCAATCTTCTATTATTAATACCCATTGCCAATACAACTTTTCAATCATAAAATACCCCTTACTTTACCACATCTCCAAACTACCCATTTTCCCTATAAACTATTTTATACCCCTTTTTTATTTTTGTATC
Source organism: Taxus chinensis (assembly GCA_019776745.2). NCBI lineage: Eukaryota > Viridiplantae > Streptophyta > Pinopsida > Cupressales > Taxaceae > Taxus > Taxus chinensis. The sequence goes on from CM034156.1 coordinate 347,923,187, forward strand.
TTTAGTGTTGGATTCAGTAATTTACAATTTTACAAAATATAATTATATCTCCACTTAATACTTTGATGAAATTCTTATTACACTCCAAAAGTACAAACCCTTTTTAAATTTGATTAGGTAAATGGGTTAGGTTTTTAAAGGGTCCCAAAACCTTTTATTTACTAATCACAAAATGAAAAACATTATGTTCTGTTGTAAAAATAGCAAGCCTAATGGTCGAAACTTCTACAAATTGACTCATTTACATTTTTCCAATCTTTGCAACAAGTTATGAAAAATGAGTAAGCTATAACTGGCCAAGGCAAGGAAAACCTTTGTTCATACATACTAAAATAGTCACTTATGTTCTATTTAAAGATCTGAAATTGCATAATCAGTATACTTTGTGATAAGCCAATTTTAGAAATACAATTCCACCAAAAGTTTGAGCATGAAATACCGATAGGACAACATAGCCCAAGCATTGATACTTGTGTCCTTATGCTATTCCCTTGAAATATTTTCAATATTACAAGTATCACGATCCATGTGGCTTACTTATATCATTTATGCCAATCATTTATACAAGTGTCAAAGCTTGTAAAATCATGGAAAAGGTACCAATAACATGATCTATCCCAACATTCTAGCACTGGAATGATAGGATAGAATCATCATCATTCTACCCATTTTTAGCTCTTTATATTGTGCAATGGTTAACCATGGCACCACTACGTTAACATGCCGAAATTATAATTCATAAAATGCACCTAATCATTATATGCTAAGAATAGATGCATTATTTAACAACATATTTCTTCTCATGAACAATCCCTGAATTACTGAAAGTCAATTTCATATACAAGTGGTATGACAATATGCAACGAAGCCAAATCTTCAGGGCTAAAAACACCTGAGTTTTTAACTTTTTCCAGGTGCATGGAGTATTGCAGGAACTCAAAGCTAAATAAGGAGGTGTAAATGGATTATTTCTAGGAAGGGGATTTTGAAACATTTCAAGTAATGACGTTCCCTAAGTATTTCAAAACCTATGTTATTTAGTTTTTCAAAAGTCTACCCCTATAAATATTATCATTACTTTCATAAAATCGACTTCCCACGGCTTGCAAATTGGGGAAACTTGTACAAGTTTTCATTTTCGGAATAGACACAATTGTTTTATGTAATTATTTGGGGTTGACTTTCTTTAACTACCTTTTAGATTGGCATAAATTCTAATGAACATTTGAAACCCTAAAATGCGTGTTACCATCGATCTTGTACATAATACTAATTTCTTGGGGCAAAAAATTATCATTGTACCGTTTTCCAACAAGAGGAAAAAAGAATCCCATCAATGGTCAACACTAGAAAAGGATGTTTAGTAGTTGAACCATTCTTCCAAATACGAGAACTTTGCAAGCCCATTTACTATGTTTCCAAAATGGAGATGCCAATTGCCTTGATGGAAAGGACCACTCAATTGGATCAGCCAAATGGGTAATTTCTTTGAACTACATTAGAAAATGAGGACAAAATGGTTATGACCATAGTAGGGGAATGGGCATTCCTGAATTCAATTCATCTGGTATCGATCGTTATGTGCTCAAAGGTAGAAGATTGGTCTCAATGTTACATGGACAGTCTTTGTTGGTGTAGGTGGTATTTTTTCACTTATTTAGTGTTATTCCACCTCACTAGGTGAGTCATCTCACTTAGGTGGACATGGATCTAGGTGTCATCTTAGTTATGACAGATTCTCTTACAGAATCTGTCATATGTGTAAGTGTGTCATAGGAGTTACATTCCCATTTGGGAAAGTAACTCCTCTTCTCCATTATGGAGGAATCTTCTCTTACATGGGAGTTATAAATTCACTCCCCTATTTGTACTCAACTCCTTTGATCTATGATAAGCCTAATCCAAGCAAAGCTAAGGCTTCCATTCCACTCCTTTTTTTGAATCTTGAGCTCTCATATGCATTCAGATTGCTTTACAAAGCTTGCTTGCTTTAATCACGCAACTCCTACACTTTGGTGAAGTGTAACTATTCGATGCACGTGAATTCCTTCCAGGTCTTCATTCTTCACTCCTTCATGGTATCAGAGTGTAGGGACCAGAATCACATTGCTCACCATCATTGCTCCACCATGTAGTTGCTTTTGCAAGCTCTCGCTTTTGCATGTGCTTTACTTGCATATTTTAAGATTCTTGTGGTTATTTTTCAGTAGTTTGTTTCAAGTGTGTTGCATGCATGACTTTGGTGGTACTTGTGATAAGGTCTGGAAAATACAAGTTTATTGTTTACAGATCCATTCTAACATGCACTGTTCGTTACTCTTCAGTTGACAGCTTACTTAGTTCGTGACTTTCCTTAAACTTCGCTTGTTTAGGCAGCTCACTCGAGCTTGTGCTCACTGCATTCAGCTCACTCGTGTTGACCTGTACTAATCCTATGACTCGGGTTCATTTGTGCACTACTCGTGGTTTAAACATTTGTGGGCTTGGTTGACCTAGGACTGTTTGCATACAAGCTCAACTAGTGCTTGAATGTGCTCCCATGTGGTTCTCATTGGGTGCTGGTAGATATGGCCCTTTGTAATCTACACAGCTTGGTGATACCAATCTATGTGTGCTCAGCTTGGGTTTAAGTCGCCATGCATTGTTTCTCCATTTATGTCTTTGCTCTAGATCACTAGTTCAAACTTTCACGGACTCTTCCTTCAGCGCTCCTCGACGAATCTGTTGGACGTTTCCTCCCACTCACTTGCATGTATCTCTGTCATTACATGTAGCTTCAGCAATACATGGTCAGAATATTTAGTTTGTACAACCCCTGCCTTGATGGTTGAACTCTGCCACACCAGCGATTCTATACTGACATTTGGCCCTTACTGTCCTCGACGTAGAGACTTGGCTCAACACATGGCATCAACTTGCCAACAATTTTGCATACCTACCACGACCCAGCTCAGTCAACCACTAACTTGACTTGGTGCAGTGGTCATTTGCAAGCATCAACTCATCAGCACAGTCCACTACCCTAGCTCAGTCAATCATGCAGCTCGGTGCGTCCATGGCTTGACAACATGGACACCTCCATCCCTTTTAGACATTGTTTGGAGGTTAAAACAATCCCTCTTTTTTAATGTTTTGAGGCAAAACATTTATTCATGGCATTGTAATAATTTTTAGGCTCTAATTTTGCTTGTAATTATGTCCTTCCTACATGTGTCGAAGATGGAGGGCGAGGTTCGGGGTTGGCAGGAGGCTAATTCCCCCTCACAAGAAAAACAAACCCTACCTAAAATTTGATGCCATTTCCAACGAGTACCCACACGACACCCTTTGCACCCATTTTGGGCACTTTTTAAATCAGTTTGTAAAGATCATTGGCATTTTCCATCAGTTGCGGGAATTGTATTTTTGCTATAACTTTTGATTCGCTGCTCGTTTTTGAGCTCTTCTTTAGTCAAAGTTGCATGATTTCTCACACATTACATGATGACATTATCAGTTTTGTAAACACTACTTTATAAAGTGCCACATTCTAGGGGGGTTCACTAGTACTCTTGGGTTTACACACGCAGACACATTATCGACTGAGTCCAACGTCTTGCTTTTGTGCATCTTGCACTTTTTCTTCGCATCATGGAGAGTGCTCTTTCCAGACTTGAGCGTCATAGGATCACTTTACAGCCTCCACCACTTCTCACTAGGAGAGGGAGCTATTCAGCTTGGCGTGCTTCCATGGAATTACTTCACTCATGAGGGTCTTTCACCCTTCTTACTTGGGCCAGTTCCTACACCCACTGATCATCATCATCTAGAGGACTTCCTTGACACTTGTGACCATGTTTTTGGTCACATGATGATGCATGTCTCTCGATCTCTCTGGTTTCACGTGGCAGACTCAGATCCACCCCACCATGTTTGGAGCATTCTTCAGTCCCTCTATGGAGACCCTTCACATACTACCACCATTGTTGTTACTGCTACTGATTCAGTTGTCTCCTCTATTTCTTCATGTGATGACAGTTCCACTGACACAGACTCGCTTGGTTCTACTTCTGATGATGAGGATTGTGCACCTAGTTCTGATGTCGAGAGTACTACAGAGGACTCTTCTCCTCTTTCTCTCACTATTCCAGAGAGTGTTGACACTTCCCACATCTCATCAGATATCGATCAGTCTCCTACTTCAGTCTCATACAGTCATCACACCCACCTCCTTTCCACCTTCCAGTGTGCGAGGCCCCTTCCACTCCTCTACCTTCATTAGATGACTCATACCTATCTGACATCGCTCTTCTGTTTGTTGAGCCCCCTCATTGGGACGAGTATCTACCTGACCTTAGTCATCTTTTTGCAGAGTACACTTGTGATGTACTATAGGTTCCTCATCCATCTATAGGTATTTCAAAGGATTTCATCATCTCTGTTGTTAGGAGTGCCCCTTCTGGGACTCTTACCACTTCCACTTTTCTGGAGACCTTCATTGATCCACCCTTACTTGTGGATCCATTTTTTGTTGTGGGGGCTTTGTTACCTTCACATCACTTGGACATCCTTTCTACAGGTGTTCACTCTTCACACTCTGACAGTTCTACACTCATGGCATTACCTTCGGTTCCTTTGCACTCACTTGCTAGACCTATGTCACACTTTCGTGGACCAGACTCAGAGTTCTTTGTGTTGTTGCCTTTAGTTTCCTTCACAGAGTGGGAAGACTTCCATCACATCATTTATGTCCTTCCTAAGGGCAGGCACACAGTTCGGTGCAGGTGGCTCTTCTTCAGTCCAGAGGTAGAGGATCTTGTCATTGACATTCTTTTGGGAGACCTCCTAGAGCTGCAGAGTTCAGATCCGTCCATGGAATCTTCTGCATTCCTCTCATCTCCCTCTTCTTCTCTCTTCTTCTTCTTTCTGAGAGATTTCCTCTTGTACATGGGTACCTTTACAGGCTCGTCTGTGGCCGGGACCCATATTTGGCATCTTTCTTAGATTAGAGAGTGGACTTGTCTCTCTTTTGGGGGGGGGGAGTTTTTCCCACTGGGTTTTCTCCTTTTACTCCACTTTTCAAGAGTTTCTTGTACATGGGTACCTCATCAGGCTTTGTGTCGGGACCCATTTCTCTTTTCTGACTTGCCGCCTCATCCTAAGTTACGATGAAGGGGGGGTGTTGGTGTAGGTGGTATTTTTTCACTTATTTAGTGTTATTCCACCTCACTGGGTGAGCCATCTCACTTAAGTGGACATGAATTTAGGTGTCATCTTAGTTATGATAGATTCTCTTATAGAATCTGTCATATGTGTAAGTGTTTCATAGGAGTTACATTCCCATTTGGGAAAGTAACTCCTCTTCTCCATTATGGAGGAATATTCTCTTACATGGGAGCTACACATTCACTCCCATATTTATACTCACCTCCTTTGATCTATGAGTAGCCTAAGCCAAGCCTATCAATTTCATTCTACTCCTTTTTTAAATCTTGAACTCTCATATGCATGCACATTACCTTACAAAGCTTGCTTGCTTTAATCTCGCAAATCCTACACTTTGGTGAAGTGCAACTATTCGATGTGCGTGAATTCCTTCCAGGTCTTCATCCTTCCTCCAACATGGTATTAGAGAAATTACACTATAGTTCTAGTGTGTTAGATAATTACTTCAGCCAATTAGCAAAGTTGAGACAAACATGATCTATCAAGGATTACATTCATCACTTCCAAAACCTTTCTCTGCGGGTGGAAAGTATTACTGAAGAGAATCTGAACGACCTATTTCTTAGTGGTCTTAAGGATCACATTGAGCATGAGGTGTGTATGTTTAATCCTCATAAGGTTTTTGATTCAATTATTATGGCAAGAAGGGCAGAGGAGAAATTTGTTTCAAGTAGGAGACAACATTTCACTTATACCAGAGATTGCAACACCTTGGCCCCAACACTCCCTCGACTAGTTAGATTGACACCTCAACAAATTGAAGAAAAAAGAGAAAAGGGGTTATGTTTTAACTGTGACATTAAATTTGAACTCAGACATAAATGTGTTGAAAAGAAGTTGTTCTACATTGATGGGCCTAGTGAAGATGAAGAGAAGGATGAAGATTCAGAGTCAGAGGTCTTGGTTGAGCCAGAGGAGGAGTCAGGAAATCCTCAGCCAGTGATCTCATACCATGCAATTTTAGGTAATTGCACCCCCAAACCCTAATGGTGGTTGGATTCCTAAAAAAATAGAGGGTCACAGTGTTGATTGATTCAGGAAGTACTCACAACTTTATCAATCATAAGTTAGCAGTGTGCCTAAATTTTTTCATTTATCCAACTCTTGAATGTCAAGTAATTATTGCTGAAGGAGGTACTATTACTTGTTCTATAAAATTCCATAGCATTAAGCTTGCCATGGGATATTACATACTAAATATTCCCATGTATGCCATTTCTATGGGATGAGCAGACATTGTGTTAGGGGTTCAATGGCTTAGAACTTTGGGAACCATTAAGGTGAACTTCCAAGACTTGTTCATGTGATTTCACTCTGAAGGAAGGACTTTTGAGCTAATAATATTAAGAGAAAAGTCTCCACAAATAGTAAGTTCTCATCAGATGCACAAAATGCTTAAAAAGGGTGCAGAGGGATTTGTGGTAAAACTATTTTTATTGGAGGCTCATCATTATAAGGACATTATACCATCAGATATGCAAGCATTATTGGATGCACACTCTGTTGTATTTGAAAATATACCAAAGGGCTTACCTCCAAAGAGAGATCATGATCATGCTATTTAGTTATTACCAGGAATTTGACCACCTAACATCAAACCTTATAGGTACCCATATGTGCAAAAGAGTGAAATTGAGAAGATTGTACAAGAGATGTTGGAAGTAGGAATCATCCGTTATAGTCAGAGTGCTTATTCTTCTCTAGTAGTGATGGTACAGAAGAAAGATGACATGTGGCACATGTGTCCTGATCATAGGGAACTTAATAAGTACACAATGAAAGATAAGTTTCCTATTCCTATAATTGATTATTTGCTTGATGAGTTGCATGATATTGTTTATTTTACAAAGCTTGATCTTTGTTTGGGATACCACCAAATCAGAATCAAGGATGAGGATGTTCATAAAACCGCCTTTTAGACACATGAAGGCCATTATGAATTCCTGGTAATGCCTTTTGGACTCACAAATGCACCTTCTACATTTCAAAGTTTGATGAATTCATTTTTTTAGTTATTCCTGCGGAAGTTTGTCTTAGTATTTTTTGATGATATATTAATTTATAGCAAAACATGGGAGGAACATTTGCATCATGTAAATAAGGTTTTGGAAACCCTTGAGCAACATTAACTTTATGCAAAGCCCTCTAAGTGTTATTTTGGACTCAAGGAGGTTGAATATTTGGGTCACATTGTCTCTCATGAAGGGGTTAAAGTGGATCCTAATAAGATCAAAGCCATGATGGAGTGGAAGGTTCTAAAAACCCTAAATAATCTACGAGGATTTTTGGGGCTTACAGGTTATTACTGAAGATTTGTAAGGAATTATGGAAGCATAGCTACACCTCTCACAGCTTTATTAAAGAAGTAATCCTTCCATTGGAGTGAGGATGTAACCAAAGCATTTGAGAAACTAAAGGAGGTCATGTGCACCACTCTAGTCTTGGCTACTCCAGATTTTTCCAAAACATTCATTGTTGAATGTGATGCATTAGGGGTGGGTATGGAGGCATTTCTCATGCAAGAAGGCCATCCTATTTCCTTTTTCAGCCGTCAATTCAAAGTTAAGAATCTTTCCAAGCTGACTTATGAGAAGGAAATGCTAGCCATACTTCATGCAGTAAAGCAATGGAGACCATATCTCATAGGAAGACACTTTAAAGTGAAGACAAATCATGATAGTCTGAAATACTTCTTGGAGAAGCGTTTATCATCTGAAGAACAATAAAAATGGGTCTCCAAGATGTTGGGATATGATTTTGAGATTATCTATAAGAAAGGGAAGGAGAATGTAGTTACGGATGCTCTATTGTGGAAAGATGAATCAACTGTAGCCTTGTTACGTGGCATATCCATATTATAGGAAGATTGGATAGATGAGGCAAGGTCCGAATGGAGAAATGACCCAACCACATAAAACCTCATTCATCATCTCCAGAATGATCCAAGCATGTCTAAAATATTTGTATTGAAAGGAGATGCTTTATGGTATAAAGATATATTATACCTATGTAAGAACTCCACTCTTAAAAATAGGAATCTTTCTAAGCTCCACTCTTCTCTAGTAGGGGGGCACTCTGGATTCTTGAAGACTTATCATCGAGTCAAACATGATTTCTTCTGGGAAGGGCTCAAAGGGAATGTCCAAAAATTTGTGGCAGAATGCATGGTTTGTCAGCAAAATAAGGGTGAAACAGTTCGATCCCTAGGTCTTCTAAAACCTCTATCTATTTGTAGCCAATGATGGGAAGACGTTTCCATGGACTTTATCACAAGATTACCTAAATCTGAAGGAAAAAATTTCATCATGGTTGTGGTGGATAGACTCACCAAATATGCTCATTTTTTTCAACTTGCACACCCATTTGCTGTAAGAATGGTAGCAACAACCTTCATGGACATAGTTCAGAAGCTTCATGGGACACCGAAGATTATAGTATGTGATTGAGACTCTATATTTACTAGTAATTTTTAGACTAATTTATTCTCATGTTTGGGTACTCAGTTAGCTCATAGATCTTCTTATCATCCCCAGTATGATGGGAAAACAGAAGTTGTAAATAAGTTTTTGGAAGGACATCTCCATTTCTTTACGTCAGATAAATAAGCAAGATGGGTCCAATGGTTGCCACTTGCAGAATGGTGGTATAACACTTCCTTCCATACATCATCTAAAATGTCTCCTTTTTTGGAACTCTATGGGTACCATCCACCATCCATCACATCATCATTGAGAATACAACCACAGGTTAGAGTAGTATAAGAACACATTCAGTATTAACAAGAGATCCTCTCTAGTCTCATGGACAACTTGTTCATGACACAAAACCACATGAAGCAATAGGTTGATCAACATCGTACACAAAGGCATTTTGAAGTTGGTGATTGGGTTTTTGTGCGGTTACAAACATATAAGAAAATGTCTTTGAAACAAAAAAAGGATAACAAACTTTCACCAAATTATTATGCCCCCTATCAAGTATTACATAAGATTGGTACTGTAGCATACAAATTAGAACTTCCACAATCAACCAGAATACATCCAGTCTTTCATGTTTCTTGCCTAAAGAAAGTAATTGGATAGAGAGTATCAGCCCAAATAATTTTACCTAAGCTCAATGAGGAGGAATGCATAATCTTGGAGCTTGAAGCAATCCTCCAAACACGCACTAAGAAATTGTGGACAAGGTTCATCATCGACTATCTTATAAGTGGAAGAATTTGGATATTGAAGATGCAACATGGGAAGATATGACATTCCTGCAGTAGCACCCAGAGCTTCTCAACATTGGGGATAATGTTTCTTTAAAGGGGAAGGTCATGCTACACCCTTAACCTATTACTTGTATTAGGATATGAGTAGCCAACTTGTGGCTTACCTTATCATTTTATTATATCATTTATACTTTATCATGCTTAGTAGGTCAGCCTTGGTGATGGCCATAACATATTAATAGTATATATAGGGGATTGTAGGTAGTATTTCATCATCATTGGATCATTTGAGTCTTATCGTATGGTTTGGAGGTTTCCCCCTCGAAGTGGCGAAGCTATTCTAATTGCATATTGAGATCATTATTCTGGAATATTGTGTTATTTGGTGTTATATTTCTTCTCATGATCTGAATTATACAAGTAATTTCATTACAAGCATCTTAATTGGTTCATGTTCCTTCTTTTTATGCCCCCTTTTTTATGTCTATTCACCACCATCCAATATTCCTTATTTTCCAACTCGTCGGCCTTATGACCAAATAAAATAAAAAATTTCAAGATCCTGAAATCAGGGATCTCCACTTAATCTTCCTTGTGAGAAATAACTCCCTCATGCTCTACCATAACATCTACCTCAGCTAGGCCCTACTTAGGGACTGAGGAAACCAACTTACAAGACAAGAGAGTATAAGGATATTTTGAATTTACTTTAGAAGGATCCCTTTCAGAGTTAGAGGAATATTCAAAGTTTGTAGGAGGATCTTCTTTCACCATGAAGATGTGAGGAAGGACCTCACTCCACCATGATAATTTCCTAGGGTGTTTCCTATAACCACCAATAAAGACTCCACAAAAAATTGGAATGGGAGATGTATCATTCTAACCTATATTGATCTAGTACTAATGGATTCAGTAAAATGATTGAAGGTCAGGAACCAAGGTTTCAATAGGAGAAGGTGGTTATCCTAAACCCACCCCTGTCTTTGGAAACTCATTTATGTCCACCATGTAATCAAAATTTATTAATAATTCCCCTAGCATAGGGATGGCTTACCAATTTACCTCTCATAAAATGTCTTCTGTGCTCAGTGATCAATCATGAAGCTTCGGCAGGCTCAGCCAAAAATCATTGAAACAACATAAAAACCCATGCAAGATGAGCCAAAAGTCCTTAACCTTCACCTTTTTCAATGTATCCAAAATTAATGTAACAAAAGTGTGTTAGAATTTTGTTTTAATGATAAATATACTGTGCAAATTTAAAAATTCAGTCATGGCAAAAAAACCCACACTTGAAATGCCCTTTCCTGGTCAATGTAAACTTTTCCTCCCCTCTGGCTAGCATTTCAACCATGTCAATGTCATTTTCCCCAAGAGGAATGTGATAACATGATTTTAAAGTGTGTTTCATGTGCATAGAAGTGTACCTATCTTGATTCATGAGAGCACTGAGATCTAAGAAAGAACAGTGCTCCCGAAGGCTTCAAAAGGAATATTTTTTATCCTTTTGTCATGGGAGGACATATCTAGAAGTTAACTGTAAGGGAAAACCCATCTATAGGTTGTGTGGGATAGTAGTAATATGATACAAGGTAGTTCAGGAAATTTATGTGGAGACATGATAGGTCGGGAAACTTTTAAGAAAAATTAGGTCTTTTTGGGAAAGGCACTAGGAAATACATGTTTCAAAAGAGCTAGTTACCTTGTTTGAAGTTTTTTAGGAACCTTGTGAACTGTTGGGAGCTCATACACTAGGAATTGGAAATATGATAGATCCTACTTCATGGTATAATAATAAAGATAGTATTATGGGATTATAAAAAATGGGGAAACTTGTCCATCAATATTGCATAAGAGTCTTTCTACAAGGTTGAACTTTCTTGAAGGGTTTCAGACACCTCGGGAAGATTTAGGATCCTAAACAAAGGTCAAAGTGGAGTTAATTATACCCTCATCATGTTCCATGTGTTTTATTTAATCATACTCATTCTGGACCTTGGTGACAATTCACGCACACACATGGGAAAAAATGTAAAATGGATAGAAAAGGCCAATTGCAAGATGAATCAAATCTTGAAAATGGTGGGAATGGACTCATTGGTGTAGACAAAAAATCTATGCAATTGGGTACAATTATAGGTCATAGAGTATACTAATATATACATGATTCCCAAGCAAGAAAACTAGTAATTGATAATGTATTTCACTATTTGTTATTATTTTTTTGACCTTACACATCCTACATCCCTATTGGTATTTGACTAATTTATCTTTTATGACCTCACACTAGCATCCAATTAAGACACTAGTTCCCATGCGCTCTTGTCCCTCCTGGGTGATCTTGACCCTTTCTCCCCTTTTCTCACCTCTTTTGGGTCTCTTTTATTTGTTGGACATATTTTATACTTTTGGGTTGATGTTTCAATTGTCAATTACGAAATTCAAATATAGGAATCATATGTTTTTGTCACTTGTTTTTGCGAGGGAAAAATTCAATGGTGGAACATGACAACTTAACACTAGTGTTAAAAAATTTCTTGGAAACCCTCTTTTTGGATTAGTCTTCCCTTTGTACCATTCCTATCCTGATCCTTGAGATTCTTCATATGTGTTATGTGTATGTTATTTAGTGTTGGAAATTTCAAAACAATATGAATCATTCCATTCAATGCAATGCTTGTAAAGGATAATTCGTCAATAGGCACAAAGTGGTTGTTTTTAGCCTTTCTAGGACATGTGTGTATCCCTCGGGAAAACTTTGAAGGCCCAAATTCATTAATAATTTGTATTAAAGAGATAAGAAAACATTTCAACTAGTTTAGGAATATTTGGGAAGTTTTCATAGGTTTAGGAACAAGTTGTGCAAGTGTTGGTTTCTAAGGTGCAAGGAGTAAGTAGTTTAAAATGGTGCTTGAATTTGGAAGATGATTTAGGGAGATCCATAAGGAGTTATGAATCAAAAAAGATATAATTTTAAATATGTTTCAATTATATACACAATGGAATCTTCACATTCTTTACAAGACCCAACTGCTTCTCAAGGAATATCAGTTTGTGCAAACTCATTTTGTCGTCTCAAATGAAAAATTGGTAATTTTTTTGAAGAAAGAGGAATATTCAAGTCTTTAAAAGCATCACATTGATCTTGAAATTATCTTGGGAGTCAAAATAATATAAAAATTTACCTAATGGAACTCCGAGGAACATGATTTCAATTTTTTGGGAGTTAAGTCATTTTCACAGTTGGGTGGTTGGCGCATTTTGGTGTCCTAACTATCCCAATTGTTCCAGTGATAGTGAGGATAGTGGGGACACTTTTGGTGATAAAATGTGCCTCAACCCTAAGATATAGCTCTTGGAATCTCATATGACCATCTTTATTTCCGATGAGTGCTAAGTGATTGTGTATTGAAAATTGGCAAAGTTTTTCATGAAAACCCATGGGCACATTTTACTATCCCAACTATCTCAACTGCCCCCAAATAATTAAGTTTAGAACCTAGGGAAAAGGCATCAGTAGCTTTTTGTGTTCAAATATATTTATTTCTATGATCGAATCCAAATTAGGCTTTGTGAGATCCAAATAATGGTAATAACATTAATAAAGTTTTACTTATTACTTATCATTTTCTTTTCATAGTATGAAAATGCATGAATTTTCCCTCATATATAGCTCTTGGACTCTCATATGACCCTATTTCTTCTCGATGAGTGCTACGTGATTATGTATTGAAAATTGGATAAGTTTTTCAAGAAAATCCATGGGCAAATTTTATTTTCCCAACTATCTAAGAAATAATGGGGGTAGTTGGGACAATAAAATGCACCCCAACCTTAACCCCTTCTCAGGTTCATCACATGACCCAAACCTTTTCCTTTCGAGTGCTAAAGTGCTTCTCTCTCACCTCCCTATTTCCTCGAATATTTTTCGGTAACTTGGCATGCTCAGAGTAAGGGGAACATTTTATTGTTCCAATTTTCCCAAATGTCCCTGGGATAGTGGGGAAAAAAATCTCCCCACCCACATGCTTTATAAATCCAAAATTTGGCTAAGTGTTTTTTCTTTCTACTTCTCATTTTTGCCTCTCCTGTGAACTGAAAGTGCTACTGAAGGTTTGAAAAACATTAAATAAGCTTGTGTCAAATTCATTTCTTCTCCATAACTCCATAATTTATGATTAAGACCTCCATAAACCTTAAAGTTGTCTAGAAACCATGTCAAAATTCCTCCAGGAAGCCAGATGCATCAAAACATACAAAATGCATATCTTGCAAACCGATGAACAAAATCAGGTGAAATTAGCTCAGTTGCTCTTCATCCCAGGAACCTTCAAGATCATTGGAAAAACAAAGAAGATGATTCCATAAGTTTATAATGGTAGAGAACCCTAGTTCGATGCCCTAGTTTTTTATTTGTCAGTTTCCAGACATTCTAACAGGTGGATTGAGGTTAAATTTAGAGCACTAGGTCCTAGAAGAGAGCCTAATCCAGTGATGTAATTTTTGTTGCAACTTAAGGTGGAAAATTTAGTTTTTAAAAATAGTAATTACATGATGACCTCACTTGATAAAAATAGAAAGTACCCTTAGAGCAGTGCACTCACTGAATAGTGAAAATGATAAACTATGAAATTTTGATCAAAATAGCAAAAAAGATTTTAAAAGTAAAAAAAACATGCCAAATTCTAAAAATAGAAAGTTTTTGAAAATGGTAAAGCATTGTAAAAAAAGTTGAAATGAGTATGAAAGAGGCTCAATAAGTTTAAATTTGAGAAAAATAGGTGAAATGTCGCAAAATAGTAGGTCCTAGTTCCACCTGCTAAAAATATAAAATCTCTATTTTGAGTGCCAAAATTTATAGCAGGCTTCGTTTTCAGTCATCTCACTAGTTTTTTAGATCTTCACATGGTTGTATGATGATTGTATATTTTTAAAAAGGAAATTCATCCTTCATAGAGGTCTTGAAGCATCATTTTGATCACAATAGTTTCTGAGAAAAAAGGCAGAGCATCACAAGGCGTAACAATTAAGAACATAGGGATATTGTGCATTCAAAATAAATTAAAAAATAATCAAATATTTGTCACAATTTTAGGTAAAAAACCTGTCAATCAGGTTAGAGTCATCCACACCTCCTTGGTGAGCCAAATGAATGATCTCAATGAGATAAGTAAACCAAGGTGAGTTTGAAGAGTTAGCCAAAGTGAGTTGAGATGTTTGAGTGAGCTCAGTTTGCTATTCAAGGTGGGCTCGTTAAGGTAAATAATTGTAAGATATAACAAGAATGAAGTAACAAGAGTGAAAAAAGAGAAAAAAATGATCCCATATTCCAAGAGATCTCATAAATAGGCAAAGGTAATTGAATATCTCACAGAACCTCACAAGTCAAGCAAGAGTGATTCATCACAGCACATTCCTCTTCGAGGGCATCTAGGTATGTATTCTCCAATGGAAAATATTCCCCATTTGGATGAAGATTTGGTCCCATAATGATTAAGATAAATATATAATATAAATTCCTAATCTAATGCTCTAGTAGAAGTAAACGAATGTAACAATGAAATACAAACGTATACAAAAGTAAACTAAGAAATAAATAATGAAACCCTAATGTGCAAAGAAGGGTAATATGCCTTAGCTGATTCACCGAGTTGTGGAAATTACATAGAGCTAGAAAATAGAAAAATACAAAGAATTTACCATCACACTGGAGCTCATAAAATTATAGGAATGGAGGAATAAGCTAAACAGGGGCACCAGGAGAGGGACAAGGGCGCTCGCAGGCACCCGGGTACTAATTATGAGTGCCTGAGTTTGTGGAAATTCTCAAAAACCTGAATTCTTAGGGTTACAAAATGTTTTCTAATTCTCTCCTTTTGTCACTATGGATTCACACAATGATTACTGAGGTGGAAATAAACCTGGAATGAAAAGATAGACCTACATAACCCTCAAATAGAAATAAAATCCTAAAAAAGTAAATATGCAGAATGAGGGGTTAGACTATCCTCAACTACCACAATGATGGAATTACGAATGAGTGTTGCACTACATCTCCGACCCAATGTAGTTCTGTGTGTGTGTGTGCAGAATCATGGCCTAGGTTTCTCTTATGTTAGTCACACTTGGATAGTGAGCAAGTAGCTAGATGTAAAGAAATGTAGTAAATTTATGCATGGAATAAAATGAACTTCCCTCTTATGAAGTGTATATAGATGAAATAGACCTTGTTTCCCTTGTGATGGAGCTATATGAATGCAATGGATCTATTATATGCCTTGATGGATGGAACCTTAGATGGAGATAGTAGATGTTTTGCACTTGATCCTTTATTATGATTACATAACTTTAAATTTATATGATTCCCTCACTTGAATTTCATAATTAACCCCAAAAGGGTGAAATACCAAAAATATAGGATCCTCAAATGGCTAGAAAGGACCCAAAAAGTATGATTAAAGTATAAAGAAGATAGGGGCACCTAGATTGGATGAGGAAACTTGGCGATGGTGTCCTGGTATGGCTTTTGGTGTCCAAGAAGACAAATGTCAAAGAATGAAAAGGGAGACCGAGAAAGTAAGGGTGTAAGACTGAAAGTAACAACATAAAGCAAACAAAGTTGGCCAAATACATGGCTTAGTTAGTACCATTCTTACTTAGGAATTATATGAATAGTAGCATGTAACCAGGACTAGATAATTACCCAAAGTGTGTGATTTTGTGTCTACATTTTCCCCTAATTTATGTTTGTGAGAAGAAAGCTCAATAATATAAATAAGATAGAGATGCATACCTTATACCCATGTAGATCGATGTAGTAAACATTCTGAGGGAATAAAAAAACCATGGAGTGATAAAAAATGTGAAGAATGGATGCTAAGGAGGAGAAAGTGCAAAAAGTGATGAAAATGAACCCAAGGTGGAGAACACATGTGTATTCATTATGATGCACATGTTTTTGATGTCGATGTGTGTGATGTTGTTGTTGTTGGCATTGTCATGATGTTGACTAACACTTCCCAAATGGACGGACTTGTAAAAGAGAAGCTGACAAGTAGTCAAATACACATGTATATGCTCAAAATATGTAAAACGTGTGTAAGGAAAGTATGTAAAATGAAAAAGTGTGAAAAAGGAACATGTGCACCTAATCTGTGATGATAAAAAAGGGTGTAGAAAGGATCTTGAAGATGATTTCGAAGTGTGAGTTTTTCGGGCGATATCACGCCAATGTAATGGAAGAAGTGTAAGGAGAATTGTTTGGCGTTGTCTACCAACATTTAACTACTTCTCGCTATGTAAAACACCATTGCAGATGGTGTTATGTGTTAAGGAATCTCTTCCCTGTAAAATCCATTTTGTAAATGCCTAGCGCTAAAGGAATATCTTCCCTATCAAAATCCTCTATGAATAATCAAAGAATTGTGTAATTTTCCCTTTGTTACTGGAATTCCAGGAAAGACCGTCGTATTTCCCCTTGGTTTTAGGCATCTAGGAAAGGTCGTTATACTAAGGACCCAAGTCTAATTCTGAGCCTTGTCTGAAACTTAAATTTTTTTGTATTAGTATGGTGTTGTAGTGTGTCTAATGTTGTATGGGGTGACTGATTCACCCATATGATGCCCCTCCCTTGTTTGGGGTGCATGTTACATTGCTAAAGGAGTATGCGGCCCAAAAGAGGACTAACCACTATGCTAAAACTATGACCTGTAGGGGGAAGGGAATGTGCTTGGTAGAAATCAAGGCACACACAAACAAGTGGCTAGGAAAAATAAGTGCTAGTAAAATCAAAGAAAAATTATCATGTATAAGACAAATTGTAAGATATTTAGACAATGTGTAAACATGCAAGAAGAAAATGAAGACCACGAAAAGTGGGTTACAAACATGGGACATCACTCATGATTTTGAAAGACAATCAAGGCCATCACAGTCGTAAGTAGACACGTATGCACATAAGAAAAAGGGAAAATCCCACAAGAAAGAGAATATAATGACAGAAAATGGAAAACAATGTAATAGATAACCATGGAAAAA
This sequence comes from Taxus chinensis, assembly GCA_019776745.2. Lineage (NCBI taxonomy): Eukaryota > Viridiplantae > Streptophyta > Pinopsida > Cupressales > Taxaceae > Taxus > Taxus chinensis. Next base: position 347,940,642 of record CM034156.1, read on the forward strand.
AATATTCCTTCATAACAAATGTTGCACATGAAGCATCCGTTAACATGTTAGAAAGATAAAAAGTATGTCAAAATATGTATAAGCCAATAAAATAATGTGCTGTGAACATAAATGAAACAATAAAACCTATAATGTATGAAAATGGATGCCCCAAGGAGCCTCTGTAAGTCTGGTAATAAGTACCATGTCAAGCATCCATGTTGCATTTAATAGAACTTTATAATATGTGATCATAGCTAGAAAGGAAAGTGAATGCACATGTGTGTATGATAAATATAATGACATACACGATATCTATCTAGCATGTGTAATAAGATGAAGATGTAACAAGTAAATGTAAAAAGGAGTAAATGTAACCAAGATGTGTAGTATGTTATGGATGGTATAAAATGGAATGTAGTGTGAATGATAAGAGAAGCATGCCCCTAAAGTGGATGGAAATGTATGCAATGAAGTTCATTTATTTATGGCCCCTCAGCAGTCAAGAATGAACCGTAAACAAGAATGCATCATCAAGAATTGGTTTGAAGTGTGCACTAAAAATGTGGTGTTTTGTTTGTAAGTTGTTGTGTAATGTGTAGGATTGAATGCGATAAAGTAAAATTGATGAGGTGGTAGAATGTGTGATGATTTAGCCTAAATTGTATATCACTAAACGTGTGAAGAAGATGTCAAAAAGTGTGATGATGTAGACTAAAGTGTATATCATGAAATATATGAGTAAGATGGTAAAAAATGTGATGATGTAGCAAAAAGTGTATATCATGAAATGTATGGATAAGATGCTAGAAAGGGGTGGTGATTTGACCTAAGAAAAATTTATCACGATATGTGTGAAGAGTGCGGTGGATAAAAATGTCGCATAGTATGATAAAAAGGATTAGTTGAGAAAATGTGTGAGTGTGATGAGGTCCATTTTATTGGTAAACCCTTATCGTTCGAGTATGGACTGAGGGACTAAAGTGTGTCATCGGGTAGTGCAGGAAGTGTGTAAAAGGTGTTGAGTAAAATATGAAATTTGTGTAATAGTTTTAGTGGTAAGAAAATATCATACAATGTGTAAGGTAGGTAATGTGTAATGTAGAATGTGTGATGTGTAATGTAAGATGTGTAGATTATATAAGTGTGAATGATGTAAAATGTATAAGAATGTATTGTGGAGAATGTGTATGATGTATAGGTGTATAAAGTACAAAATACAATGGTGCACAGTAGATGTAAGAGGAAAATGATGTCTATGTACAAAGGTGTAGAATGTGTTAGAATGTGTAACATGCAATGTCTACTGTGCAGTGTGTGAGGTTCATGTGTATAATATGCCCTCAATAGTGAAGTGTGAACTGAAGCATAAGAGCGCATCATAGGGAAATGACAATGCAAATGTATGTAGATATGTAGGATGAATGTAAAAGACTAGATGTGATGTGTATAAGATGTATGGTAGTTGATAAGGTGAAAAATTTGTGGGGGGGAGTAAGTACAACACCCCCCAAATGTGTAATAGTAAAGGTGATCAAGTGAAGTCATCTAAAAGGTCATCATTGTCATGGTCAAAATCATATGGTGAGGCATCTGAGACTTGATAAGATATAGTGTTAGGTTTTTCTTTTAAAGCACCATATAAGCATAATTTGTACATGCCCATAGCATATTCCCATGTCTTAAGTGGATGCTTTAAAAAAAAAATCTTCAATTTGTATGAGTTATTTGAAATAGTTACACTCAAAATTGGAAAATGTTGTAAAAACATGAATCATAGAATTATGAGTCTAGTTTCTAAGCTACTAAATTTTATTGAAATTTTTTAAGTTTAAGTGGTTCAAATAACTAAAATAACAACACGGGCTCTTATTTTTGGTAAAAAACATAATAGAGTGACTTTCATGCACTTTACCATTTTTTGAGCACCATTTAGTAATTTATAAAATCCGTTGGTAGAAGGATAGCTAGGAGCATCTAGATTGGGCTCCATTTATTTTTTATTTTTTAGCAAGTATTTTTTTATGATTTTTCTGTTACATAAATTTTAAATTTTGAAAAATAATGGAGCTCTGACCGTGTGCCTTCTAACTACGTCAAAAATATTAAAGTTTTTTTTTTTTGAATATGTATAGAATTAGGCCAAGTTTGGGCTAGTATAATTTTTTTTCAATTTTCATGAGCCAAAAAAAAGATACAAGATGAAAGATAGACGTGTTTAAAATTTAAAATATAGATACAAAAAGGCATAGTTAAAAAATAAATAATATGGAAACCTCATATTAGTCAAAAAATTTGAAAAAAAATATTTTTAGAAATAAGAAAGTCTTCTCTACGTCATAGTCATATTTTTATTAAATGAATCGATCATTTTAATTTGATTTATTATGGCATAATTTAGCATTTTTCTTCAAAAACAAGTTGTTTACTGTGTTTTTACAGGTCCATGCCTTAGGCTTCGGGATCCAAAATAGATCCAAGCCTTGAGGCATGCTTTAGAAAAACATGAATAACATAACGCATACGCATTATAATGCATACAGGTTATGCTCTTTACATATAAATTATGGGCCCCCAACATCATTTTCTCCTCTTTCACGGGGTTTCTATCCTCTTTCTGAATGGTCTACAGATTCTTGTACATTCATTGCAAATTTTGTAGTCATTTTTACACCCAAAAAAGAACAAGGGAATCCCATGCGCACCGGCCTATCACCTAGCGGGTGTTGGGTGCTCACCCGAGGCACGCACGGGTGCTGAGTCTCTCCTTTATGTGGGTTTAGTGGGAAACATAATCTATGATAGCAACTTAAGGAGAGTGAGCAGAAACAAGTCAGGAAATAATCATAGAGCTCAGAAAGGCTTCTAGACCAATGTAGTCATTCTAGACAGAAAGATACTTAACAAATTATAGGAATGAACCAAAACAGAAAGGAAGATGCATAAGGATTCATACTCATTCCATAAACATACATGAAATATAACTATGAAGATATATGTATGGCCCAGAATCATTAATGGTCATATTCAAATAAGTTGGTAACCTCATTACATCCATTAGATCCATTACAGAACATCATAGTATAGCAGACCGAAGTCATACATCATAACTAGATTTACATCCCTTAGTTCTCAAATAGAAAATTTACAATCCCAAGCCCCTTGATTCATCCTTCTCCTATATTTTATCTACCTAACCCAATACAACTCCTCGTAGTATTTCTACAGAGCTCAGCTCTCTATTTATCTACTTATTTTCTTCTATGGGCACTTGTATTTATAGGCCTCTTGAACTGTGAATTCACTTTTTTGTGGCTTCAGATCCGATGCCAAGTGTCCCAATGTGGTCCTCCATGGAAGCATGCTCCTCAAGGCCTGAGCTCTCCACTCCTTTCCATGATGGTCTTCTAGAAGCTTCCAATGTAGGGTATATTCCTTCTTAGGCCAACATGTTGCCAGGCTAGCACCTTACCCATTCATCATGCATAGGCGGGTCATGTTTTTCCCATGTCCTTCCTGATACACCAAATATGGCTAAGTCCTAAGACCTTGTTCTGTCGGTGCGTATCACAGGTCCTTCTAAAACCCTCATATAACCCTACCTTGTGCTCCTTCTCCTTGCACACCCACCCCTCAACTTAGGCCTTGCGTGCTCATGTGCCTTTTTTGTACTTAGTCAATATTTTAGGGGCCCAACACCACCCCACACTTTAAATGTTCTCCGCCCTCGGGAACACTTCTTCAAAGAAAAAAGAATTACAATAGACTTAATGTCTTGGGAAAATAATAAGGGAATGAAGAATTGGGAAAGATGAAAGAATTGGGAAAGTGTTGTTATTACTGTAACAAGATAGGAAAATCTCTTTGCAATTCAGCCTCCAACTTGTTCTAGGCATAGAATTCATTTTGTGCTCTCTAACAAAGGTTGCTGAATAGGGTGCTTACCTCCTCAAAACCCAGTCCATCTCCTCGAGTGTTCAATGTTTCAATAATTCCTTCCAATTCCTTGCCCACGTCCTCAAGTGCATCTATCCTTCTTGTAATTTATGGGTATAACTCCTTCATCTAGTTTTTAATTGAAACTCGTAAGGCTTCAATAGCTTTTGACTTCTTCTCAGCCCAGCTAGGATCCTCTCCCGCTCTGCTCTATTTCCTTTGTTCATCTCTTGGAATTCCTCGAGATCTTCCTCATGAGTGGTGACCAGAATACTTGTCAATCTATCTCTGTCTACACAATTTTTATATGCATCCTCAACAGCATGGGTAACAATTTTCACATTAGAAAGAACTTTGTTGTACTCGGAAATGATTGCTACAACCTTCAATTTTTCCTCCTTCTCCAGGTGCTTTGCTACTTCTTCCATGGATTCTAAGGCCAACAGTTGCCTCTCCATGGTGAGGATGTGTGTTAAGTCCTCAAGGGACTCCAAGGTAGATCCATACTTCTGCGCGGGAAGTGTTAGATCCAGATGCTTCAAAACAATGACATCTATGATGGATTATACCTTCTTGTATACCTTGCACACCCTTTCTTTTTCTTCCCTTAGTTCACTCTTTAGTTGTGCGCTGATTATTTCCTCCTGCTTTAAATCCTTGGTCCTTTCTTTGAGCTCTTCTTCCCTCTTCTCAAGCTCCGCCTCTAGGAATTTTACCCTATCATTCCTTCCAAATAACCTAGATTCTAGTTCAACCCAGACCTTATTCAATGCATTACAAAATTGTTCATTCGAAATCTGTTGAGTGATCACCAAGGGATTGTCTCTTTATGACTCAGGTATCTTCATTATTTCCCCTTGGCTTGCCTCGAATTCTGGATCATCTAAATGGGACTCAAATTCCCATGAAATAATTTTACTCTTCCATGGGTATGAACCTTCTTCATCAAACAACTTCATTGCTAGGAGTTGTTTTGTTGGAACTGTGCTCTAGAACCACGAGTGCAATACCTTTTCGGGGTCATCAATATAACCCATCTTTGGCCCTTGGTTTTCTGCGCGTTGTCCTCCTATACGCATTCCCTTAGGAATAGTTACCATTAAATTGGGGCCTCTAGTGATGCCATGATATTTCCCAATGCTTCCTTATTTTTCTTCACTCATTATCAACTCAGTGCTACACTCCAACTCTTCCACCACTAAGGTCTCAATGATCTTCTCCACTTATTTCTCTGCTTCTTTGTTTGCTTCATCCTTAGTGAGGCTTGGAGTCCTTTGATCCTTCGTGCTAACCTCTTCACTTCCTCCCATGTTCTGGGTGCCCTCCTCCTCTTGGCTTCCCTTCCTTCACACAAAGAGATAGTCATTATTATCCTCTTCGGCTTCTTCTCTCAAATTGTGCACATTGAAAACAAGTGGTTCTTGGTCTCCTTCAGGTTCATCTTCTTCATCATGATCCCTCTTAACCCTATAGTTCTCCAAGCTCTCTGTGTCCTCTGAATCTACCTTCTCCATTACCTTATGTTTCTTCCTAACTGGGGTTTCCAGTATAGGATATTATGCTTTCTCTTCCTCCCTCTCTAATGAATTTTGTTTAGTTAAGGAATTTTCTAGTTCTAGTGTCTTTTCCTTTATTGGAGACTTTTTCTTGCACGAGTAAATACTTGTTCTAGCGCTTATTCCTGAGGCACCCACCATTTCTATACCTTAGACACTTGGTGCCTTTTTATTTATCTCTTCCATCTCCTTTTTCTTTGACATGGTCTTCTTTATACATGTTGGGTCTTCAGGTATAGATACCTCATTTTCAAAATAAGTTCCCTTATCAAACTTGGGCCATATGTGAAGGTATACATGCACCACAGACCTCCTTGTAATAGGCAGATTCTGTAATGCCCACTTCAAACTACCACTTAAGACCAAGAAACAAATTAGGGTTAGCTAGGAAAATTATGGAATATTTTTTTTTTTGAATAGGAGAGTCTACAACTAAGTTGCAAGACATCAGTTGCACTTAATAGGTTCCAAATAAATTTCTAATTACCAAATACATGATTTTTTCCATTTTAATCTTATAGCAAGTTCACAGGGTTCAATTTTAGGGTTATATATTTTACTTAGGTTCAGGGAGAAATTTACCCCATGCCTACTTTCTAACAGGTCCTGAAATTCAACTAGATTTTTCTTACATTTAGATTCATCCAACCTTTCCTAAATTATTCTCATAGGATAGGAAATTATCTCACCTTTCCAACCATATAAATAATTCCTCTTAATTCTTTGCAAAACTCCAGTTATGGCCAGGCGAAGTTTTAGGGAGAAATTTTCCCTTGAGAGGTCCGCGGGGTTAAGGGGAATTTTTTTCCCTTAGGGCAGATTGGCAGAGTGGGGAGGAAAATTGTGAATTTTCTCCCACTTTGGCACAAAGTGCAAAACATCACCACGCGCTTGCGAGGCCGATGAAGTAGGACACGTGGTACATCCTAATTGGTGCGAAGCAGTGTGGACTGGCGGGGCGAAAATGGATGACGAGATTTTGGGGATTAAAATCCCAAGGGAGAAAATATCTCTATGCCCTTACCGATGCCAAAAGTGCCATATGTATGCACATGGTTGGACAGGATTCGGTGGGTCACGGGGAAAAATTTGTGTTTATTCCCGAAGTAAAAAAAAATCAATTTTCCGAAGGAAAATTTTCCTCTGTGCCTTCGTGCTTGTTCAAATGGCCACGTGGCATCTTTTGATTGGCTGTGCGTTGATGGAGTGGTGAAGTGGTGGAGAAGATTTAGATTTTTTGACAAAGGGATAAAAACGTTAAAAAAGACTTGCATGGGCTTGTGCCTCCAAGGGGACACGTGTCAACACCCTATTGGCTGTGGGGGTGCGGGTCCACGGGGAAAAATGTGTAAATTTTCCCAAGGGAAAAAAATGGTTAAGTTTTCAATTTTAACCCGTGCACCCTCCCTGCCATGTGTCAGCACGTGATTGGTTTGGAGCTGCGGGGTTGCGGGGAAAATTTGGAAAAATTTTCCAAGACCAAATTTTAAAAAAAAAGTTTAAGTTTTTCCAAAAGCTCTACCCCTCAGGATGCCACGTGGCATCATCTGATTGTATAAGAGGGTGGTGGGGCCACGAAAATTTTTTGGAAATTTTTCTAAAGTTCAAAATTTAATTTTTTCTAAGGTTGAATTATTTCATTTTTGGTTTGGGATGGCCATTTTGAAGTAAAATTTCAAATGGCCATAACTTTTGATAGAAAGCTCCATTTTAGGAAAACGAGGACTTTTCGGAAAGCTCTCAAAGTCCTATTTGAACAAAAATCATCAATTTTAATTTTTGATAAATTTTTCAAGGTCAATTTTAAATAAACGATCTGCAGGGTTTTTAATTACAAAACTGGTAGTTTTTCTAACTTTTAAGTTTGGTTCAATTTGATTTCTTTTCTCCTCAACATGCAAACTGAACATAGAGGGGTGATCATGGATAATTTTAGGCATATTTTCAAATTCCAATTTAGGGATTGAGTTGAAATTGATATAACTTTACAACTTTTGACAGGGAGTTGGGTTGTGAAGTTAAAATTGAATTTGATAAAGTTTTAGAGATGTTTTCTTAAATGTGGAGTTCAATGTAGGTTCAATAGGACCTAATACATCTAAAACGCTTTTTCTCCTTTATTAATTTTATTCATAAATTTGAACTGTACATTAATTACATTATTTTCAAATGCCAGAATTATACAAATAACAAAATTCTCCCTTCCACAGGTTTACAAAATTAATGTGCAACGTTAAAATATGGAAAAACATGCCAAATTCCTTTCTCAAACACTCCATTGATTCAACAAACACATATATATATAGTATGCAATGTTAATTTCTAATCTTTAACAAGTCTTTTCAAAAGATCAAATTTCTGTCATTTCCTTTAAACAGGTTCTCTTTCCAAAACATAATTCCTAAGATATAACAATCATTAAATTTATAATACAACAATGCAATTGAGAAAAGAACATAATTCTTTCATTGATCTCCAAAGACAATATACAACTTAACTATTTCTTTACATTCCAATTTGAAACTTACAAACTGTATGATGTTCTTTTTCCAGAAAAGAGGAAGGAAAGTAACTCTTCACCTTTCAAAATACAAAATATAGGATATCATTTACATTTCTCAATTCATATACAAATTCCAATTATAATATAAACACTTCACATTTCAATATCAATACACTCATCCACTAAAAGTGGGAAAGGTTACGATGACATTTGTTCAAGAAGGGAAGACTGTCAAAACTGATTTCTCCAAGCTCCAAATAGCAACATGCTGATTTCTTCATATTTTATCCTTTAATCACAAAAAGGAAGGGGGAAAGGAAATTCTCTCCACCCAACCAAGATACCCAATGGGAAGAGAGAATAAATCTTTCCCCATTGGCCCTCGAGCCCCAACCATATTGAAATGGAGCATGATGAAACAACACATGACAATAAGACTTCTTTCACATACAAGAAACACTCACATTTCACAAAGAAACACAAAGCAATAAGATGTAGCTCTCAACTACAATAAATAATTTCAATCAAAACAAAGGCTTCCTCGAAGCAAGCCAAACAAGAGTAAGATCTATGGAGGTCTCCTTATGCCTCCCATGTTGGATTTGGGCATCCACCTAAATCAAACCACCAAAAAAACATAGCCATCCCATAAACCTTATCCCTCCTCAATCCCCTCCTTATCCCTCCTCTAAATTTATCCCTTATGGCCCCCACAAAAAAAAGTAAGAAATGTAAGCATATTCTTTTCCTAGGTGGATCCCAAACCAACCTTCCCTCCATAAGAAACAAGTGTCAATGGAAAATCCCTTATCCCTCCTCTGATTAAACCTCATAGTATACTCTCTACACCATGCCCTAAGAATTCGACCCATTCATCTAATAATGTGAACACAAAACCATTCAATATTTTGCATGCAAGAAAGAGGGAAAAATAGAAATTAAAAGGCAAGAGCCTACCTCTCCATTATGGAGATTTGTTTCCAAAACAGCAGAACCTTTGTTGCACAAAAACCAGTCCCAAATCAGCAAGAGGAATGCATGCACAAGTAAATCCACTTCTTCCACCAAGCAAGCTCCAAAATGCAAGAGAAATTCGACCCAAGAGTGAAATCACAAACTTTCAACAACCTCAAAATGAGGAGGAATTCAAATTTTAAAGGAGAGGGTGGAAGAGGATGATGTGGATTCCAAGTGGGATGCCACCTCATTTTTCCTCCTCCCAAAATGCAATCAACATCAAATACATTAAAATCCCCATAAATGTGAATGACAAAGTTACTTACATACAAAAACTCAACCCATACTCAAAAAGGGAAAGCATTTAAAATTCGTAAGACAAGTGCAATGAATTCTTACACAAAATTATGTCAAAATACAATAAAATAGATTTATTTTGACTTCAAAACTATAATAATGGTTGGTGGAAGATTTTGAGAGGTGTGGAACAAGTTTAACTTGTCCCACAAACCTCCAAATTTTTCCTCCAAGATCAAATTCGAATTCCAAGAGAGATGGAGTGTTTGACCTTCAAAAATCTTCCTTACAACCTCTTACAAATTCTTACACATCCTTACAAGGTAACTTACATACTCTTTCAAAATGTATTAATATCTATGACATTCATTTATTACAATCTTTTGACATAAGGTTTATTTATTTATCACATGGTTATACTATATATAAATCAAATTTAATTATTACTCAAGACAATAACATTAATTCCTTACATCCCTCATCCCAATTATTTAATTAAAATTTAACTATATGATTTCTCACATTAAACTATCACATTAGAATAGTTAAAATAAAGATCACATTACAAATAAAATACATACAATAATAAATAAAAAGGGACATGGTCACAATAGTGGAAATCCCCCCATGGGGAGTCCTAACATAATACAAAACACAAACCAAACATAGTTTCTATGGTGACCTTGTTGATCTCACACTGAATTTCAATATGGTTAGTCTCCAGTCCCCCGATGTTGTTGTGATTTTTAACCTGCAAAATGCAAAATACCTCCTTCGGCCTTGTGGCCATATCAGAACATCTAAATGATATAAGCAATATACATTTATTAAATCCAAATCACAATGATATCAAGAATTTAAAATTTATCATTTAAATTCAATTTGTAACTATATCATCATTGAATATATCTCTATACTAGAGCTATTCATAATATCAATGTCACATGTCTAAAATCAACATCAATAACCTGTCCATGTTAACTAGTATATCATCATCCACATAATAATAATAATAATGTATCAATGATCATTAAGCATAACATACTAAGCAAAACATAAGCAAAACATAATAATGTCGATAGAAATCCATGATCTAACATATACACATCATACTATATGAAAACATAATAATGTCCAAAATATGATCAATAGTGTCAGGATCAGTATCTAAACAATTTCCAAGGAAGATGGGCACTACAGAGTCAGAGGTATCATCATCTGAACTTCATGCGATATGCACCTTTCCATGTTCACACGCTTGTTGGGGTAGACCAACGTCCTGCACATCTCCCTGTGGTCCCAATCCACATTTCCAAGGTCAAACTTTAGCTTGTTGGATTCCTTGAATCTGTTTACTCCCGCCTGGAAGTACTGAGCAGTAAAGGAAAATGGAATTTTACACCATGGGCTCATATTTTCATCAACCAACTTAAATCTGCCAATGCAGAAGTGTTGATATACTACGAATTCAGCTTCTCCCTCTATGAGCGCTAGTAGTTTTGGGATCCTCCGCTCTTCCCCGAACACATTCCTCAAGAGTGTATACCAATTCTCAAGATGTGCCTTCTGAATGGCCGTCATGCTATCGCAAGTGTATTTTTTTAATCTCTTTTTGAGCAAGGGGTCTTCCTTTGGGTACTCCCAAACAAAATTCTCTACCACATGTTACTTTGATCTCTAAAAACACAATAGTCAAGAGGACATTGCCAAAAAGTATCTTATCACCTTCCTACATGCTTCTAGTGATCTCATCTGTGATGTACGTGGACAAGTTATAGATGGAACCTTCGTATATCCTTCTACAAACATTGAGCCATGACTTGTTCACTTGCATCCACCTCTCTTGGTCATTAAGTTTGGTTACCAGGTGTGAAACCATTCTCATCATCGGGTCTTGGATATCCACAATGTTAAAGTACCTTGACCCCTTCTTGTATGCATATGCAGTGACGGTTTATTTTATGGCTTCTTTGTCGCATAGGTCATCCTCTATACTTTCTCCTTCACAGATGAGACCTTTGAATTTTAAAATTAGATGAGGAGTTATGCACATCTTGCACCCCATGAAGTGAAAGTTGTCTTCATGTACGTGCAACATCAGCCACTGATAGAGGTGCTCAAGCTTCCCAAAGTAGGGCAAATCATAGAGTTACAACAATCCCACCTTCTCCAACTTCACTTTTACTTCATCGCTATAAATGGGTAACCCTTTTGGTGTCCTCTTATTTTTCGAGCACACTACCTCCAATGCCATTTCTTTTCCAGTTGTGTTTGTGTGATGGTTATAATCACTTACTTTCATTTTTTTTAAAATGGGACTCCCACTCCTTTCTAAGAAAAACCCCTTCTGGATGCTGCATTTCTGCATACCATTCTTCATCAGTACTTGCAGTATTTTCTTGTTGTTTTCACTTGCCCTTGCCTTTTCCCTTCTTAGGTGTTACAACTGGTTTCTTGGGTGCCCTTGTGAAAGTTATCTTTACACGTCAACTTGTCTTTCTCTACTTCTCTACCCTTTCTAAGCTTAGATCACAAATTTGTGAAAAAAATCCTTTTCAACCCATGCCCTAGCTGTCAAACCCTAACTGGAATATCCCTTTCACAATACGATGCTTCTCCAAAAATATCTCTACGCTCATGAACTACCTGCCTCCTGGTTTGCAGATCCAAACTAGTCACTCACGATTAAATATTTCCAATTTTTCTTCACACGGATCAACTCTGGAAACCCTAGTTCACAAAATATATTTCTTCTTTGTATTTGTAATGTAAATAATGAAATATCCAACCTTCTATTTATAGTTTTTCCCACTTTTTAACATTAAACGCTACCTAACCTACTATCGTACTTCAACACTTAATGTGGTTTTCTCACAAAACCCAACTTTAGCGCCTTAACTCACGTGCCCAACCTTGCATGGACAATCCCCTAACCTTCTAGCACGTAACCAATCCATCTTGATAGGAGAGTCTTATGCATGCACCACCAGCACTGAAGGTAGTTTCGTCATAATTTTTTCTCTTCCCTATCTCATGTTGCTTATGCAATTCTTCCTCTCATATACATGGATCCAAAATGTACCTTTACCATGACACCAACCATCCTTTTTCACCTTTCCTTCCCTAGGGCCATCCAACCAGGCTTTCCAATGCAATCCTTCCTAGTGCTTCACACTTTGCAATTTCTTCCACCTTACTCCACCCCACACTAAAATGATGCATGGTCCTTTGCGCATTCACAACCTTCAAAAAGTAATGAGGTTACCAGTGCCCAAGGTGCACCACAAAACAACAACAAAAAAGGGGAAACACAAGAAAATAAAAAAATGCACTAAAGGAAATCCTAAATTATCTGGTAATACTACCTTATTACAAACACCAAGAGGACTTATTTATAGTAGGGCTTCAACTTACTCCCATCAGAGTGTCCTGGTAATCTCGTCCCATCTAGTGCTTATAACTGGCATGTGCCTAATTCAAGAATGTATGAGATGATGTAGGAACCCAACTAATGCACCTTCAACTTCCCAAGATGGCACTGCAAATTTGAATCATATAGTAAGACCATCTTCCCAACCTCAAAATTATTGTTCTTAATGTGACAATTGTGTCATGCCTTTTGTTCTACTTTTTCATTTTTTTGGCTCCACCTGGCTAATGATCATCTCTCATCCAATTGCATTAATTTTTATATTCTTTCCTCCAATGTTGTTTCATCATCTAATCCTCCTACACATGTTATACATAGTGAAGGAAACATAAATTCAACTGGTATGATAGCCTCTGCGCCAAATACCAATTGTAATGGTGTGGCCTTATTTAACCTCTTGTAGGTTGTCATATATACCCAAAGAACGACAGATACTTTTTCATCCCAATCCTGTCTACCAACATCACAGATCTTAGTCAATGTGTGACTAAGTATTTTTAAAAATGCCTCAGCAGTTCCATTTGCTTGAGGGTGATAGTGAGTAGTTTTGTGATGGGCCACCATGAATTCTGATAACAGAATCCTGACCATTTCATTGAGGAAGTGCGTACGTCTATCACTTGTCAAACTCAATGGGCATCCATACCTACTTATTATGTTTTCCCTTAAAAATATAGCAGCTGTATAATCATTTGTAGGTGCTGCCTCTGCCCACCATCTTAAATAATCAGTGCAAGTGAGGATATACCGTGAACCAGTCCTTCGCACTGCTGGCGAGATTGGTCTGAAAAATTCAATAACCCACTTTTCAAATGGTTCCGAGTTGGTTATTGATCGTAAGGGAATTTCATCCCTTTTTCCAGGTTTTCTAAGGCATTAGAAATGGTCACAGGCCTTACAAAACTCAATTCAATCTTAATAAATGGTCTCCCAACAAAGCCCTACTAATAGAATCTTTCATACAGTTGCATTTCCCGCATAGTTTCCTCTTGCAATCCCATCATGTGCCTCTTTCATAATTGTAATGCACTCATGTTCTAGTATGCATTAGCGCAAAACCTCATCACGACCCATTTTGTACAAATCTCCACTAATTAGCATGTAGGGCGTGGCACGTATGGCAAACTTCTTCTTCTCCAAGGCCTTCATTCTATCTAGCGCCACACCTGTTTTAAGAAAATACTGCGATGTCCTCCAAATATGAGGGTGTGCACCACAACATAAATAGTTTCTTGTCTGGTATAGTCTCTTCAATTCTCTGCACATCCTCTCCTAAATCAATCCTAGACAAATGATCAGGTCCAGAATTACTTTTACCTAGTTTAAAAACTACCATGAACTTGAATTCTTGGAACAATAGTACCCACCTACATATGCACCCTTATAGAATGGGCTTGTTCACCAAGTATTTCAGTTCCATATGGTCAATGTAAAATATAAATGGAGTTGCCAGTAGATACTTTATGAACTTGTGAAGTGCATAGATCATTGACAATGCCTCACGCTCAATCGTAGTATAATTTTTCTCTGCTGGTGTCAACTTCCTGCTTATAAAGCACAAAGGATGATCAACAATCTCCTCACCAAGTTGTGCAAGTACTATTCAAATGGTGGTTCTTGAGGCCTCCACATGAACATGGAAAGGATTATGCCAAGAGGGGAAACATAAGATGGGTACGGTGACAATCCTATCCTTAAAAGTGTTGAATGCCTTCTGCCACACCTCTTTCAAATGAAAGGCACTCTTATGTCTAAGAAAATATTCTAAAGGCATGGAAATATTGGCATATCACTTGATGAACTTCCTGTAGTACCCCATATTCCCAAGAAATCCACACATTACACTTTGACTAGTAGGCTCCCTCAATCCCACAATTAATGCAACTTTGGCAGGATCTATTAGTGGGCCCTCTTTACATATGATGTGTCCCAAGAATGTTCCAAACGAGTTATAAAAGACACATTTCTTAATGTTGAGGGATATCCTCAACTTCCAACACCTTTCAAATACCAGCTTTAAGTTGTCACAATGGTCCTTCACTAACCCATATACTGTCCAATCATCTAGGTAGACTTGAAGAAATTTATGGATGGAGTCCTGGAAAGCTTGTACCACATCACATGAGAACACAATAGACACATTCTTCAACCCAAAAGGCATGACTTTATAGGAAAAAATTCCCCACTTAGTGGTGAAATTCATCTTCCTCTATTCCTCCTTCACAATCCTTACCTGGTGATAGCCCGAGAATCCATCTGTGAAAGAGTAGACCTCGCGTCCTGCCACTCCCTCTAAGATTTCTTCAATAAATGGGGTTGGGAAAGGATCAATTATACACACTACATTTAGGTCACTGTAATCAATGCAAATACTTATCCCTCCATCCTTCTTGATGCTAATTACCATTGGAATTATCCACTCTAAACCTTCAACAACTTTGATGGTGCCCAATGCTATCATCTTATAAATTTCTTCCTTGACCTTCACGTACATGTTAGGATTCATTTGGTATGGTCTCTTCTAGACTAGGTGCATACCTGCCTTGAACTTAATTCTCATTTCCCCCAAGGAATGGTGAACACCTTTGAGTTCATGATACCCGCATTGGAATAAATCCTCAAACTCACGTAAAATATCAATGATCTTGGAGACTTCCTTCTCTGACCAATAGTCTCTGATGATAACCTCATTGGGTTATGCTCCTGAGTCGATATTAACCCTTTTCATCTTTAAAGGTTCATGGTAGGCACATGCTCATTCATCAACACTATCTATTACTTCATGTGTCCCTACAGAGTGGTTAACATCCAATATCTTTACCTCTTCTCCATCAATAATATTTACCATCTTCCCCTTTTCTTTCTCTAGACACGCGCGATCAAACTATATCTCTTCTATTTCTTCTTCCTTAAAGCACACCTCCAGGCCAGGTTCACCTAACAACTCTAGTAGCCTATCTTCTACCATGGAACTATCCCCAATGGTAAGGCACTTGACTACTTGCAATGCCTTATGAACTAATGGCTTTGTACTATGATACTCAAATGTTTGAATGAGATCAGCCACCAATTATTTCCAATTACTAGTTTGGCAACACATTTTTGAGCGGATATACCATGTGAGTGCATAACCTTGTAGGGTGGAGTACAACTTGTGAACCCATAATGAAGGTGGTAATGCTTCTATGCCTCCCATCTAGGTTGTTTCACATGCTTGGATATGGAAGGAATTGGTCTCTTTTCCATGATATTCCTTTATAGACATGGGAATGTTGTTCTTGTAAAACCTTATGGAGAAGGAAATTCTCACCTCACACCACTCCAAGAGGTTCTCCTAATGTGTAGCCCACCACCATGCCACTATGCCGATCAGGACATAACTTAACATCCCTCTTCGTTCATTCTCCTTCTTCCACTGAGCTTCCATCTCCTATAAAAAGATCTCAGGGAAGGCTCCTTCTGAATACTTAGGTAGCTTCTTCCCTCCTAGACGCTAGACTGTACGCGCCTTTATCACCTTTGTCACCGATCCTCTAAAATGTCATTTGATCAACTCATAGGTCCCATGTGCCCAATTATCACATGCAATACTGGTGGTGTCACTTAAGGACTGAGCATCCTCAAACCCGATAACTCCCTCTGTGGGATGAATTATCTCTAGATCCCTAATTGAGAGCACATATATTCTATCTAGGACATCTTCTCCTAGGGGTTTAGTATAGGGTGTTGATTTTCCATCAACCAGGGGTATGATGCCCTGTTCCTCCTCATTTTCAAAGCTTATGTATCCCTTGTTGAACCGAAGATCTACATTATTCTTATAGAACCAAGGGCACCCAAGTAATGTTGGGAAATTTTCTACCTCGGTGAGCGCCAATACTTCAAAGTCCCCATTAAACTTAGCCCCCTAAATGGTGATAGCTCCATCATTTAAGAAAGATATGGGAATTTTCGTTGTTTTGTTCACCATATATAACAAATTCAAAGATGGCTGTAATGCAGGTCTTCCCATTTGATGCCATGCATCCAAGGTGAGAACATTGACCTCTACACCTGCGTCAATGAGGATATTACTAAGGAACCATCCATCCACAACTGCATTTAATGTGATCTCCTTATCATATTCAAGGCTATGAAGGGGAAATTTTACACTTGCCTCTCGCACTCTTCTCCAGCATGTGATATCTTCTCTCTCAACCATGCTCCTAGCAAGGGAATAATATTCTCTTGCCTTATTATTTTACATACTTCCTTAATCTCATCCAGGTCATCCTTTGGTGCCTCGACATTCCTTTTTTTCTCCTCCCTCCTATACTACTCTTTTAGACACTAGATTTCTCCTTGTGAACTTTGAATGGCATCCATGGTTTATTGATATACCACCTTTTGATGCACAGGGTCTGGGTACTTCCCATGTACCACTTCTTCTCTTGAAACCAAGTTCTTCTGCCTTGGCATTTCCTTTACGTGTGCGGCCTCTGCTCTTGTTGTTACCATAATAGGTTCAAGATTGTCTCTACAAAAGACCTTATCACCCTTGACATAAATTGTGGTTCTTGGTCTGATACAATCGATTTGGGTGCACCAAATATTTGAGAAATTCATTTATATAGAAAATTTTCAACCTTTTCATCCTTTGCGTGTGATAGTGCCTGCACTTCAGCCCATTTGATAACATAGTCAGTACAAACTAATATATATTCCTTACCTTGTGAGGTTGTGATAAATGGTCCAATGGAATTTAGTCCCCACTTCTTAAATGGCTCTAGAAAAACTTCTGGTTGAAGTGGCATCTTTGATGTGAATGTTGTCTTCCCCATTTGCTGGCATTTATCACATCTCCATACATATTTCTTTTCTGGCATCCTTAAACAAGGAAGGCCAGTAGTATCCTGATCCAAAGATTTTATGAATGGTTCTTTACACTGAGTAGTGCCCTCTTGATGGTTCATTATGGCATGACTGTAGGATGTCAATTATTTCATTTTCAGAAAAATACCTGCGTAACACATGATCTAGACCAAATTTAATTAATATGCCATTCAACCAAGTATACATCACACTTTGCTTAATTAATTGCTTATTTTTCTTAGGTGTGAAATTTTTTGTAAACTTCCTTGTGGCTAGATAATTTACTATGTATACATACCAGGGAGAAACCATAAATAGTGCAAAAAAATGTTCATCTAGGAATTCATCACTGACTTGTTCATCTTCCTCTAAAGTCGTAAGCCTGGAGAAAAAAATAGCCACAACATTGGACTTTCTAGGTTTCTTAACAATTTTAATATTGAATTATTCTAGTAGCAATAACCACCTAAAAATTCTATGATGAACCATAGGTTTATTCATGAGATACTTAATGGAAGAGTGGTCAGTATGTAAAATGACTTCATATCTTGTGATATAATGTCTAAAATTATTGATCACATATACCATGGCCAAGAATTCTTTTTCTGTGGTTGTATAATTTTTCTCAACAGGAGAAATATTTTTATTAATATAGTAAATCACATGCATATGTTTCCCTTCCTCATGTTGTCCTAAAACAACACCAATTACTTCATTAGAGGCATATGTTTGGATGTGAAATGGTAATTCCTAATTAGGACCTCTCACAACTGGAGTACTGATAAGTTTGTCCTTAATTTCATCAAAGGCTCCCTGACATGATTTTATCCATTCAAACTAAATAATTTTAGTTAGGAAAGGAGATAATGGAGAAGAAGTTTTACTAAAATCTTGTATGAACCTTTGGTAATAACCGACATGACCCGAAAAAATTCTTAATTCCATTTGATTGGTGGGTGAGTGAAACTTTACTATGATTTTTACCTTGTCTGGGTCAAATTTAATCCCTTCAATTGAAACGTGATGACCTAAGTCAATTTCTTGTTCCATCAGAAAAAAAAAATTCTCATGATTTAATGAGAGGTGATGTTTTTCACAGTGAGAAATAATTTTATCTAGATTTCTGATTGCTTCCTCAAAAGTTTCTCCATAAACTATAAAATTTCCCATGTGAATTTCTACATAGTCATGAGTGAGGTGTGAGAAGACAACTAACATAGCACTTTGGAAAGTGGCTTGGGAATTACATAACCTAGAAGGTAGTAATCTGTAAGTGAAGGTTCCCCAAGGGTAGGTGAATGTTGTTTTGTCTTGGTCTTATGGTGCTATAATTATCTAATTGTATCTACTAAATCCATTAAGAGATGAGAAGTATCTTGTACCTAATAGATTATCTAGGACTTGATCAATAAAAGGTAATGGAAAATAGTTCTTATGAGTGGTCTTGTTCAATTCCCTATAGTCAGCACACACTCTCCATTTCTCACTCTTTTTAGGTACTATGACTAAAGGAGAAACCCACTGACTATCTGAAATTGGATAAATAAACCCTATATTTAAGAGCTTTTCAATTTCATTCTTAACAATGTCCCTAAGTGTCGGGTTTATCATTCTTTGATATTTCCTAACTGGTTTAACTTTAGTAGTGTAAATTTGATGTGTATAGATGCTAGGATGTATACCCTTCATATCACTATATTCCCAAGAAAATTTTTGAGGATGAGAGCATAGGAGTTTAAATAACGTGTTTTCTTCTTCATCTTTCAACCAGTTATTTACTATCAGAGTCTTTCTAGGAAGTACAAGTAATTGTTTTGTATCAGGTTGGATTGAATTAATTTTTGGATAATTTCTTATAATTTCATTTAGTGGGAATTTATGTGGTAGGATTTTCTGCACTGAAGTTGTGTTATGAAATATGCATTTTGTTAAATCGATGTTAATAAAAAATGGACAAACAATTGGTTGGTTATTCTAATCTATGAAGTCATTTTTCATATCATTAAGTTGCAGTGCTAGAAAAGCACAAGAATTAGTGATGGGCCTAGCACAAAACTTGAGCACAGGACTAGAAATGGGCCTAGCGTAGGACTCAAGGGAAAAACTCAGGCTATATGCAAGATCATTATCAGTGTAATCACTTTGAGTTTGATCTAATTATTCTTGAATTATTACCATGGTAAGAGAGGAAATAATATCCTCTGAACCATTAGAGTCATCGATAGGCCAATGTTTGTTGTCTATGGCAAACAAGTTACATGTAGGGTAGCGTGACTATTTCTTGTAATGTCGACTATTGGTAAAGACCATATTTCATGTCTTGCAATCAATAATATCATTAACAGTGGCTAACCAAGGACGTATAAGGATTATGGGGTACCCAATATTTCTATTCTTTTTTTTATTATCATGTAATCTACCACATAGTCCTAAGATTAGATCATAACAATAACATCTTCTATCATCCCATTTTCTTTATTCACTGATTGATCTTCCATCTAGAAGAAAATGTGTGTTGTCTGAGGTTCAGGGAGTGCCAATGTAGATAGAGTATATGTATTCATGGCATTTATGGAAGCTCTTAAATCAATAAGGACATTAGGGATTTGGACATTTCCTATGCAAATAGTGAAAGTAGGGGTGCAGGGATCCTCGTACTTAGGAGGAGGATTAGTTCCTTCTAAAATTATAGCAAGTTTCCCATCAAATTTTATGGTATTTTGTTGATTCTTCCTTCTCCCTGGATTCTTGAAAGAGAGCTCTTTAATGGTTTTATTTAATTTAAGAATTTCCTTAAGAGCTTGTAATAAAAGAATAAAAATACTTAACTTCCTCAACCCTTGATTTAATTCCAACTCTGGATTCTCAGGTACCACAAAAGTTTACTTTTGAGCTAGCCTAGAGGTGAAAGGAATGTTAATGTTTGATTGAGGAGTTTATTCTACATTATCAGGTTGTGCTTTCGTTGACTCTTCATTTTCTTCGAGAATCTCCTCAATGATAGGGGAAGGAGGTTTAGATGTAACCTTTCCTGAATGTAACATTATGTCCTTTTAATCCAAAGAGTTTAATGTAGGGTTTTTCTCATATTCTATTGTATATACTGGATTGCCATTCCTTATTTTTTAGGTTTTCCTATAGTCTTAGTAGGAAGCTGTTGTTGGAAAGGTTGATTAGGTTAGGTAGCATTACTTGGTCTAGCCAAAAGGGCTTGTTGACCTTGTGATCTTTGTTGGTTGTAATAGTGTTGTCTAGACCCTTGTGGTGCATTCCACTGTTGTTAGTAATGAAAATTATATGGTGAATATTGTGGAATGTTTGGA
The DNA here is from genome assembly GCA_019776745.2 of Taxus chinensis. Lineage (NCBI taxonomy): Eukaryota > Viridiplantae > Streptophyta > Pinopsida > Cupressales > Taxaceae > Taxus > Taxus chinensis. The sequence goes on from CM034156.1 coordinate 347,961,474, forward strand.
TGTGAAGACCATGGTTGTTTATAAAAATTTGGTTGTGAATATTGTGGGATCCACTCCTGTGAAACTTATTGAGCCCAAGAAGGTGGATACAAACAAGGTACATTCCATTGGTTTGGAATCCATTGTGCTTTTTGGTTGTATTTTTGATGTTGGTTGGACTGAAAATTTCCTCCCTACTTCTAACCCATGTAGTTTAACTCAGTTTCTTCATTATTTTTTTGTTTTCAATGATTCTTGAGTAGGGGAATTAGACCACAATGATCTGTGGCATGCTTATGTTTGCAGCTAAGACAAATTTTTGTCTTGTCTAAGGAGCAATCCTTTAATCCATGTTTCTCCCTACACCTTGGGTAGTAAATGAACAAGGGGTATTTATTTCTATCCTTTTCTCTATCCAGGGTAGTGTTGAGTTGAATTAAGAGATCACTTTTTAAGTTTACAATTTCTTTCCTTAATTTGGATAGGTCTCCACTAGCCATTTTTACTTTTTACTTTCTAAAATTTGGGCAAGTTCTTGAGTAATTTTTGCAAAGGTCAATGATATTTTTGAATTCTAAATTTTTCATATCTCCCTTCCCCATTAGTTTGAATACTTCTTTAGTGTCATCATCTAATCCTTTGAGGAATAAATTTTTGAGTTGGTTAATGTCGAGGCCATCTCCACACCTTCTATGAAGAAAAATGAACCCATCTAAGTAGTTTTCTTCACTTTCATCCTTCGTCTGCTGGATTCGGAAGAGTTCTTCTTTCTTATCCCTTACTTGACACTAGTCCTAGTATTTATCTAGGAACTATTGTTCCATCTCTTCCCATGTATGGATGGAATTTGGGGTCAATCCAATAAACCATCTCATAGTTACTTATTTTAAAGTAGAGGGAAAAGGTTTAAGTTTTTGGCCATAAAAAATGTAGTTATAAGTTTAACACAAAAATTTAATTTCAAAAATGAATTGATTAGGATCTTCTGAAACTAGCACTCAAAATTTTGGAAAAATTGAAGGGGATATATTTTTCATAGGAGCTTGATCATTAGGATCCAACCGAATAGGATAGGTAAATTTTATTCTTGGCGGATTTTCTACACCATTGTCTCCATCATTGGGGTCTGCAATCCTGATTTGAACAATAGGTTCTTCCATAGGTTGATTTTTCTATCTTAAACTAAATTCGTTGAACTGATCATGATTACAAATGAAATGTAATAAGTTACTAAAATAGGATTGAAACAAAAATTGAGATCAAACTAAAGCATTAATATTAATGATTGAATTGAATTTTGAAAGAAAGAGTAATATGATAACAATACTTTAAAGAACAAAGTAATGAAAAGAAAACTGAGTCTCTCTATCGTTGGGTAGGAGTGGCTCTTGCCCCTTCCCTTTGATTAGGATTATACTGAGGCTCTTAGCAAGATAACTTCTCCTGAATTTGATCTTTATTCAATTCTCAAAATGTTTCTACATAAAAATAACTACTAAATTTTTTATTACATTCCTCCTTTTTATATTATCCTCCTATGGAGATATAATTATTGAGACTGACTGATTCTAAATCTAACTAATTTTTTGAACTCCATAATGTCCTTGATTCTCGGAAATATATTAATGGAGAGAATAAATCATGGGTGATTGATCGTGCCTTTAGAATAACTGAAGAGGAGGTATATGATTGAATCATAGAAGGATTCAATCACTTCTAGAAGATTCCCAAAATCTTAGCTTGATTGAAGAAACTAAAGTGGTGATGAGTCTTCAGTTATTGCCACTGAACTTTATGATTTGGAATGTTGATTGATATATGTTACAGTCTCTGATAGAAAATGATGTTAACAATTGGAATTCCAGGATCTTCTTACCCACATGCATGCAGATTCCATTTATGGTTTGAGGGATTTGATGAGCTGGGCATTTTAAAGAAACTATCCTCCAGTCCTTATCAACAAGGAAGAGAGTCATGTGCCAACACAAAAACAAAATAGACTCCACTATGCCATATCATAGAACAGAGCCTTGTGCCATCATATATCCTAAGTCCTACACTCATTATAATTTTCAACACATGCATTCTTTTCACAAGGATTAGCATTTATCCATATCATATTTAAGCCATTCATGCACAAGAATTAACAAGATGAAACATCAAAAATACACACAATAATTACCCATAAACATTTCAAAGTAGTAAATATAAAGTATGTATTTTTCCCATCATGCATAATAATATCAAAGATAATATAGGTTCTAGCATGGCTTAGACATCATTGCATAAGGTTTGACTAGAAAAAAATGGGGCTCATCACTTCCCCTAGACTAAATATTACGTAGGCCCCCTGCTACCTATTAAGTTGTTCTACTATTCTAGAACAATTATATTCAGTTATAAATGTCTACCATGTTTCTACAGATGTTGTATCAGAAAATCAAAAGTGATCCACCACATTATTTTTCTAGGTATTATAACTATTTACCGATTGATAATTAGTTTCACTAAACCATGGTACTGGCACAAGTAGTAGAGGTGGTCTGTACCACATCCCAATCCATTTCTCTTTGAGACCCAAGATGATTTTGCATACATCTTTGGCCCTCTTCAAGGATCATCTTAGGTTGGTAGGATAACTGAATTCCTTCCTTTTATATTGATCAGCCAATAACTGATAGTGAACCTGCGATGCAAAAAAGTTAACATTGAATGTAGGGATTACCTGTTCCTTAACATCTTTGACACTATTTTGAAGAATATTAGTGTACTTGTCTTCCAAACTAAGATAGTACACCTATGAACAGAACCTATTGAAAAACCTAATGGGGTCAGAAAATCATGCCTCATAAGGAGGCACACTATTGATTCTGACTACACAAATACTTCCCTTTGATCCCTCCATTCACCTTGGTGTCTTAAGGTAGAAATAAATGACCTCAACTGGACCTCACCCACATATAAATTGATTGGTATTTCCCCCTGCTCAGGAAGTAAAAACTTATGCACATAAAATTCACACAATAAATTCTTCTCAAAATCATTGGTAGTAGTATATGCCCCTACAAAATGATGATCATTCTCAAACTCAATGTCCAACATTTCCCTTGCTCTAGTGATTTTCCATTTGAAGAATTGTTCTTTTAAGAATAGGGATAAAAATTTGAAGGAGGCATGCAAGAGAGCACCTGGTCATATAATTGACTGACATGGTCAAAATTTTGTTTGAGCAATTGAATTTCCTCTTTTAACTTAGTATTTTCCTCCTTAACTTTTCTTAACCGATAACACTCTTCCATCCATTTTTTCATGCCTTTCAATATGATAATTTGAGGGAAGTATCTTTCTTGTTCTGTATGTAACTGAGCCAATGATATTTCCAATTCTGATTTAGCAACTTTTAATACGTATATCTACTACTCTTTTTCCTCTAAGGTCTGTTGCAATTGGGAAGTTGCCTCTTCTTGGTGGGCTACCTGAGTCTGCAGTTCTTGAATTTTTTTCTCTTGAGAAGAGAATTGTTGAGAAAAGTTGGCATCTTTGGCTTCCAATAGGGCCTGCAATTTATCATCCCTTTCCTTAGCTATTTGAAGGTTGAATTGTACTTTAGGAAAGGACAACATGTTGGGCAATAGAGTATCAAGGTTTAGAGGAGAACTAGGTTCACCCTCTTCCATGGGTTTTTTACCCTTATCTCTAATTAATCCCTCCTCGGGAATGGATGGAAGTATTGGCTCAGGCAAGGTGTTAACTAGGGTTTGAATGGTTGCAGTTGCTTCGTGTTCTTCCTTTATTAATAACTGTTCCACTGGTTGTTGAGGAATAATGGGGTTTATAAGAGAAGTATGACGACGTTTTCCAAGTCTGCTAGAAGTGGATGAGGGAGAGTATGATTGTTGAAATTGGATCCATCGTCTCATGCCATTCCTATTTTTCAAAAACTTATGCTTGCAAATTAAATGAATGAGACCCTAAAACTTGAGATAAGTTTCCCCCCAATGAAATTTTTCAGTGGCCACACAAATAGCCTCATAGAGAAATTGAGGTAGATTAACCTTATACTGGGGTTTGGCCTTGCCATGGCATAAATGTATGAGCATCCTCAATACTGGGCCTAAAACAATCTCATATTGACCCTCACAAGTAAAATATTTTATCAACCATTTTGATATCCCTGAAAAGGGTTCTATTATGCTCAGTATTTTAATCCCTTTTTCCTTTCCTTTACTGTCAACTACTAGTTGGAATTTTTCCTTTCTTCCTACTGCAAATCTCTTAATTAATTCATGGTACAATGTTCTCTCAGTAATAGCTAAACCATCATTTGGAACCCCTGATAATTGACTGATTACAGTGGGAGAGAAGGGTATTTCCTTACCATTTACTGTTGAGTAGCCTTCCTCCATATTCCTTGCGAAATCCTCTATCATCGGAATTCTGAATTATTCATATGCCAAAAGAAAATCCAGCCACCCTGCTTTGTCAAAAACTTCCACCAAATTCACATCCTCCAAAATCTCCATTGAACTGGTAGGCTCATGTTTGAGTCTAGGCCCCATTTAGGTTGGAAAAAGCACAGGACTAGATAGAGAAGGGATTAGGAGGTATAGCGCAGGAGTAGTATAATGTAGTACAAATAAAAACCCAATTGAGAGCACAAGCATCAAACAACTCTATTGTTAAAGAATGTAACCATCTTGTGGAAAATCTAGGCCAAAATCCCGAGGTGATGAGATAGATACCTTGAAGTGTGTGAGGCATTATGATTTTTAATGGGTGGAGGATTTGGAGTGGATTTCAGGATGTGCAACATGGTTCTTGGAAAAGGTGGCCAATTAATATGCATGATGGAACAAATTAACTTTAAATTTAAAACCTTGTAATGATAGGGGTTATTAATTGTGCATACCTTGATATTAAAGCTTGTCATTCCTCACCGTTATTTGCAAATGTGAAGTGTGCAATTCTTCCACCGCCTTTCTTGACATCATGCCTCGGGCATTTTTTGTACCTTTTTGATATTACCCCTCTTATTCCCTTTTTTAGGAGAGAGAAAATTGCCATTGTTGGTTTTCAATTTCCTCTATTATATATATATATATATATATTCATGAAACATTGGGTGCCATTACTGGTTTTCACCCAGCACTCCAAGAGATGATGATTTCCATTGCTGGTTTTCAATCATATCCTCTTTATTTTTTATAGTCCTGGTTAAGGTTTGTATTGTGATGGGCAAGACAGCCTTGCCTACACAATGGAGGTATGAATCCTCTTGTATTTCCTTCTGAAATGCATGTCGAGATGTTGGTTTATGGTATAGCCTCAATCTGTGGCCATTAACCAACATGAATTTCCTTTCGCCATCAATTGGAATCAAGTGGATGGTACCATTATCATATACTTCAACAATTTGATAAGGACCCATCCATCTCATCTGTAGCTTCCCTTTGAAATATTTGTACTTTGAATCGAAGAGTAAATCCCAGTCTCCTTTTTGAAATTTCTTTGGCTTGATTTTCTTGTCATTCCATTGTTTCCTTTATTGTTGAATAATCTCCATCTAATGTAATCCTGAAGCCTGATCTCATAGTTCATTCAATTGAATGATTCTTGCTTGCTGAACTTTGGTTAATTCAATTCCCACCTCAGATGTTGTCCTTAGTGTCTAGATTTCAAACTCTATTGGCATGATAGGCTTCTTACCATAGACTAATTCATATGGTGTGAATCTTATTGTCATCTTATATGTAGTATTATAGGCCCATACTACTTCTGGTAATTTATGTGCCCAATTTTTCCTTGAGATGTCCACCATCTTTGTGAGTATGTTTTCCAGCTCTTTGTTGGTCACCTCCACTTGCCCATTTAATTGTGGATGGTAGGGAGATGATTTCTTATGTCAGAGCTGATATGTCTCTACAAAAGAGTTGATCACCCTTGACATAAAATGTGGCCCTTGGTCTGATACAATCGATCTGGGTGCACCAAATCTTTGAAAAATTCATTCATACAGAAAATATGCAACCTTTTCATCCTTTGTGTGTGATAGTTCTTGCACTTCAGCCCATTTGGTAAGATAGTGAGTACAAACTAATATATATTCCTTTCCTTGTGATATGGGGTCAAAAGGCCTAATGAAATGTAGTCCCCACTTCTCGAATGGATCCAAAACAACTTGTGGTTGAAGTGGCATCTATGATGTGAATATTGGATTCCTCATTCGCTGGCATTTATCACATCTCCATACATATTTCTTGGCATACTTGAATAAGGAAAGTCAGTAGTATCCTGGTCCCAATATTTTATGAATGGTTCTTTACACGAGTAGTGTCCTCCTGATAATTTATCATGGCATGTACGTAGGATGTCAATTATTTCAATCTAGAAACCCACATGAGTAACACATGATCAGGTCCACATTTAAACAATATGCCATTTAACCAAGTATAAATCACACTTTTCTTAATTAATTGCTTCTTTTGCTTAGGTTTGAAAAAAATTGTAAACTTCCCCGTGGCTAGATAATTTTCCATGTCTACATACCAGGGAGAGACCATAGATAGTGCAAACAAATTTTCATCTAGGAAGTCATCACTGACTTGTTCATCTTCCTCTGAAGTCGTAAGCCTGGAGAGAAAATCAGCCACAACATTGGACTTTCCTGGTTTATCAACAATTTTAATATTGAATTCTTGTAGTAGCAATAACCACCTAACAATTCTTCCATGAACCAGAGGTTTATTCATGAGATACTTAATGGAAGAGTGGTTAGTATGTACAATGACTTCATATCCTGTGATATAATGTCTAAACTTATTGATCGCATATACCACGGCCAAGAATTATTTTTCTGTGGTTGTATAATTTTTCTCAGCAGGAGAAATATTTTTACTAATATAGTAAATCACATGCATATGTTTCCCTTCCTCTTGTATTTGTAGAACAACACTAATTTCTTCATTAGAGGCATTTGTTTGTATGTGAAATGGTAATTCCCAATTAGGACCTCTCAACACTGGAGTACTGATAAGTTTTTCCTTAATTTCATCAAAGGCTCCCTGACATGCTTCTGTCCATTCAAACTCAGAATATTTAGTTAGTAAAGGAAATAATGGAGAATTAATTTTACTAAAATTTGGTATGAACCTTCGGTAATAACCAGCATGACCCAAAAAACTTCTTACTTCCATTTGATTGGTGGGTGAGGGAAACTTTACTATGATTTTTACCTTGTCTGGGTCAACTTTAATCCCTTTGATTGAAACATGATGACCTAAGACAATACCTTGTTCCATAAGAAATAAACATTTCTCATGATTTAATGAGACCTGATGTTTTTCACAAGTGAGAAAGAACTTTATCTAGATTGTTGATTGCTTCCTTGAAAGTTTCTCCATAAACTGTAAAATCGTCCATGTAAATTTCTACACAGTCATGAGTGAGGTCTGAGAAGATAGCTAACATAGCTCTTTGGAAAGTGGTTGGGGCATTGCATAACCCAAAAGGTAGCACTCTGTAAGTGAAGGTCCCCCAAGGGTAGGTGAATGTTGTTTTGTCTTGGTCTTCTGGTGCTATAGTTATCTGATTGTATCCACTAAATCCATCCAGAAATGAGAAGTATCTTTTACTTGATAGATTATCTAGGACTTGATCAATAAATGGTAATGGAATATAGTCCTTATGAGTGGCCTTGTTCAATTCCCTATAGTCCACACACACCCTCCATTTCCCATTCTTTTTAGTACTATGACTAAAGGAGAAACCCACTAACTGTCTGAAATTGGATAAATAAACCTTACATTTAAGAGATTTTTAATTTCATTCTTGACAATGTCCCTAAGTGTCGAGTTTATCCTTATTTGAGGTTGCCTAATTGGTTTAACTTAAGTAGTGTAAATGTGATGTGTAAAAATTCTAGGATGTATACCCTTTGTATCGTTGTATTCCCAAGTAAAAGCTTGAGGATGAGAGCAAAGGAGTTTAAACAATGTGTTTTCTTCTTCATCTTTCAACTAGTTATTTACTATCAGAGTCTTTCCAAGAAGTACAGGTAATTGTTTTATATCAGGTTGGATTGAATTAATGTCTGGATAACTTCTTAAAATTGCATTTAGTTGGCATTTATGTGGTAGGAGTTTTTGCACTGAGGTTATGTTCTGAAATAAGCATTTTGTTAAATCGATGTTCCTCACAAATGGACAAATAATTGGCTGGTTATTCTCATCTATGAAGTCATTTTTGATCTCATTAAGTTGCAGTATTGGACTAGGAAAAGAATCAATGATGTGCCTAGCATGGGACTCAAAATGGGACTAGCATAAGACTCAAGCACAGAACTCGGTATATATACAAGATCATTGTCATGGTAATCACTTTGAATCTGATCTGATTGTTCTCAAATTATTACCATGACAAGAGAGGAAATAATATCCTCTGAACCATCAGATTCATTGGTAGGCCAATGTTTGTTGTCTATGGAAAATGACTTAGCTTCAGGGTAGAGTGACAATTTCTTGGAATGTTGACCATTGGCAATGATAATATTTCTTGTCCTGCAGTCAATAAGAGCAGCAACAGTGGCTAACCAAGGACGTCCCAGGATTAGGGGGTACCCAATATTTCTATTCTTTTTTTTTATTATCATGAAATCTACCACATAGTCCCAAGATTCGATTGTAATAGTAACATATTCTATTATCCCCTTTGGTTTATTCACTGATTGATCTGTCATCTACAAGACAATGTGTGTTGTTTGAGGTTTGGGGAGTGCCAATGTAGACAGAGTATCTATAGTCATGACATTTATGGAAGCTCCTAAATCAATAAGGACATTAGGGATTTGGACATTTCCTATACAAACAGTGATAATAGGACTGTCGGGATCCCCGTACTTAGGAGGAGGATTAGTTCCTTCTAAAATGCTAGCAAGTTTCCCATCAACTTGGATGGTATTTTGGTTGATTCTTCCTTCTCCTCGGAGTCTTAAAACATAGCTCTTTAATGGTTTTATTTAATTCAGGAATGTCCTTAAGAGATTATAACAAAGGAATACCAATACTTAGCTTCCTCAATCCTTGAATTAATTCTGACTCTGGATTCTCGAGTTCCACAATGGTTTGCTTCTGATTTAGCCTAAAGGGGAAAGGAATTTTAGTGTTTGATTGAGGAGTTTCTTCTACATTCTTAGGTTGTGATTTCCTTGATTCTTTGATGTCTTCAGGAATCTCCTCAATGATAGGGGAAGGAGGTTTAGATGTAACCTTTCATGAACATAGCATTATGTCCTTGCAATCCAAAGAGTTTAATGTAGGGTTTTTCTCAGATTCTACCGTATATGTTAGATTTCCCTGCCTTATATTTTTAGGGTTTTCCATAGTTTGAGTCGGTATCTGTGGTTGGGAAGGTTGATCAGGTTAGGCTGCATTACTTGGTCCAGCCAAAAGGGCTTGTTGACCTTGTGATCTTTGTTGGTTGTAATATTTTTGTCAAGACCCTTGTGGTGCATTCCACTGTTGTTGGTAATGAGAATTATATGGTGAATATTGTGGAATGTTTGGATGTGAAGCCCATGGTTGGTGATAAAAATTTGGTTGTGAATATTGTGGGCTCCACTCCTATGAAACTTATTGAGCCCAAGGAGATGGATATGACTAAGGTCCATTCCATTGGTTTGGAATCCATTGCGTTTTTTGGTTATAGTTTTGATGTTGGTTGGACTAAAAATTTCCTCCCTACTTCTGACCCATGTATTTTAACTCAGTTTCTTCATGATTGTTTTGTTTTAAATGATTCTTGAGTAGGGGAAGTAGACCACACTGATTAGTGGCATGCTTACGTTCATAGATAAGACAAATTTTTGTCTTGTCTAACAGACAGTCCTTTAATCCATGTTTCTCCCTACACCTTGGGTAGTAAATGAACAAGGGCTCTGTATTTCTAGCCTTTTCTCTATCCATGGTAGTGTTGAGTTGAATTAAGAGATCAATTTTTAAGTTTGTACAATTTCTTCCCTTAATTTGGATAGGTCTCCACTAGCCTTTTTTCCTTTTTTCCTTCTAAAATTGGGGTGATTTCTTGATTAATTTATGCAAAGGTCAATGATATATGTGAAGTCTAACTTGTTCATATCTCCCTTCCCCATTAGGTTGAATGCTTATTTAGTGTCATCATCTAATCCTTTGAGGAATAAAGTTTTGAGTAGGTTAATGTCGAGGCCATCTCCACACCTTCTATGAAGAAAAAGGAACCCGTCTAAGTAGTCTTCTACACTTTCATCCTCCTGCTAGATTCAGAAGAGTTCTTCTTTCCTATCCCTTACTCGACAGTAGTCCTAGTATTTATCTAGGAAAAATCATTCCATCTCTTCCCATGTATGGATGGAATTTGGGGTCAATCTCATAAACCATCTCATAACTGCATCTTTTAAAGTAGAGGGAAAAAGTTTAAGTTTTTGGGCCATCAATAGTGTAGTCATAAGTTTGACACAAAACTTTAAATTCAAAAAGGAATTGATCAGGATCTTCTGAAACCAGCCCCGAAAGTTTGGCAAAATTGAAGGGGATATATTTTTCATAGGAGCTTGATCATCAGGATCCAACTGGATAGGATAGGTAAATGTTCTACCTGGTGGATTTTCTACACCATTGTCTCCATCATTGGGGTCCACCATCTTGAATTGAAAAATAGGTTGATTTTGTGGGGGGTTTTAAGGTTTATTCTAATAAATCTTCCTCTACACTCTCTGGGTATAAAAATACAATCCTAACATACTGGAAATAGTTCCCTAATTATTGATACTGAACTTAATTGTGTGTGTTCCACATACTCACCTCAGGGAATCTATGTTGTTTTACCCAAGTTTCCTAATTATTTTTTTAGAATGACATGGAAAGAAAAAAAAAGAGAGAGTTATAGAAATGAACTTTCTAAATGGAAAATTACCACACACCCCAATAGTATCTTCTAGCTAGCACCTTAACCTTTGATGTCGCCTTGTTCCCGACAACGGTGCCAAAAAGTGATGAGTGTCGTTTTAGCTCGTACTTTAATCAATTTTAATATGTCAATCTGAGGCAGCGTCTGATGGGTTTTTGCAACAAAGAGAATGGTAGGAACAAAAATTCAGTACAAGTTTCTATCTTAAACTAAATTTATTGAACTGATCGTGATTACAAATGAAATGCAATAAGTTGCTATACTAGAATTGAAATAAAAATGGAGATCTGAATAAAGCATTAATATTAAATACTGAATTGAATTCTGAAAGAAACAGTAATTTGATAATAATAGTATAAATAAAAAAGTAATGAAAAGAAAAATGAGTCTCCCTTTCATTGGGTAGGACTGGACCTTGCTCCTTCCCTTCGATTAGGATTATACTCAGGCTCTTAGCAAGATAACTTCTCCTCAATTTGATCTGTATTCATTTCCCAAAATGTTGCTACATAAAAACAACTACTACATTTCTGCTTACATTCCTCCTTTTTATATTAGCCTCATATGGAGATCTAATTATTTAGACTGGCCAATTCTGAATATAACTAACTATTTGAACTCCACAATTTCCTTGATTCTTAGCAATATATTAACGATGACAATAACTCATGGGTGATTGATTGTGCCTTTAGAATAACTGAAGAAGAGGTCTGTGATTGACTCATAAAAGGATTCAATCACTTCTAGAAGATTCCCAAAATCTCAAGTTGATTGAAGAACCTAAATTAGTGACGAGTCTTCAGTTATTGACACTAAAATTTATGATTTGAAATGTTGATTGATAGATGTTATGATTTCTAATAGAAAATGATGCTGACAACTGGAATTCCAAGATCTTGTTACCCACATGCATTAAAATGCCATTTATGGTTTGAGGGATTTGATGAGCTAGTCATTTTGAAGAAACTATCCTCTGGCCCTTATCAACAAGGAAGAGAGTCTTGTGCCAACACAAAACAAAAAAAATTCCACTGTGCCATATCGCCGAACAGAGTCCTACGCCACCAAATATCCTAAGTCCCGTGCTCATTATAACTTTTCAACACATTCATTTTTTTACAAGGATTGGCGTTTGTCCATATCATATTTAAGCTATTCATTCATAAGAATTAACAAGATCAAACATAAAATACACACACAATAATTACCCATAAACATTTTAAAGTAGTAAATATAAATTATATATTTTTCCCATCATGCATAATAATATCAAAAATAATATAAGTTCTATCATGGATTAAACATAATTTCATAAGGTTTGACTAGAAAAAAATGGGGCTCATCACCGAGAGCATTGAGTGATGGGTCGTTGTATTCTCCAAACATTTAACCAACAAGTTTAACTATTAATGTCATTATAAAACTAGGGTTATGTGTCCTAGGCTATATGAAGTGAAGCCTTATGCAACTCAGGTGTTTTAGTGGTTACTTTTTGGGGGGTTTTGATTGGTGCAGCTCTCCTTATTTCCTTCTCTAATCTACGGAAAATAAATGCAATGCTAAAATACTCAAATGAAATATGGGTAAGCTACTGAAACAACATTGTTGTAAATAAATAATCTAATGGAATTCAAAATGCCACAAAAAATTGAAATATTGAAATAACATATAATGAATTGAAATAACATAATTGAAACATGTTTAAAGTAAGGAAATAAGTAACTACATTCAGATAGATAACTACATCTAGATAAACATTCAAATAAAAGCATTTTAAACTAGAACTTATCATAAATAATAAACATGCATGAAACATAAATCCTCCAATTGGCTTGGTCGAGTGGGCCCTTTCTCTTCCTTGTGATGGAGGTACTCTTAACACCGGGTGATATTCAAAATGGCATTGACTATATTAATTCAAAATAAGTTCAAAGACATATTTCAGCATGAGACTGAATGTAAATACTAACATATATAAAACTATAATGGAAAACTATTGTTATCAACTACTATGAAATTGTTCTTAAGAAGGTGTTTTTATAGACACAATTAGTTACAAAACATGCTAAGATTATAGGAACTGAATTCAACCAATAACAACCTCATTAAATCTCATGAAATCCTATGATATAGCTAAAAACAAGATTTGTGTTTGTAGGCTTGTCATGGAAGAATCCTCCATGATAGCATGATGCCTAAAGACTCGGCCTCCTTGATTGTAACTCCCATAATTGGAATAAAATGCTCATTATTATCCTGCACATGTCACCACATTTACTCATAGAGGCGATTAGTAGGAATTTCTAGGGTCAACAGTTTGCATGAAACAAAAACAAGAGAAATATATCAACCTCACTAGGATATAGCTATACAAGACATCCATCATGCACTAATTAACATGTTTAAGAACAAATGAATAGCCACATAAATGATATAATAAGTCAAATGATGCACTCATCATGTCTGGTGCACTTTACCTTTTGCACGCCCCTATGTAAACTCATCTCTACCTTGCTCTTTGTCCAAATTTTTGCACCATATTATATTATTTGAGCCATTCTACATATTGTTTCTTTATGCCCTTACACCCCTGAGTGTTCAAGATAACCTATGCCCATGTTGTAAAGCTATCATGTGATTGGGAAACATTATTTTGCTAAGTATTCATCATTATACTCTTTCTCTCCACTCATCATTGTACTCTTTCTCTCTTTTCTTTGACAACTTCCAGATGATCTCAACAAGTGCATCCCCCCTGCTCATACTCTAAATAAGGTTTTGGAGAGAGATCACTTCCCTTTGTTTCAATGGCAGGCTCAATGTATCCCACTGTTTATCACAACATCGCAATGCTTCACCAAAATGTTGTTGACTATAGACCTCAAAATATTAAAGAAATTTTTATAAAACATTTGATGTATTCTTTCCTATACCAACCTAGTAGTAAAGGGACTTGAAATATTTCTTCATAGACATTGTTATCTAATTTTTCCCCTAAGGAGAAATTGGAAAAACATGACCTTATAGAGAGAAAAAATGAGGGATTGATTCAGCCTAGGGAGATCACACTTCGGGATTGGCTGAATAGGTTAGGAAAGCCAAGCACATTGCAAAGGAGTTAGGGAAATGAAGAAAATATAAATTTTGACATTCATACTTTGGAGGTATGGTCATTCGGATGTAGGCCAAAGTGAAATTTGGTGACTCGATGAAAAGAAGCATGAAAAGGGAGAAAAGCGTCTAAAACCTGAACTCTAAAATTTTAGAGTTTGGAGTTTCATAGTTTCAGAGGTTTCATGAGCTCATAGTGAACAATGTCACATGAAAATAAAAAAACCTGAAACTGAAATTCTCGAAACCCCTAAAAATGGAATGGTCAGAAGCCTGAAGTTTCAATTTTGGAATTTGGAGTTTAGGAATTTCAGAACCTTCGAGATGTGTTGAGTGATGAATAGTAACCTAAAATCTAAAATGAAAAATACCCAAGTCCCAAATCCTGAAATTTTGAAATTTGGATTTCGGAGGTTGCGATACAAGTTTGGAGTCCGTAAAAACAAAAACAAAGCCAATGTAATGCTTCCAAACATGACTAGCACCTATGATGATTTCTACTTTAAAAAGATACAAATTTTAACAAGTGATTTTCTCTTAACACGATGTACTCTTCTGACTTTGGAAATCATGTTTAAAGTAGAAAATGATTCATCTATTGAGTAAGTACATTTTATTGTATTATTTCTTAATTAAAAATGAAGCAATTCATCTCTGTTACACAAGATAAATTCATTGCATGGGATTAGGAATTTGAGTTTCAATTTTCATAATTTAAGAGGAATCAAACAACATTACCTTGGATCAATTCCATTGATGTAAGGTATGATTATAATTCACATGCTTAGTTGACATGATGTCCAATTTGGAAAAATGGGTGAAGTTCCGGTCTGGAATATGTGAGGGCTGTAAACGACCCTCTTCATAGGTCTTTGCTTCGTAATTAATAAATGACCAGTAACAATTTTGGTTCCTCTTTTCTATTATTTTTAGGATGGTATGTCATTTGAGGGCTTTGGACCTAATTTAACCAAGTTTCAAAACTAATGACTCTATCGTAGGGGTTAAACCTAACCTAATATTTTATGACTTATGTTAATTGGGAAGGAAAAAAGGATAAGGAGGGACCTAGACTTATACCATGGACCTAAGTTGTTTTCCTAAACTAATGTAACCTAACTTAAGGTATGGCCAACCTAAAGGGGATGTATGGAATGCCATGGAAAAATGGTGGTCAGTGGCATCAGTTTCAAAATATTAAATGGGAATTATTTCATTCTTATCCCTTACTCTGCCAACTTTGGCATGGTCATTTGGGAAAAGATAGGGGAGGTTACACTCGCATCTCCACCGAGATAGTTGCATGTAAAAATTTAAAAAATAAACACTAATAAATGTGGAGGTGGTGATGGCATGGAAAATGGAGGGAAATGACAGTCCTTTGCATTTAATGTTTTCTAACTTCGAAAAAAAGCCTAGGAAAATGTATGAGGGATTTTGCATGGTTGTTTTTTTTTTCGGTTCATTTTTGAGCTCAAGATTGGCATGATGTTTTTCTGTTCATCGAATCTCTAATTCGACTCTTACTTAACTGATTAGTTTTGCATTTCTATTTTTGGACTCTTTAAAATCTATAAGAAGATGATAAAGTATTGAAATTTAGTTGACATTGCTTGGATAAGAAGAGGCTGTTGAAGTGCTTCTTGAAACCCTTCTGCAAATCAAGGAGAAGCTCTATCAGGCATGATAGGCTCTACCCATTAATTTGTTTTTATTTTACTTAATTTTTTTCATTAAAATAACTCTGATCTTGGAAAAAATCTAGGTTTTCTTAGTTTATATGATCTCTCTGCTTGTGATTTTGTGATTGCTATCACGTATTCTTTATCGACCTTGTTGAAATAAGATCTAGATTTTGTTTTTCATGATTGGGTTTGTTGTACTATGTTTTAATCTATCTATGTGAGATTGAGATGAATTCGATACTCTGGGTAACCTTGTTGAGTTGTCTAAATGTGGTAATATTTCAGTTTCTTAACGTGTGGAACTTGGTTAGAACACTTGTTTCACCACTGAGAAATCTATAGGTGTTTAACAATTTAAAAATCTTGACTGTTGGTCGATCTTACTTTAAAATTGAAGATGTGTCTAAGAATTATCACTTTTTTTGTTGTGTTTCAGGTTTTTGTTTTAAACTCTCTATTTCACATGTCTGTTCCTTCAAGTATTAAGGAAAGTACATAGTTATGGGTTTTGCTTGGAAAAAGAGCTTTTTCATCTATTAAGAGTTGTAAGAGATTTTTCATCTGTTAAGACTTGTTAGATATTTTTCATCTCTTAAGAATTTTTAGAGATTTATATTTTGTTAATACTTGTTACATCTATTTCATTCATTTATGGAGGATCTAGAAGGAATAAACGTGTTAGCTCCTTAAAAGGGAATTAATGTTTATGTGGTGTAATTTAAGAAAAGTCTTATTTTTTCTTCTATTTTTTTGGAGTATTTTGGTAATCTGTGGGATCGGGGCAACTGTTTCTATGAAAGGAAATAATGTCTTCAGTTTTGGAACACTATTCTTCATTTGCTACTATCAACTTGAATGTCTGACAAGTTCGACAACATTGTTTGTTGTTTTTAGTTTTCATGATTATTAACCTTAGGCAATTGAACTCGGCTTAAGTTCATTTTGATTGTTAAAAATATTATAGCATTGGAGATAAAATAATAAGGTGTATCCTTTTTAGTTTAATAAAATTTTAAGTTCATTTTTTCTTAACAGATCTGAGTTAAGAGGACTGGGAATACTTACTATTTGGTTAATCCTCCTCCTTTCTCCGCTTTTTCTTTTAGGAGTTGTTTACTTTTTGTTTGGAGGATTTAGGTATTTATTTTAATTTCCTCATTGATCGCTGAAAGGTAAATGATTTTTTTTCTTCATTCTTTCGTCTTTGGGGCTGTTATCATTCAATTTGATCCATGTTCTACCCTCTGTTTGGAATTTCAGGTAAGGACGGTAGAGAATGGACTTATCTGTTATGTTCTTGTTTAGATCATGCTCTCTTTTTAATCATGCTTAAATCTTGAGCAAATAATCTCTATCTCCTTTGATTTTCCTTCTATTTCAATATTGATGAGGGAGCTAACCAGTTTGGTCTGTTTCGTAGTAACTTCACTAGGACTTTCTTAAATAATTAAGTCCATTTGTGATAGGAAAGTTTAGCTATAGCAGAGGTTACTTAGAAGGATTGTTGTGTTTTGTTGGAAATATTCTGAGTAAGAATTTTTGTTTGGTGAAAAAAAAATTTGAATGGTTGAAGCAGTTGAAGTTGATTGTTAAATCCCTCCATTCTACTATTTTGACTTAAACTTTGGTAATGATGTATCTATTTGGGGATTGTGTGCTTGGTTCTAATTTAATGTCAAATTGATCTCATCCTATGTTGAAATATGTTTATTGCTGAACTTAAACTTAAATTGGTTTCTAATTCAGAATTTGATTAATAGGATTCTTAAATTAGAAACTCTTTCCATGTCATATTGTTTAGACCATCCTGAAACTTAATCCTATGTTTTAAATTGATCTTGGCATCTCAAATTCAGGATGAATTTAGGTGAATAAAAATGTTGATATGGAAATACTATTGTTCCATCAAATGCTGAATTTTTCCTAAGAAATTGTAGGGATAGTTATCTTCTCATGTTATATAGGAATAATTGAGAATTGAATCATGTAAAACAATATATGAAAGGTAAATTATGATTTTCATAAAATAGTAATTATCTGAAATATTATTTTGATTATTTTTATGTAAAACAATAGTATGAAATTTGAGGTTTTTAATATCATGATTTATTCTTAATTATGATATGGTTTACCACTTCTCTCTCTCTCTCATTTGTGAATGGTGATTTCTTTTGTTATGTCTTTCTGTAATGCTTAAAACTATTTCATAACAAAAAAGTTCTCTTTATGAAACATTTAGCTAAAAGTGCATAGTTTTAATGTTTAGTCCTTATCATGCTTAGGTAAATGAAGCGACCAGTGCTAGCAATTTTGAATATGGACTTTGTTAGTGATGAAAGGAGAAAAGATCTTTTAGGATGTTATTTTTGCTAACCAAAGAGACTAGATCTTTTATGATGAAATATGGATCATTATTGAAATGTATTTGTTGAAAAAGAAAGTTTTACTAGTAATTTATCTTCTTGTTGTTGATTGACACTAGAAATGTTTGAAGTTTTTTGACTTATAATGTATGGAATGCATTTTCATGAATGAAAGTGTTTTGGGTTTTTTCGAACTTGATGTGTATTCATTTTGGGTATTCTGTCAATGGAAATGATAACCTTATCTTTTTTTATATATATCAGTAATATACCCTCCTGGGTTGGTTTAAAATGAATAGAGGTCAAAGGTACTAGATGTACTACCATCTTAATTACATGCAACTTATTAAAGTTGACATTCGTGCTTGGACATTCAACTAGATCACGATGACTATACTAAAACAAATGTTTGTGGGTAAATAAAACCATGATGATAACTTATAAAATAATATGGGGTTATAAATGGACATTATTCCTTTATAAGAAAAAGGGATGGAAAATTCCCTGCAATGTTTAATAGACTATTTTAAAACCTGTTGGAAATAAATATGAATGTTATCTTTTGATAGTGGAAGTTGTGTTTCCTCTTAATGAATTCCTTAACTAGAATAGGAATGTAATGAAAAGAAATTAAAAGTGATTAGAATTCATTCCATTGAAATCTAATATAAAAATAACTTTATGTGAACTTACGTAAGCTAAGGCTTGAGTAGGTGAGTAAAAAACAACATTTTTATGTATGCTAAATTTGTTGTGTGAAACATAAACTAGAATGTTAATGGATAAAAAACAAAACTTATAAAATTGGTAGAATGCAGATTTATCTTCATACCAAATTCAATTGCAATTTTTACTTGTAACCCTAATTTTTAATGAACCTAATTATTCTGTAGGGATACTAGGACTAAGCCTTAATAAGGAAAATCTAATAAGTCATTAAGTTCTTTCTATGGTATGTTCATCCATATGAGGAGAACTCAGTCGGATGTTGGCACATGCCAACTATAGTACAGTACCTTCATGAGGATATTATGTTGTAGTTGACATGTTGCAACACCCCTCAGAGTTTAATCATCTAGATTTATATAAATTCTGACTTGGCCACAGTTCTTCCCTAGGTAGAGTTAGTGGTATGATCTAGTGTTGAGGTCAACTCATGATGATTTAGGATAACTAGACATACAAAATCGACGTAGGTCGATTGGGTATGTCTATGTACCCTTAGTCACCATGAGTAGTCCTCCACACTAGAATATGTTACTAACCTTTGCTAGGGTTAAACCTTGAACAAGTGGACTTATAAGAGTCAGTGAAGACCATTCTAGATAACATATGAAGTGTGGTGAAGGACGTATTCTGTTTGATGAGTTTGTCATCTAGGAAGATAAATATGAACAATATGTTTATAATCTTTGGCCAAAGTATCACAATATTTTGGTTGCATTGTCCTATGTCACCTAGTTTAAGAAGCGGGATTTCAGATGAATATTGGTAACAAATATTCAAATAGGCCTCTTAAATAGAACAATTAATACCTCGAAAATGGTAAGGTAACCAAGTATACTTAGTATGTAAATCATTATGTTAAAATGAGAGATCAGTATGATACCAAGTCATGAAATGAGAGATCGGTGTTCCATTGAGTCATTTATAGTTGCATATGGTTTTTTATTATGAGATTGATTGGATTGGAATATGTGTTCTAAATTATGATTATTTAGAACAGAGAACATTATTCAAAAAAAAAAATCCCTTATTCCTAAAGTCTTAAAATGGGAATGTTACATCTTGGTATCAGAGCTGAAGGTTGCATCTCTTAGAGCTATTGTGTCCATAATCTGATAAAACTTAAATTTTCTTGTTAACAAAAAATGGTTAGAACAAGAGGAAATGCTATAAACAACCCACCACTCAGTGGAGAAGAAGCTACTGTCCAAAAACTTGATGAGATCCTTCCTACCCTGTTGGACACAAGGGATCATTTAAGTGTACTTAAACAACAAGTAATGAGTAATTAAGAGGAGGAAGAAGATGTTGGTAATAAAAATAAGCCACCTCCTGTGGACAACACCAATATTGGGAACTTGGGTGTTGATAACAATAATGCAGAAAATGCTAATGCTAATGCACCTAATCAGCCAGAGAATAAAAAGGAAAGATTGGCATATGAACTCACTAATGACTTAAAAAGTGTGTGCATGTATACTTTGCTTAATGATAAATCAAATGAAACAAGAACTACCACCTAAAATAGTTCTACAATTTAGCTAAAACAAAGCATAAACACCATCATGATAAGAATTAAACAAGGGTTAGATGCTAGCATTCATCAATACAAACTTTGAAACTAAAAATGCTAAATATCTAAACTCCTCTATTCTCTAACAACAAATAAATGAATGGACCTAAGTAAGCTCCATGGCTATCAAAATAGTTGTCCTTAATGTTCCAAGAACCTAGGAATGGGGGCTAATCAAAGTTGGGCTACAAGACAATTTTGACACCTCCCATATGACCTAAACACTTTAAGAAAGAGGCTTAACTCTTCAAGATGATGAACTCTCAAAAAGGCAAGGTGCAAGCTCTTAGTCTCTTTGCTATATGCTTTGCATTTGCTCTCTTAGAAAGTTTAGGTGTAAGTAAAAAGGTAGGTGGAGGGATATTTATATAGCCCAAAGGATAAATGATTCAACACATTCTCATGAATGTGGGATAAAGGTAAAACATGATTAGGAATGGATAAGGTTGCTTTATTAAAGGTAACCTTACTTTAGAAGGGTTTAATACATGTTTAGCAAGTCATGGGAGTTGGGGGTATTTTAATTAATCAAAGGTGATTAATTAATAGGTAGGTGTAAGCTTATAGAAGCCAATTAGAGGAATATTAGTGCGATTTAGGCTATTATAAGGGGATTAAACCAATTAAATATTGATTTATTGGTTAAATGGAAGGGAAAGCTAATTAATTACTAATAATTAATTAGTCTAGGTAGAAGGGGTGATTTATTAACGGAAGGTCGTTAATTAGGGTATTTGTTAGATAGGAAACTTAATTAATTAGCTTAGTGTAATTAATTAATGATGATATGGGGGAAAATGAGTTCTTTTTACGATGTGTCATTGATTTGCAAGAAAGGGGATAATTAGCACAATTTAAGTATTTAAATTGCTTGGGCGTAATTATAGGTGTCTACATTTGCCCCTCTTTGGGGTGGCGTAAGTGATGCCATTTCAAAGATAGTAGACAGAAGAGATTTTGAAGGGATAGAAGAAAAATTATTAGGAGGGAGAGATGCCCCCTCGACTGTCGATGGGGTGATGAAGGAAGCCGATCGATGATCAAAAAATATGAGAAGTAGGCAGAAGAATGGGGACGAGGCAGGATGCCCCGAGGAGAGGGAGAATTAGGGGTGAAAGGGAAGTCGTGTAGAAGAAATATGGATGAGGGGAGAGAAGAGCTTAACCTCTAGCCACTTATTTGTTTGGAAAAAATTTGATGTCATCATATTGCCATAGGAACTACATCATCAGTCCCTATGAAAAATATAAGCATATGACAAAGGTAGAATGACATGAAAAGCCATACTATGAAAAATTGTCCATTGCTGAAAGTACCAACTCCATGCAGCATACAATAATGCAATGCAATACGAGAAGGAAACAAGCTCATATAACAGGGAAAACAAGTACGAACGCACATATCCAACCCAACAACAGTCAAGACAGTTGTACAAATGTTTTGTTATCAGTGCTAAAGAGATCCACAAGTTTGTGATTGATGACAAGGGTTAAAAATGATGCCCCAAGCAAGGATACATTTAAGGGGAAATGAAAATGGACACGGGGTCCATGAAAAGCATTTGTGCGCAACGAAACAGCACTAGGAAACCAAAAGTGCCCCAGAGTACAGACGAAGCAAGCAACTAGCTGTTGTGAATGGTTGTGAATCTGGTGATCCGTGAGTCGTATTAATCGGGGAAGATGTGAGACAAACCAACAGGATATGGAGAAAATACCATGCGCAAGACACAAGTTTAAGCCATAAGAAGTAAGTTACCATTTTGTAGGGTGTTTTACTTTTTAGGAAATTTTTGAAAAATTTTGCCTTGTTTTTGGATTTTTTTTATGTAGTAAATGTTTATATTGTTTTGGCTTTTTGGACAGTGATAAACAATATAAGAAAGGAAAAGAAGAAAAAGAAGGGCTTAGGGGCAACAGAAAGTGCCCTAGGTGGAAGAAAAGAGAAACAAACGACAAATAATTATCTTGTTTAGTGGAAAAAATTAAGAAAAAATAATTATTATTTGAAAAATAATTATTTACAAGGGTGTGAAGAAGAATAAAAATCACCAGGGAGCAATAAAATTGTCCGGGGGAGAAGAAAGGGGTATTGAACAAAAAAAATGCCCCAATACAGTGAAAAATAATTATTCCATAGCGAACAGAGGAGAAAATGGTGAGTGAAACGGGTGTCTTGGTAGTCCGATTAGTGAAAAACAAGCTAATATACCCCCCAGGGGGGGTAAAAACATCACAATCAGTTCATTTTAACCGCTTAGTTTAGAAAACTTATTGTGTGGCTCTGACACTCAGGAGAGATGGTTATCGCACGTGATCGTTTGAGGAATGTTGTGGATTGTAGATGATAGATCTATAGACAATATCAAATGTTGTTTTCAAGTGTTATTTTGATGTCTATGGACGGGATGATATGATGATATTGGTGTGGGGGGGATAAATTTTTGATTATGCGCAAACCCTCTTGCCCCCATTGATGATATGATATGTGATGATTAGCTTAGCATACATGCATGATGTAAAACTTAGCATTTTTGTTTATATATGATGTATAGATGATGCTAGATGTGATGATAGTGATGGTAATGTGATGTGAATCATAACAAAAGAAAGCACATGTAAGAAACACAGCCAAATTCTACAAAGAGCACCAGGAATGAATGCAATACACCATGAATCACCATGCCTTATTAATAAGTAACAAAACACAACCAAATGCATTAAGAAAGAAAGAAAGAATTAACACACTAGCATGTCGAAATCCACTACAATATGCACAAGCAAGAATGAATCTATTCTAAGAAAGAAAAGATAAACTATGAAAAAGTACACCCAAGCAACAAACAACTCAAAAGTGAGCATGCAAAACACTATACAAGCAACAAGAAAAGCAAGAAAAGAAGACAATGCAAGTAAATGTTTTTGTAAGATATGTTTTCATAAATTGATTTTCTATTGTTTAGGTTTTTGTGAAACAATTTCATATTGTTTTGGTGTTTTGTGAAACAATTTTCTATTGTTTTTGTGTTTTCTCAAAACAATGTTCTATTGTTTTTGTGTTTTCTCAAAACAATGTTCTATTGTTTTTGTGTTTTTCTCGAAACAATTTTCTATTGTTTTTGTGTTTTTGAAACAATTTTCTATTGTTTTTGTGTTTTGTGAAACAATTTTCTATTGTTTTTGTGTTTTGTGAAACAATTTTCTATTGTTTTTGTGTTTTCTCAAAACAATGTTTCTATTGTTTTTGTGTTTTGTGAAACAATTTTCTATTGTTTTTGTGTTTTCTCAAAACAATGTTCTATTGTTTTTGTGTTTTCTCGAAACAATTTTCTATTGTTTTTGTGTTTTATGAAACAATTTTCTATTGTTTTTGTGTTTTGTGAAACAATTTTCTATTGTTTTTGTGTTTTCTCAAAACAATGTTTCTATTGTTTTTGTGTTTTTAACAGTTTTCCAAAGCTATGTGCAGGTAACCAAGAAAGCATGGATGCCCCCAGCGTTAGGTGGGGAATATACAAGGGCAGAAGCCACGCGCTTATGAACAAGAAGGTGAAGTCGTTGAGTTTCCCCCAGCGTAAGATGGGAAATAACGAAAGACCACGTCCCTTACAGACGAATAGAAGAAGGCAAAGCTGGATCAAGGCTGGACTAGATGGTGTGCACAAGGAAACTCGAAGGTAGAACCAGGTCCAGGACAAAGACAACTACCCTTCTAATACAGAATGCTTGTGAACAACGAATCCTCTTGAGGCACCAGAAACCGGTTTTCACCCAAGGACTTCTCCAAAGTGCCACAATTGTGTGGTTTTCACTAGTGGAAGACCTGTTTTCTCTTTTTCTTTTTCTGATTTGTTTTTTTTTAATGTTTTTATATTTTTTTTGTGATTTTTATGACTTTCTTGTGCCATGTTTAGGCATAAAACCTCTTAAGGTGCATGGAATTCATGGGCTCCCAGAGCTCATCACCATTGGGGTGAGCCAACTTGTATGCCCCTGTGCCATACTTCGCAACTATGACATAGGGTCCTAACCAGTGTGGTTCAAACTTCCCTTTCTTTTCTCACTCTGATCTGGTGTTGAACTGGTTCTCCTTCATAACTAAATCACCCACCTCAAATTGGTGAGGGATGATTCTCTTGTTGTAGTTGCAGGAGATTCTGTGTTGATATACCTTCAGGTGATTAAGAGCGCGAATGTGCCTCTCATCTAGGAGCTCTAACTCAGCCAATATTAACATTCGATAATCTTCATCCTTATCCAAATAGTCCCGAAGAGAAATTTGCAGGGATTGGAGTTCAATCTCTAAATGGATGATAGATTCTATCCCGAATACTAGGGAATATGGTGTAGCACCTGTAGGAGTGTGAATTGATGTTTGATAGGCCCAAAGGGCTGGGTGGATTTGTAGGTGCCAGTTTCAACCAGTTTTGCTAACCATCTTCTCCATTATCCTTACCAAATTCTTGTTTGTTGCCTCAGCTTGTCCATTACCCTGAGGGTAATATGGTGTGGACCATTTCAATCTGATTTGGAACCATTGGCAAATACCTTTCATAGTTTTTTTCTTAAATGACTTCCCATTATCTGTGATAATGGCTATAGGGATACCATATCGGTAAATAATATGATTCATGATGAATTTAGAAATCTGTGTTCCTGTGAGATAGGTTAAAGGGACAACCTCCACCCATTTTGTAAAGTATTTTGTAGCTGTGATGATATGTGTATGACCATCAGATGAGGTACGAGTAAGCTTCCCTATTAGATCAAGTCCCCACTTGGAGAATGGCCACGGGGTAGTGATTGGTTGCAATGGAGCATGGATGAAATTTCCATACTTTTGGCAAAGCACACATTTTCTAACATAATTACAACAATTAGTTTCCATGGTGGGCTAATAGTAACCTACTCTTAAAAATTTCTTAGCCAAGACCATTCCATTTGTATGTGCTCCGCATACTCCTTCGTGTACTTCTTTAATTGCCTGGATTGACTCCGTCACATCCAGACAACGTAACAGGTTCCCATCGTAGCCACGATGATAAAGTGTACCTCCTAAAAGGGTGTAACGAGCTATTTGGTGAATCAGGATTTGCTTTTCAGAACGGGAGATATTGGGAGGGAAAGTACTATCCTTAAGATAGGTGAAAATGGGTTTGTACCACAGGAAATAGGGAATAACAACCTCACAAGCTAGGTAAGATTTCGGTATGTCATACGCGGGCTGGTGTAGATTTTCTATGAAAAATGGCATATCATTGTTCCTTGGCAGAATACGAAGCATAGATCCCACCGTTGCCATAGCATCTGCCGATCTGTTCTACGCTCTTGGGATCTGCTCAAAGGTGATGCACAAAAAATACTCCTTCAGAGTTTCCACCAACTTCTTGTAAGGCATGAGCTTGTCATCCTTAACTTTATACTCGTTATTAACTTGTTTTATGATTAGCTGTGAATCACCTACAACCTTAACATGTTGAATATTCCACTTGATGGCTAGCTTCATCCCTACAATGAGTGCTTCATATTCCGCAATGTTGTTCGTGTAAGGGAAGGCCAGGCGGAAATCCTGTGGTATAGGATCACCCGAAGGAGTAATAAGGACCACTCCTGCACCTGAACCATGAAACGTAAAAGATCCATCAAAATGTATCTGCTATATGAAAAATTCTTCAATGTAGAGCAAAGATGCATCTAGCAGATCCAGACTCAAAGGTTTTGTGCTTTACAAAGGTGCTTCCGCTAGCTGGTCAGCAAGTACTTGTCCTTTAACTGATTTTTGATGGAAAAATTCTATATAACACTCACTGAGGAGAATGATCCAATTAGCCATTCTACCTGTGAGGGCGGGTTTGGACAACAAATACTTGAGTGGGTCGACCTTGGATATGAGCTTGGTCTTAGTATTTAGCAGGTAATGGCGAAGTTTCTGAAAGGTAAAAACAATGGCCAAGCAAGCCTTTTCAATCTGAGGATAATTACGTTTATAGGCAATGAGGGTGAGACTCAGATAGTACACTGCTTTCTCTTTATGGCTAAGGTCATATTGGGTGAGCAGTGCACCAATAGCGTATTGCGTAGTGGAAATATAGAGCAAAAGTGGTTCTCCTGGAGTGGGAGGCATGAGGACAGGTGGATTAGCTAGGTACTGTTTAAGCAAAGCAAAGGCTTGTTGTTGCTCAGGTCCCCAGATGAAAGCAATGTCCTTCTTAAGCAAATGAGTGAATGAGTGACATTTATTTGCAAGCTAGGAGATAAAGCAGCGAATGGCTTGAATTTCCCCTTGCAAGCTATGCAGTTGCTTGATATTCTCAGGTGGAGGCATTTCTGTGATGGCAGACACTTTAGCAGGGTCTACCTCAATACCTCATCTTGACACGATGAAGCCTAATAGTTTCCAAGATAGCACACCGAAGACACACTTCTTTGGATTTAGCCTGACTTTGTATTCATGCAGGTGTTTAAAGATACGTCGTAAAATGATAGGATGATCCTCTCTTATTTTGGAATTTCCCAGGATGTTGTCTACATAGTCTTCCATGATGTCATGAATCATATCGTGAAATATTACTGTCATGGCCCACTGATAAGTTTCTCCTACATTCTTAAGGCCAAATGGCATCACCTGATAACAGAAGGTTCCCCAAGGAGTTGTGAAAGCTGTTTTGTTTGGTCTTCCTGAGTGATCTTAATTTGATTATAACCTGAAAAGCCATCCATAAGTGATAGAATTTCATACCCTGCAGTCGAGTCAACAATCATGTCAATGTTGGGCAATGGAAATTCATCTTTAGGGCAAGCTTTATTGATGTCCCTAAAATCTGTGCAAATTCGGATACCAATAGGTTTCTTCTGGATAGGAATAATGTTTGATATCCATTCAGAATAATCAATTGGCCTGATGAATCATACTGCAAGAAACCTTTCTAATTCTTCTTTAACTAACAAGGCCACTCTTGGGTGCATCTTTCGAAGCTTTTGTTTAATAGGCTTAGTGTCTACATACACAACCAGGTTATGCACGACCAAAGTTGGATATAAGCCAAGCATGTCTTTGTAAGACCATGCAAACACATCAATAAACTCTCACAGTAGCATAGTGAACGTCTTTTGTTCTCTGGCTGAGAGTGATGCTCCCAATTTTACTATCTTGGGATCTTCTTCAGTACCAATATTGACATCAATGGTTTCTTCAACTAAATTTTTTGATAAATCCTCCATACGCGTAGGATCGGGAGGTAGATTGAGATCTTCATCCAAGGATGTCTCTACGATATTTTCATCCTTGGTGTGGTCACTTTGTTTGTCCTTTGATTTTCTTATTTGTTTGTAAGCCAATGCCTCAAAGAGGTTTTCACTGTGTGACTTGGACTTTGATTTTTACCAAGGCTTTTCTTTAGAACTCTTGCCCTCACTTTTCTTTAAATTTTGCTGACCACGAAGTTCATCCTCCTCGCCGAAGTAGGCGCAGGTGTCTAAGTCGATAAAGAAACCCTTCTTATGATCTCCAATGGGAATTGTATCCCTTATGCCCATGAACTCTACAATAGACTCATCGTTCTTGAATAAATCTAGTGGCATGTGACATTTTTGGTCCCATTCAACAAGGGAGGGGTATACAAGGTCAAGGGTTGGTTCAGTGGGGGTGATGGTTAGGACAACGTTAGTCACGAAAAGGTTCATGGAGGCCAAATCCTCATATTGGCTACAACAAGAATCCGTATCACTGTCTAGATAATCAGAGCTATCCTCATTCTCAGAACAAGTTACATCTTGATCGTTGGGGTGTGCTCCATAAGGGCAAATCCCAATGCCATATCTTTCTATTTTGAAATGTGGAACAGGGACTGGTTCTCTTTTTCCTTGTTCATTCCTCCCACATCGTAGGCGTTTGTAGCCCATGGAGTACATCATTCTGCTAGATTTTTCATATTCTGGGGTTTGATAACAAGATGGCTGAGTGTCCTCAGGGACCCAAGTAGTAGGTGGATCAAGTAATTTTTCCTCAGC
This sequence comes from Taxus chinensis, assembly GCA_019776745.2. Classification (NCBI taxonomy): domain Eukaryota; kingdom Viridiplantae; phylum Streptophyta; class Pinopsida; order Cupressales; family Taxaceae; genus Taxus; species Taxus chinensis. The sequence goes on from CM034156.1 coordinate 347,989,858, forward strand.
TAACAATCCTCCAGGTAGGAACGACTCAATAGTGTGTTCCTCTCTAGGTCTCCTGAAGCGGTAGTTATGTCGACCTCTAGTCTTGGGCGACAAGGAGAGGTCAAAAACCAAGAGCACTTGTTGTACATTATACTCCCCATAGCCATATTCTAGAATTTTCATCTCTGATGAATTAAATGGAGATGTTGAAGTAGATGCCCCATGAGTGCAAGAACTAAGAGAATTGAATCTACTCGAGATTCCATGGCCTCAGAATTAAGAGGGACAGCTATATCTGTGGAGGGACATGCGTATGTACACTTTCGTGCAAAGCTATTAAGAGCTATACAATGAGCAAAGGGCTCTGAGTCTCCTGGTATTGTTATTGTATGTCCCTCATGCTTCAGCTTGATGCATTGATGAAATGTTGATGGCACTGCTTGCATGGCATGGATCCATGGTCGGCCTAGAAGCATATTATATGGAATTTCCAAGTCTAAGACGTGAAACTTTGTCTGATGGCAAGTGGGGCCCACCTCCATGGGTAGCGTAATGGTGCCTGCTGACTCTCTTTCTGTGTTGTCGTATGTGGTGATAGTGATGATATGGGACTTAAGATCTACCTCTGTATGTCCCAATTGTTTGACCAACTTAAGCATGTAGATATTCAATCCTGATCCATTGTCCACAAGCACCCATTTGATTTTCCTGCGGGTGAAAACTACCTCAATGTATAAGGGAAGATTATGTGTAGGATTCTCAGTAGGTACCACCATATGGTTGAAAGTGAGATGCTAACTGGGTGTAATATTTGCCACCATGGCTTGAAGGTATGTAGGATTGACTTCTAAAGGCACTCCTGAACCCTGAAGAGTTTGACACAAAATGTCCTTATGCGCATTGTATATCTTGAGAAGATCTAAGATCAAGATCTTAGCAGGTGTCTTCTCAAGTTGTTCTAAAAGGTTATATTTACCAGTTTGCGGGGTCAACAGAGAGGGTTATGGAATCACGAGGCGGGAACGCCTTGTTACCGTAGTGCAGTCCTTTCCCTTGATCCGGATGGTATTGACACGGTCAGCAGGGGAGCGAATACATCCGATAAGTGAATCGTAATGATTATTATCTCTCTTGGTATACAAGTAATTCGTGGTTTTATAGGTTTGGGATGACTCTCCCCGATCTGATTTTTCCTTTTCCGAATTATCATGCTTGGGGAATGGTTCCTTATAAATCCCCATTTTCTTGTTAGGTGTTTGCATGTGGCTAGGGTTATCCACCTCTATCTCCCCGTTGTCAATGAGGTCTTGAATATAGTGGTGAAGTCGCAAACATTTGTCTGTTTTATGACCTTTAACGTGATGCATTTCGTAGTATTCATGCTCCTTATACCATGAAGGTTTAGGAGCGTTGTCATCAAACGGTTATGTTGTAGGATAGGTCATCATGTGGGCCGCATCCAACTATTTTAGTATGATGGACAATGGCTCATTGAGGGAGGTGAATGTTTGTTGCTTTGGTGGTGGTTGAATTGGGCCCTTGGTTAGTTTAAAAGGTTGACTGGTTTGGACTGTTTGAACACATTTGGAATCAGTGATTCCGTCTCCCACTACGTTTTTGTTTTTGTTAAAGATCTTCAGCTTTTCAACGGGTTTGACACTTTGGTTGTCTTTAGATTGGGTTTTGAGGGTGCCTTTGGCAATCAGAGCCTTTTCTATTTAAATCCCTTTCTCGATAACCTCCTCAAAGGTGTGGACACAATGCATTTGGAGGTGGAAAGCTATATCTGGGTTGAGATTAGGGATGAAAATACTGACCAACTGCTTCTCAGGGAAAGCGCAAGGGAAGTGACTAGCTGTCCCTCTCCATCGTTGGAGGAAGGTAGCGAAGGTCTCATTTGGGCATTTTTTTTTGCCGCACGAGTCTGCCATGGTGATGTCAGTCTCTATGTTATATGAGAAATGATGTGCGAATCTTTCCGCCAATTCTGGCCAGGTGAAAATTAATCCTCGTGGTAAGCGCGTAAACCATTCCAATGCTTGACCTCTGAGACTCTTCGGAAAAAGTCTGATGAGGTAATTATCACTATAAGACACCTCTTGACATGCCATGTAGAAATCTTTAACATGATCCCTTGGGTCTCCCTTTCCTTTGTATTTTTCAAACTTTGGCATATCAAATTTCTTTGGAAAGGGTTGAAGGGTCATTGTCTTGTCAAAAGGATAGGGGCATAGTTCTTCGTATTGGTATTTCCTAATACTCCCTCTATTGCTTTCTTGTATGCTCGCAAGCATTGCTTTCATAGATTATACTTCTTGTGTGAGCAATTGTTCTTTAGTGGGAGAAGCGGGGATGTGTACACGATGATACCCTATGTCTTCTTCTCCTTGGTTTTCTCGATGGAGTTCGTGGATCCTAAACTTAGGCTTTGACTTTTGAACGTTCTTGTTTGTGTCTTTCTGTACCTAGAAAGTAAGCAAAGCTATTTTTCAGCTTAGGTTTCTGAGTTGTTGTTGGATTGTGACTTGGTTTGTGTCTTCTTCTTCTAAAGGTTCTTCCTCTTCGTATTGTGGAGGTTCTTCCCCTGTCTCATGTTCTATCTTGTTTCTTCATGGCACTTTGATGAGGGGTATTCTATGCCCTACCACTTTATCATTTTCTACGTAAGAAGTGGAAGCATGCCCACCTATTAAAATATCTTCCATATTGATAAGGGGGTGTTCTTCCTTAGTAGTGTCATTTGTAGGTAATATTGGTTCATTTTTGGTGGGAAATTTGGCCCCTAATTCCATGACCCGTGCCAAAACTCTATCTTTATTTCTAAGGAGAAAATCATCTAGTAGAGTGGGGTCAAAATCAAATTCTGTGTGTGGTGATTCTAATTCGTTTCCACTATGGTCGACCATTTCTTCTATTTCTTTTTCTGCAGAAAATAGTGGTCCTAGATCGTGTCTGATAAATGGGTTTGACCCTTGTTTGTTAGAGGTTTCCCAAGCTTGCACCTGTTGTTCCTCATATGTTTGTTTCTTTAAACCTAGACGCATCTTGGGAGCCATGTTTTCGTGATAAGTTTCACTAAGGTAAGTTGTAGATTTGTTCAAAATTCAATTACTACCCCTAAGTGAAACACAAGATGTACGTGTTAAGAGTAAATTAACAATGTGAGAATACCAATGTGATAGAATGATAAAGTCACAATGAACAATCATTTGGTATCAAAACTTAATCAAATGAAGAACCTCCTAGACTACGTTTTAAAGTAATTTATGACGCTAGATGATTAACAAGATGTCTCCACTTATGCCAAGTTCAAAGGAATGAACAAGACGTAAGTAAATACATGAAGTTAAATGCGATCTCCCAATCAAGATATACGATGAGAAAGCTCAAGTCTGATTAAGACCTATATCTCAAAAAGTGTCAATTACGATTTGTGAATGACACAACAATATCACCAAGATATGTTAACCTACTTTGCAAGAAAGTGAAGTATTGATATCAAGGTGTTATTGATATAACATGCACAAATGGTAGTGCCTAGCACCTTTTGAAATCGAGGTAATAATAAAACCAAACTAAAAATCTCAAAGTATAGCTAGGAATAATTAAGAATGTGTGCAACGTAACCATATAATATAGGTATTTATGTCAAGTTTACAAGAAACAAGACGTAAATATCGAAATTGTAATGATACGAGACAAACAAGCTAACTCCTCTAATGAAGTCCGCAGTGATGAACCATGCCTAACTACAATGACGATCTTGACGTGGGTATCAAGATCACAATGGCTACCAAATGATGTGAAAACGCCTCTACTCACTTTAGACGTTTAACTCACCCAGCCACAAACATGGATGGGCATAAACGGACATAAAAGTGAGAGAAACAGTCGAATGACAACACAAAGGTAATTACACCTCTTTTGATCAACAAAGTGTCAAAATAATATGAAGGAAATAAATCAAGAAAAAATGACAAAAAATGCTAGCCTCACTTCGGCAGAGTTTCGCCTCACCCTAAGGCAAGTAAAAACTAGGCGAAAGTAATACGTCACACGTTTCTCAAAAAGAAGGTTCACAACTCAACACTATTTTAAAATGGTCAAAGTGGGCTCCTGTCTAAAGTATATTCTCCTAGGTGGTTCTCTCGCCCTAGGTGTTACAAAGTTGCCACGAGCGAGTGCGATTTACCCAAAAAGTCGCACTGACTAGTTTCGGAGTATCTCGGCTTTACTTTACCCCCTTCAAGAATAGTAGGCAACTAGTGCGTCTATGTGTACTATCACTAGGGTCACCACAATAGAAAACTTGTAACGCTATCTCATAAAGAAATCACTAGTCAAGTAGGTAGTGCAGAGCACTTCCCGTTTCATCCACAAGGTTCCCTCTTACGTGGACTACTTTGGGGTTCCTGGAACCACCCCCATTGTTGTAGCTTAAGGCGTTATGCCAAAGGGGTTATGTTCTAGTTGAGCGGAGAGGGACATACACTTTTCAGAAACCTGCAATACAGTGTTTTGAATATGTTGTTCTTTTTATCTTGTTTAATTAGGTGTGGTTTGCTTGAACACCTTTTGGCAACCTGTATAACAATTGTATTAGTAGTTTTTTATTTTGTTTTGGTTCCTCCTTTCTTTGACAAGCGTTTTTAGGTCCTGTACTCAAGCGTTAGTAGTTCTCCAAGAAAATCACATTATTTAAAAGAGGATTAAGAGTTGTTTTTGATTCTCAAGATCATCCAAGGATGTAAGAGAAGAGCATACACAACAAATAATCCAACTAAAAAGTAAAGAAAATCTTTTCAATCAATGAACCATACAAAATTCTTGATAAATGTTCATTCCCTTTAAACCAAAAGTAAAAGATGAAGTTTCCAATTTACCAAATTTTATAAAATGAAGATTAAAGTTGCTTTTGATTCTCAAGATCACCCTAAGGTGCAAGAGAAGAGCATACACAAACTTTATCCCAACTATATATAAATGGAAAACTTCAAATCAAAGGACCATTGAAAAATGCTTTGTGAAAGGTTCATTCCCTTAAACCAAAAGTGAAAGATGAAGTTTCCAATTTACCAAATGTTATAAAATGAAGACTAAAGTTGCTTTTGATTCTCAAGATCACCCTAAGGTGCAAGAGAATAGCATACAAAAAATTTATTCCAAATATATAGAAATGGAAAACTTCAAACCAAAGGACCATTGAAAAAATGCTTTGTGAAAGGTTCATTCCCTTAAGCAAAATGAATAATCAAGTTTCCAAGTTTAATCCCAATGTTAATAAGATAGAGATCAAAGTTGTTTTTGATTCTCAAGATCACCAAAAGGTTCAAGAAAAGAGCATACACATGCTTTGGTCTAAATCAAGTAAGCATGGAAATACAACATTCATCAAAACATTAAACATGTTAGAAAATGATTAGTTTTAAAATAACAGAAAAACCTGTAATTTTTGTAAGTAAAAATCCTAAATTTATGTTTTCATTACAAATTTAACTTCAATACCTTTCCAACACAAAAAAAATGGATTCATTTCGAGTTCGGGAGCAAAAGTTATGGCCTTCGGAAGATGGGTTACGCATATGATCTTATGCTCATGGGTATGCACTTGACATGCACTCAAAAAAATGTCAAAAAAAAACGTCCCTTAATTTACAAAATGGAAAAAAATTTCCAACCAAGATTCAATTTTGACAACAACCCATCACATTAATATATGAATAGAAGACTCAACGCTATCAAACATTAACATACATGCTCAAGAAGTTAAGATTTTCAAGAAATTGACAAAACTAGCATGTAGAATGATGAAAAAGTAAGCTCTAAAAATGAAAACATGATGAAATCTTAAAATTTTCTCACCAACATTAAATTTTGACAAAAACCCACCACATTAATATGTAAATAGAAGACTCAACACTATCAAACACTAACCTACATGCTCAAGAATTGAAAATTTTCAAGAAATTGACAAAACTAGCATTAAAATGTTGAAAAAGTAAGCTCTAAAAATGAAAACATGATAAAATCTTGAAATTTACTCACCAAGATTAAATTTTGACAGAAACCCACCACATTAATATGTAAATAGAAGACTCAACACTATCAAACACTAACCTACATGCTCAAGAATTGAAAATTTTCAAGAAATTGACAAAACTAGCATGTAAAATGTTAAAAAAGTAAGCACTACAATTGAAAACATGGAGAAATCTTGAAATTTTCCCCTCAATTCCAATTTGACAACACTTCACCTCCTTTATACCTACAAGGAAGACTCAACACATGTAAACTCAACAAAACATGTTAAGAAAAATAAGTTAGATCAACATGTGTAAAAGAGCGTTAGTAACCAAAAATAAAATTTAACTACAAAAACTTGAAATTAAGTGCAAAGGACAATGGAGTATGTCCCATCGGGCATGCCAAATGTGTGCATGTATACTTTGCTTAATGCTAAATCAAATGAAACAAGAACTACCACCTAAAATAGTTCTACAATTTAGCTAAAACAAAGCATAAAAACCATCATGATAAGAATTAAACAAGGGTTAGATGCTAGCATTCATCAATACAAACTTTGAAACTAACAATGCTAAATATCTAAACTCCTCTATTCTCTAACAACAAATGAATGAATGGACCTAAGTAAGCTCCATGGCTATCAAAATAGTTGTCCTTAATGTTCCAAGAACCTAGGAATGGGGGCCAATCAAAGTTGGGCTACAAGACCCTTTTGACACCTCCCATATGACCCAAGCACTTTAAGAAAGAGGCTTAGCTCTTTAAGATGATGAACTCTCAAAAGGGCAAGGTGCAAGCTCTTAGTCTCTTTGCTATATGCTTTGCATTTTCTCTCTTAGAAAGTTTAGGTGTAAGTAAAAAGGTAGGTGGAGGGTTCTTTATATAGCCCAAAGGATAAAGGATTCAACACATTCTCATGAATGTGGGATAAAGGTAAAACATGATTAGGAATGGATAAGGTTGCTTTATTAAAGGTAACCTTACTTTAGAAGGGTTCAATACATGTTTAGCAAGTCATGGGAGTTGGGGGTATTTTAATTAATCAAAGGTGATTAATTAATAGGTAGGTGTAAGCTTATAGAAGCCAATTAGAGGAATATTAGTGCGATTTAGGCTATTATAAGGGGATTAAACCAATTAAATATTGATTTATTGGTTAAATGGAAGGGAAAGCTAATTAATTAATAATAATTAATTAGTCTAGGTAGAAGGGGTGATTTATTAACGGAAGGTCGTTAATTAGGGTATTTGTTGGATAGGTAACTTAATTAATTAGCTTAGTTTAATTAATTAATGATGATATGAGGGAAAATGAGTGTTTTTGATGATATGTCATTGATTTGCGAGAAAGGGGATAGTTAGCACAATTTAAGTATTTAAATTGCTTGGGCGTAATTATAGGTGTCTACAAAAAGGATAAATCCATCCAAGTTTGATGGAACTACACTAGGAGATAGAGTTGAGAACTACTTTAACAAAATGGAGAAGTAATTTGCAATAAGGAACTTCTATGAGGAAACAAAAGTAATATGGTGAGCTTATCAACTTTCCCATGAGGCATCTTCTTGGTGGGAAAGCCGTAAGGCTGAGGTAAGCAGTGATGAAACAAACATCACTTGGGATCAATTTAAAAAATATTTTAGGCAACGATGACAACCAAAACTTTACTATGATCAGAAAATTATTGAATTTTAGTACATATCTCAAGGAAAGTTAATGGTAAGGGAGTACTAGGAGAGGTTTACTAAAATCCTTAAGTACATACTTCAGTATCAAACTGGTGAGAAGTTCAGAATACAAAAATTAATTATGGGATTAAATCCCATTATAGGTGGTGAAGTGGATGTTCACAGCCCAATGACTATGGAAGGGGTTATTGAAAAATCCATAAGGTAGAAGCAGAAATTGAAAGCGATCTCTACCCATAAGGAAGAAATCAGAAAGAAAGTTCCAAATTCTTCTTCATCCCTTGCACCCAAAAAGGGACCATGGAAAAATTTTGGTATGAAAAACAAATTTTTTGCTGATAATAACAAGAAAACTGCACCAAATAAACCTACTTCTAATGTATGAAACATCTTTATCAACAACAATAATAACGAACATAAATCCTATGGAGGTCAAAATGATAAATTTAAGGTTAGAAATAAATTTGAGCGTAAGAAATGACCTGTAGGAGGCTGTTAAAATTGTGGCAAGGATCATTATGCAAATCAGTGTCCTTTGAGGAAGAATGACTATAATCAACAACATAAGATACATGTTGCCATAGTTGACAAATAAGATAAAAAGAAATTTATGCCTATAGAAGTGCCATGCAAGTTATTTGGTATACCTGTAACTATAATTTTTGATACTAGAGCTATTGAATGCTTTATTTCTACTAAATTATCCTCTAAATTAAAAATAAAAATTGGAAAAAAAGAAAAAATCATGGTTTGTACATTATGGAAATAATATTGTCCACACAGTTAGTATGTGTCTTTTTGGAGCATTCCTTGACTTGCCTAGTTTTTCCATTGAAGTTGATCTTTATGTTTCTCCTTTGGGGTCTTATGATGTAATCATAGGTGTTAACTGGGTAGCTAAACATAATGAAAAGGTTGATTATTTTGAAAAACATATTAGTTGTCTGGATGACCTGCAGAAAACAATAGACGTTTAGGGGATAAAACATGAAATTTTAGTTAGGAAATTGTCAGCTATGCAACTTAAAAAGGATAGAAACAAAGGTTGCACTTTGTATGTAGTAAAAATTTCTGAAATGACCGATGAAAGTAGTGACTTCATGGAAAGATACCCACTATTATAAAATTTTAGTGATGTGTTTTTGGAAGAGTTACCTGGTCTTCCACCCAAACGGGAGTTTGATTTCATGATTGAGATCAAGCCATGAACCAAACCTATTTCCAATGCACCGTATCGAATGATTATCATTGAATTAATAGAGCTTAAGGCACAGTTACAAGAACTGTTCAGTAAATGTTTGATAAGACCAAGTGTCTCATCTTGGGGAGCACTGATAGTTTTTGTGAAAAAGAAAGATGGAACACTTAGATTGTGCATTGATTATAGGATGTTAAACAAAGAAACAATTAAAAATAGACATCCACTTCCTATAATTGATGATCTGTTTGATTAGATGCATGGTGCATCAATGTATTCTAAGATAGTTCTTTGATCTGGATATCATCAGTTAAGAATAAAGGATGCAGATATTCATAAAACAACTTTTAGAACAAGGTACAAACATTATGAATTCATAGTTTTACCATTTGGTTTAACGAATGTACCTGTAACCTTTATGAATTTAATGAATAATATTTTTCAAGAATACTTGGAAACATTTGTGCTTGTATTCTTGGATGATATTCTCATATATTCTAAAATCATTGATGAGCATCACGAGTATTTGAAAATATTTCTTGAAATCTTAAGAAAGAGAAGGTCGTATGGTAATTTGTCCAAATGTTCTTTCTACAAGATGAAAGTGCACTAGTTGCAACATGTCATAAGTAAGGATGAAATATCTGTAGATCCATCAAAAATTATTTCCATAACTAAGTGGCTTGTACCTAAGAATGTACATGAAGTTAGAAGCTTCATGGGTCTTGCTGGTTACTATAGAAAGCTTGTTAAAGACTTTTCTAAGGTCACTACACCAATAACTTCGTTACAAAAGAAAGATAAGAAATTTTTGTGGAATGAAAAATGTGAATATGCATTAAATAATATAAAGGATGAGTTACCATCTACACCTATTTTAGGTGTACATGATCATAATGGAGAATTTACTGTAGTAACAGATGCATCCATGTAGGGTCTTAGAGGTATTTTTTTGGAAAATGAGCACATTATAGCTTAAGAAAGTAGAAAAATCAGGTTACTTGAACTAAACTATGCTCCCCATGACTTAGAGCTTACTACCATTGTTCATGCACTTCAAATATGTAGGCATTATTTGATTGGTAGACATTTTGAACTAAAGACTGATCATCTTCGGCTAAATTATATTTTCACTTAGCCAAATCTGAATGCAAGACAATGAAGGTGGTTAGAATTTCTATCTCAGTATGATTTTGATATAAGTTATTGTTGATGCAAAATCACAGCACCCCTGGATGTTGATCAGATTTCTAGGTTGATCACTCTAGCATCCAATGTGATTGCACAACATTGACTCCTTTCTCCAAGTGTGGGACTTGTAGAAATGAGAAAGGAGTCTCCAGAGAAGGCTGGTTCCTATTCCTCTATTCAGATGCACACAAAAAACGCAGAGGTTTTACTCAAAGTCTAATCTAACTCGCCAAGGGGAAAGGGTAAGAAGATGCATAAAAATAAACCTAAGCTAACAGAGGTGATGCACCAAAGAATGAATAACACCTATCTTTCCATTAAACACAGACCATTCAAATGTGAGGCAAGATCATGCACAGATAACAAAATTTGTAGTGAAAGACGAGGAGGATGCAAATGAACACAGAGAGGGTTGAGAATCATCCACAGGCATGCATTACTTACTCCAAGGATTGATACAATACACTACAAAATGCCAAGAGGCAGAGTCCCATTATAGTTTCAAATGGGAGGTTCGAACTCCACAAATTCACCTGATAAAGAGAAGAAGGGAGGAGAAAAACAGGAAATGTTCGACCTTTAGAAAGAAGCCCCTCCTTACAATATATAGGAAGAATGAGAGAGGGAAGAGAGAAGAAAGTCAGATCTACCCCAACCACTTCTAGGTCGCATTTAGCTCATCTTATTATGGCAGAAGTGGCGAATCCTGGCAAAACGATGGACTGTCTAGCAGAAACGGTGAACTGTCTGTTGTATTAAAGCTGGTTGTTGAAACGTCCCTTCTATCTATTATTACGTGCCAGAGGTGTTTCTAAAATTTCTCTCTTCAAACTGAATGAAAATGAAATATTGACCCTGGAATCATGTAGATAATCTCTCTAGCTTTCCATTGATATAAAGAACGTGAAAATCCGAGCTCTGGATCGAAAGTTATGGCGATCTGAAGATTTTAGGGCAAAAATAGGCAAAAACGGATTTTGAATTTTTTCCCGCGCTCTGCCACCTGGATGACACGTGTCGAGCACTGATTGGATGAGAAATTCTCTCTCCTCCACCTTTCCGCGGGTTTCCCTTGAAAATTTTGACTTTTCTATAACTTTGGAAAATTTTCCATTTTTTCCCCGCGCCCCCACCACTTGGGACACGTGGCATGATCTGGTTGGAGGACAGGGGCCATGGGGTCATCCTTTACCTTTTAGTTTTTTTGCCAAACTTTTGCCAAATTTTCCTAAGTCTTTCCCTAGCTCCAAGCTCCCCCACCTTAGGACACGTGTCCTGTTCTGATTCGTTGGCGGCTCTCCCGGCTTTTCGTGTCCTTCTCGTCCTTTTGGCCCAGCTGTCCCAAACTGCCTGGGACAAAAATCTCCTAACCACCTGATTCTGGCTTCCTTATCCCTCTTTGCGGCGAAGACACGTGGCAAGATTCCATTGGCTCTCGGCTCTTCCAGATTTTTTCATCCTTCGCGTCCTTTTGTCCTGGGTGTCCCAAACTAATGTTCTCTATTTCGGCCGATCCGGGCAGTTCACATCCTCTGGGTACCTTTGTCCCGATTGTCCCGAACTGTCTGGGACAAATTTCTCCGAACCGCCCGAAATGTACTGACTTGCGCCAAACCGGCCGATCCGCGTCTTCCGCGTACTTTTGTCCCAGATGTCCCAAACTCTGCGAAGCAAGACTTAGGCATTTTTTTTCATTTTTCCTGCCAGTTCGGTTTTTCGCGCCCCGTGCGTCCTTTTGTCCCAACTGTCCCACAGACCGCCTGGGTTTTTTTCGGCCGATTCGGGCCCCGACGTCCCAACTATCCCAAGGACTGCCTGGACTAGGACTTAGCCATTTTTCATGATTTTGGGCCTTGAATCTATCTACTTGCTCGGAACTGACAATCTAATGCATGTTATCAAAATTACCTTAGGGGGGGGAATTTTTGACAACAGTTATATTAAAGGCAATGAAAACAGAGTGGCAGATGCACTAAGTCATAGGAAACATATTTCTTCTCTTATAACGTTGAGAACTCAATTTAAGGATGAAGTAAAAAGTGTTATGGAGTCAGAGTCTTACTTTTAACAAGTAAAAATAGTATTTTCTGCAGATCTAAATGATGTGAGATATAAAGGTTTTCACTTTGATGACGAAGGAATCTTGAGGTTTGAAAATAGAGTATATATACTTTCATTAAATGAATTAAGAAAGAAATTGTTAACTAAATTTCATAATTCACCTTTTTTTACACATCCCGACATTAGGAAAATGCTTATTGACATAAAAAAAATTCTTGAAAGGGATGAAAAAGGACGTGATTGATTTTTTGACACACTGCTTCAAATGTTAGTGTGTTAAAGCAGAACATATGCATCCAGATGGTTTGATGTACCCTCACTGTATACCTCAGTATAAATGGCAAGTAATTAGCATGTATTTTTTTAAGGGTTTCGTATGTCAAGAAATAAACATGATGTTATTTTAGTTGTGGTGGATGAATTAAAAAAATGTGGCACATTTTGTGAATGGTAATCTTAAGGATGATTCGCCTATTTTAGTAAAAATATTTGTGCATGAAATTTTCAGATTGCATGGAGTACCTGGATTGATCATATTGGATAGAGATCCAAGAATGACATATAGATTTTTAAAAACACTCAATGTAGCCTTAAGGACTAAACTAAATTTTAGTTCCGCATACCATCCAAAAAACAAATGGGTAGACTTAAAGAGTTAACCAAGTTTTGGAAGATATTTTACGAATTTATTGCAGGGATCAACAGTTAAAATGTGAAGATTACCTCCCATTAGTTGTATTTTCTTATAATAACATGTATCATGCCTCTCTGGAAATGGCACCTTTCAAAGCATTATATGGAAGGAAATGTAGAACTCCAATTAGATGGGATAACATTGAGGACAGAGAGGTGATTGGACTTGAAATCCTTACGGAAATGGAATAACAAGTTAAAATGATTCGTGAATGTTTGAAGGAAGAAACAAATAAGAAAAACAGTTATGTAGACTTAAAAAAGGGTTGACAAGAAATTTGAACTTGTTGAGAAGTTATTTTTGTGGGTTAAATCAAAAAAGAGTTCTATAACTTTTGGCAAGGCTTCCAAGTTATCACCTTGTTATGCAGGACCCTTTGAAATTGTTGAAATAATCAACCCTGTAGCTTATCGTTTAGCTTTACCTCCTGCTTTATCATGAATGCATGATGTTTTCCATATTTATTTGCTTAAGAAATATGTTTTAAATTTATCACATGTGTTAAATTGGAATTGAAGACCCAGGAATAATCATGGTTAAACTCATCCAAGTGCTGGAAAAATTATTTAGTACTGAAAAATCTATTTTAATGTTGAATAATTATGAAAATTTGAATTTCTCAAATCTGGTTCTATTATAAAAATATGAAGAAAAGAATTATATCTCGATTGAATTTATTTTTGACTAATTTAATCATCGGGATGATGATGCTTTTTAGGAGGGAGGTATGTAACACCTCCAAACATGACTAACACCTATGATGATTTCTACTTTAAAAAGATAAAAACATTGACATGTGATTTTGTCTTAAGATGGTGTACTCTTATGACTTTGGAAATCATGTTTGCAGTAGAAAATGATTCATCTATTGAATAGGTACATTATGTCGTATTATTTCTTAATTAAAAATGAAGCAATTCATCTCTGTTATGTAGGATAAATTCACTGCACGGGATTATGAATTTGAGTTTCAGTTTTCATAATTTTAGAGGAATCAAATAGCATTACCTTGGATCAATTCCATTGATCCAAGGTATGATTCTAATTCACATGTTTAGTTGACATGATGTCCAATTTGGAAAAATGGGTGAAGTTTTGGTATGGAGTATGTGAGGGCTATAAACAACCCTCTTCATAGGTATTTTCTTCGTAGGGCTATAAATGACCAGTAACAATTTTAGTTCCTCTTTTCTATTATTTTTAAGGATGATATGTCATTAGATGGATTTGGACCTAATTTAACTAAGTTTCAAAACTAATGACTCTATCCTAGGGGTTAAACCTAACCTAAGATTTTATGACTTATGCTAATTGGGAAGGAAAAAGGATAAGGAGGGACCTAGACTTATACCATGGACCTATCTATGGACCTAAGTTGTTTTCCTAAACTAATGTAACCTAACTTAAGGTATGGCCAACCTAAAGGGGATGTGTGGAACGACATGGAAAAGGGTGGTTGGTGGCATCAATTTCAAAATATTAAATGGGATTTAATTCATTCTTATCTCTTACTCCTGCCAACTTTGGCATGGGAATTTGGGAAAAGATAGGGGAGGTTAAGCTGACATCTCCACCGAGCTTAGTTGCATGCAAAAATTTAAAAATAAATAATGCTAAATGTTGAGATGGCGGTGGCATGGAAAATGGAGGGAACTGACAGTCCTTTGCATTTAATGTTTTCGAACTTGGAAAAAAATCCTAGGAAAATGCATGAGGGGTTTTGCATGGTTATTTTGTTCTTCGGTTCATTTTCGAGCTCGAGCTCTGCATGATGTTTTTTTGTTCGTCGAATCTGTAGTTCAACTCTTTCTTGACTGGTTATTTTTGCATTACTTGGAGCTATTTTTGGATCTATAAAATCTATAAGAAGATGTTAAAGTATTGGAAGTTGGTTGATGTTGCTTGGAGAAGAAGAGGTTGTTGAAGTGCCACTTGGAAATCTTCTGCAAATAAAGAAGAAGCTCTATAAGGCATGATAGGCTCTACCCATTAAGTTATTTTGGTTTTACTTAATTTTTTGTATTAAAAGAACTCTACTCTTGGAAACGATCTGGTTTTTTTAGTTGATATGATCTCTCTGCTTGTGATTTTGTGATTTTTATCATGTATGCTTTATCGACCCTATTGAAATAAGATCTGGGTTTCATTTTTCTTGATTTGGTCTGTTGGATTTTGTTTTAATATTTCTATGTGAGATTGAGATGAAGTTGATACTGTAGGTAACCTTGTTGAGCTATGTAAATGTGGTAATATTTCAGTTTCTTAATGTGTGGAACTTGGTTAGAAAACTTGTTTCACCATTGGGAAATCTATAGGTGTTTAACCATTTAAACATCTCGACTGTTGCTAGATCTTGCTTTAAAATTGAAGATGTGTCTGAGTATTATCACTTTTGTGGTTTTGTTTTGGGTTTTGTTTTAAACTCCCTATTTCAGTTGTTTGTTCCTTTGAGTATTGAGGAAAGTACATAGTTCTGGGTTTTTCTTAGAAAAGAGCTTTTTCATTTGTTAAGACTTGTTAGAGATTTTTCGTATGTTAATACTTGTTAGATATTAAGACTTGTCATTTGTCTGTTAAGACTTGTTAGAGCTATTTTGTTCATTAATGGAGGATCTAGAAGGAATAACCGTGTTAGCTCCTTGAAAGGGAATTAATGCTTGTGTAGGTGTAATTTAAGAAAAGTGTTATTCTATCTTCTGTTCGTTTGAGTATTTGGGTAACCTGTGGGATCGAGGCAACTGTTCCTATGAAAGGAAATAATGTCTTGGGTTTTGGCATATTGTTCTTCATTTATTGTTGTCAACTTGAATGTCTGAGAAGTTTGACGAAATTGTTTTTTGTGTTTAGTTTTAATGAATCTTAACCTGGGGCCATTGAACTCAGATTCAATTCATTTTTATTGTTGAAAATATTATAATGTTAAAGGTAAAATAATAAGGTGTCTCCTATTTAGTTTAATCACATTTTAAGTTCCTTTTTCCTTAACAGATCTGAGTTAATAGGACTGGGAAGACTTACGCTTCGGTTAAGTGTCCTCCTTTCTCCACTATGGCTGTTAGGAGTTGGTTACTTGTTGTCTTGAGGATTTAGGTATTTATTTTACTATCCTCATTGATTGCTGAAAGGTAAATGAATTTTTTTATTCATTATTTCTTCTTCAGGAATGTTATACTTCAATTTGATCCATGTTATACCCTCTGTTTGGAATTTTAGTTAAGGATGGTAGAGACTGGACTTGTTCTTGTTATGTTCTTGTTTAGAATCATGCTCTCTTTCTAATCATGCTTAGATCTTGAGTGAATAAATCTCTCCCTCCTTTTATTTTCCTTATGTTTCAATCTGAATGAGGGAACTATCTAATTTTGTCTATTTTGTAATACCTTCGCTAAGACTTTCTTGACGAATTAAGTCCAGTTGTGAGAGGACCGTTTAGCTGAAGAAGAGGTTGATTAGAAGGATTTTTGTGTTGGTTGGAAATATTTTGAGTAAGGCTTTTTGTTTGATGAAAAATATTTGAGTGGTTGAAGGACCTGAAGCTGATTGTTAAATCTCTTTATTCTACTCTTTTGACTTAAACATTGGTAATGATGTATCTCTTTGGGGATTGTGTACTTAGTTCCAATTATATGTCAAATTGATCTCTCCTTTGTTGAAATCTGTTAGTGTTGAACTTGAACTTAAATTGGTTTCTAATTTTGAATTTGAGTTATAGGATTCTTAAATTAGAAACTCTTTCCATGTTATATTGTTTTGACCATCCTAAACTTAATCCTATGTTTCGAATTGATCTTGGCATCTCAGATTTAGGATGAATTTAGGTGAATAAAAATGTTTAGATGGAAATACTATTGTTTTATATAATGCTGAAATATTCCTAAGAAATATTAGGGATAGTTATCTTCTCATGTTAGATAGGAATAATTTTTAAGTGAATCATGTAAAACAATATATGAAAGGTAAATTGTGATTTTGATGAAATAGTACTTATCTGGAATATTGTTTTAATTATTTTTATGTAAAACAATAGTATGAAAGTTGAAGTTGTTTATATCATGATTTATTCTTAATTATGATATGGTTTACCTCTCTCTCTCTCTCTCATTTGTGAATGGTGATTTCTTTTGTTATGTCTTTCTGTAATGCTCAAAACTATTTCATAACAACAGAGTTCTCTTTATGAAACAGTTAGCTAAAAACACATCGTTTTAATGTTTAGTGCTTATCATGCTCAGTTCAATGAACTGACCCATGCTAGCAATTTTGTAGATGGACTTCATAAGTGATGAAAGGAGAAAATATCTTTTAGGATGTTACTTTTGCTTACCAAAGACACAGGATCTTTAATGATGAAATATGGATCATTATTGAAATGTATTTGTTGGAAAAGAAAGCTGTACTTGTAATTGATGTTTTTTTTGTTGTTTGACACTAGAAATATATGAAGTTTTTGGACTTATAATTTATGAAATCCCTTTTGATGAATGACAGAGTTGTGGGTTTGTTCGAACTTGATGTGTAATCTTTTTGGATATTATGTGAATGGAAATGATAATGTTATCTCTATTTTTTATATATCATTAATACACTCTTGGGTTTGTTTAAAATGAATAAAGATCAACGGTACTAGATGTACTACCCTCTTAATTAAATGCAACTTATTAAATTTGACATTCATGATTGGACATTCAACTAGATCACTATGGCTATACTAAAACAAATGTTTGTGGGTAAATAAAACCATGATGATAACTTGTAAAATACTATGGGGTTATAAATGAACATTAATCCTTTATAAGAAAAAGGGAAGGAAACTTCCCTGCAATGATTAATAGACTATTTTAAGACCTCTTGGAAATAAATCCGAATGTTATCTTTGATAGTGGAAGGTGTGCTTCCTCTTGATGAGTTCCTTAACTAGAATAGGAATGTAGAGAAAGGAAATTAAAAGGGATTAGACTTCATTCCATTGAAGTCTAATATAAAAAGAACTTGATATGAACTTATGTAAGCTAAGGCTTGAGTAGGTGAGTAAATAACAACATTGTTATGTATGTTGAATCTGTTATATGAAACATAAATTAGAATGTTAATGGATTAAAAAATAAAACTTATAAAATAATTAGGAGGTAGATGTATCTGCATACCAACGTCAATGGAAATTTTTAATTGAAACCCTAATGGTTAATGAACCTAGTTGTTTAGTAGGGATACTGCAATTAACCCTTAATAAGGAAAATTTAATAAATCATTAACTTCTTTCTATGGTATGTTCATCCAGATGAGGAAAACTCAGTCAGATGTTGGCACACGCCAACTGTAGTACAATACCTTTGTGAAGACTTGGGTCTTCATGAGGATATTGTGTTGCAGTTGACATGTTGCAACACCCCTCAGAGTTTAATCATCTAGATCTACATAAATTTTGACTTGGTCACAGTTCTTCCCTAGGTAGAGTTAGGGGTATGATCTAGTGTCGGGGTCAACTCATGATGACTTAGGATAACTAGACACACGTAATAAAATTAGGTTGATTGGGTATGTCTATGTACCCTTAGTCACTGCGAGAAGTCCTCCAAACTAGACTATGTTGCTAACCTTGGCTAGGTTTAAACCTTGAAGAAGTGGACTGACAGGAGTCAGTGAAGACCATTCTAGATAACAGATGAAGTGGGGTGAAGGAAGTATTCTGTTTGAGGAGTATGTCATCTAGGAAAATAAACATTAATAGTTTGTTTAAAATCTTTGGCCAAAGTATCGTAAGTTGTTGGTTGCGTTGTCCTATGTCACCTAGTTTAAGAAGCGGGATTTCAGATGAATATTGGTAGCAGATATTTAGATAGGCCTCTTAAATAGAACACTTAATACCCTGAAAAGGGTAAGGGAACAAAGTATACTTAGTATAAAAATAATTAAGTTAACATGAGAGATCGGTATGATATCAATTCATCAAATGAGAGATCGGTGTTCCACCGAGTCATTTATAATTGCATGTGGTTTTCTATTATGAGATTGATTAGCTTGGAATGTGTGTTATAAATTATGATTATTTAAAATAGAGAACATTATTCAAAAAAAAAAATCCCTTGTTTCTAAATTCTTAAAATGGGAATGATACACCCAACCACTCACATTTATTCTAGTATGACACCCTCATCTTCAAATGGCTATAACGCTTGACTAGAATCTCGGATTTAAACAAAATCAAAATTTTAGAGGGTGTTTCCATATTTCTCACCAACCAAAATGATGAGGTATGGGCTTCCTTTCTTCTCCAAAAATGAAAAGTACATGGAGGCATGGTTTTTTTAGTGGCACCCATCATTGTTGTAGGTGATTTTAATGCATTTTCTGGGAGGTTGAACCGAGATTTTGAATTCCTTCTCTCTCTCTCTCTCTCTCTCTCTCTCTCTCTCTCTCTCTCTCTCTCTCTCTCTCTCTCTCTCTCTCTCTCTCCCTCCCTCCCTTTCTCTCATTATTCCTATATATTGTAAGGAGGGGCTCATTTCAAAATGTCGGAAAACTTGTATATGCATCTACCTTCTTTCTTATCTATAAGATATTTATGGAGATTTCAAACCTCCCTATTGAAAATTGAAATCCAAAATCTATGCCTTTGGCCCTAAATGTGATGTATTGTATCAAATTTGAGAGCAATAAAATTATATCTGTGGATTCTTCAAACCCTATTTTGTGTTATACTGCAAATTTATGATATTTCATTGTATGCAAGGTTATTGTGTATTGTTTTTATTTTCATTACAATATTTTGGTAGTGCTGTGTTTATTATACAAGTTATCCAACATCCTTCTTGGTGAATCACCTTCCCTTAGAGTAGGTTTTATTTTTATGAATTTTTCCTATCTCTTTCTCCTTGGAAATATTAGATTAGGGTTATATCTATAACTCTCTGCACTTTGGAGTAGTTGGCACTATGATAGGACAAGAAGCCAACCTTCATCCGGAGAGCTTTCCTGATCACAGAGTGCCCCACTTTGGGAAATCTTACATGTTATGAAATCACGCTGACAGTTCAATCTATTGAGTTGCAAATAATTAGGGGTGTTGTGTTTATGCATCAACAAACACATTATTGTGATGGGTAGGCTAGATGTAGAAACCTATAGTTTGGGTTGTCTGATTGAACAATTCTATTTGTTTATTCCATACAATTTGGTTTCTAAGTAATTATTGAAAATCCTTTAACTAAAACTCCCCACAAAAAAATTAATGAATAAATCAGGAGCATTAGTAACCAACATATTGTGAGGGTAAAATTCACACATCAAATTTTGAATCTCAGGAGTAGACTTTTGATAGATTTCCAAGAAAATTTTTCCATCAAGGGCCTAATAAATTTCTCTATTACACATCCTCACCAATTTCCAAGGATAAAATTGTTCTTGAATAAACATACTATAGACACTACAGGCTAGAAGTTTGCAGGCCATAGGACAAACAAAATCTAAAATAGATTCTAACTTCCTTTTATCATTTGTACTGGCATTAATCTCTTCCTTAAGATTTTTATTTTAATTTACCAATTCCTTATTTTGAAGAGATAATTGGGTTAAATTGTTCCATAATTTTAGACCAATATCCTTTGTCTTTTGAGACTGGTAACTTCTACCTTTAAAGTAGTAATTTCCTTAACCTTCTCTATAGTTATTTGTAAAAATTCCATTTATAAAGACTAATTAGTTTCTTCCATACCTTTATGCTTCTCTTTTAAGGATGCAATTTCATCCTAGTAATTCCTCAACACCCCATCTCTATGTGCTTCTGGACCACCAACCTCTACTGCAACAATTTTTGGAGCTCTGGTCTATATTTCAAGTGCTACAGGTATTTTTGGAGCTTTAGACTCAATTTCTATAACTTAAGGAATGTCTAACATATAGTCATGTGGAGCTATGTGGTCATTTTTATACCCTTCACATAATAGGAAAATCCCATGCATGCCAACCTATCACCTAGCAAGCGCTATGTGCTTACTCGAGGCATGCGTGAACGTCGAGTCTCTCCTTTATGTGAGTTTTGTGAGAACACATCATCTTAGAATAGATAATCAAATGTAGGACATAAAAGAGCTCAACCAAATTCTTATGAACTTAGGAATAGTTATCATCTCATTGTATGTAGGTAAGAAAAATAACAAGTAGCACATGCAGATGATTCATACATAAAGGAAATGCATAAGTATTGAACACATATGATTTATAACAGAGCATTATATTCATACTATCAAAGTTAATAACCCACATCACATCCCTATGGGTAATACAAATCCTCATATAATTATGCAAATCCAAGTCACACATTAAAACTATACCATGTTCATCATATTACAAAGAAAAATGTAGACCTAACCCTCTAAGTGCACCATTTCTCATAGATCTGTCCTAATCCCTAACCAATAACATCATCCATTATGTTTTCTGTAGGGCTTCGCCTCCCTTCAAATAAATCTACTATATATATCTATATCTTTTATCTCTTTTATATCTTTTTCTTCTACCGGGTGTTTGTATATATAGCCTTGGCACCCACCGCCATGCCTTCCAAAAGTTAAAAATAGGTTGCCAAGTGTTGAAGTGGTCCTCCAAGGAAGCATGCCTTTCTAGATCTGAGATCTCCATTATTTGCAATGATGTCTTCTTGAAACATCGATCGCATGCCGAGAATATTCCTTTTTCGATCCATAGTCACCAGGATGGCACCTTATCCACAAGGGTCATGCTTTTCTCATTTGTTTCCTGGGATGCCAAATGTGGCTAAGTACAAAACCTTTTTTTTACATGTGCGTGTTGTGTGTTCCACAAAATCCTACTAGAATACTTTCTCTACATGCCTTCAACCCGTGCACCCTTCTTCAATTAGGTCTTACTCACCCACGTGACTTTTTGTACTTAGCTGATATTTTGGGGCCCAACATCACCCCACACTATGCTTATTCTCCATCCCTGGAAATAGTCTTCAATAAGGAATTAAAGAATGGTGGATCCTTACAAATGGTTGGAATGGAAGATTGATGGAATGAAGAAATGGGGAACTTTATTTACTTCTAGAGGAGGAGCTGGAAATCCTTCCTTAAATCAACTTCTAATTTCCCCCAACTTCTAACCTCATTCTGTGCTTGGTGACAGAGGTTACCCACCAGTGTACTCATTTCTTCAAAACTAACCTCCTCTCCCTTAGCACTCATTGTCTCCACAATATCCTCTAAATTCTTTCCCAAATACTTGAGCACATCCATCCTTCGAGTGATTTGAAGGTACAATTCCTTTAACTGGTTCTTAATTGATCCCCACAAGGTCTCAATGGCCTCTCATTTCTTTTCTACCTTGACTAGGATCTTGTCTCATTCCACCCTGTTCCCCTTGTTACTTTTTTGGAACTCCTTGAGTTTCACTTCATGGGTGGAAACTAGGATACTTGTCACTCTATCTCTATCTGCACAGTTGTCACAGGAAGCCTCAGTAACTTGCGCAGTGACTTTTACATCGGAAAGGATTTTGTTGTACTGAGCAACAATATCCACCACATTCATCTTTTTTTATTTTTCTTGGCATGCCAATGCCTCCTCCACTGATTCTAGGGCAAGTGGTCACCTCTCCATGGTGAGTATGCATGTCAAGTCCTCTAGGTATTGTAAGAATGATCCATACTTTTACATGGGCAGTGTTAAGTCTTGATGTTTTAAGAAAATGGCATCTTTGATCATTTCTATCTTCTTGTATGCCTTTTGCACCCTTACCTTTTCATATTTAAACTCGTGCCTTAATTGAGTGTTGATTAGCTCTTCTTGCTTTAAGTCTTTGGTCCTTTTAATGAGCTCTTCTTCCTTTTTCTCCAATTTTGTCTCTAGGAACTTTACCCTATCATTTCTCCCAAAGAGCCTGGCTTCAACCTCGACTGAGACTTTGTTGAGCGCATTGTAAATATGTTCATCTGACAACCTCTAAGCATTAACCAAGGGGTTTTCCCCTTTTTTATTTGGCACTTTTATCAATTCCCCTTGGCTTACTTCAAATTCTGGCTCATCAATGTGGGACTCAAATGCCCATGACAACATTTTCCTCATTTGAGGGTATGGACCTTTCTCATAAATTGAAGTCATAGCTAAAATTTGTTTCGTTGGAATGGTGCTCTTGAAGCACATGCAAAACACTTTGTTTATATCATCAATGTAGCCCATTCCTTGAACTTGTGATGCTTCTACGTTCTTCCTCCATGTGCGTGCAGCCTTTGGAAAGCTAACAGCCAAACTGGTATCTCCTCTCATGCTACCATATTCTTTTTATATGCTCTCCTCATCTTGTTTCATCACCACATCTGCATTGTGTCCCACTTCTTAGTCCACCATGTCATTGATAATTTTTTCCACTTTGTTCTCTATGGCCTTGTTTACCTGTTCCTTTCTGAGACTTGTGGTCCTTTTCTCTTTTGTAACTTCTTCCTCGCCTACCCCTTTGCCTTGGGTCTTAGCCTCTTCTTCATCCTCTTTTCCTCATCTCCTTTATTAGAATCCTCATATCCCCCCTCTTCAGAGTCATGTTTCTCATAGATGGGATGGTATTATCCTCTTGGTTCATTTTCATCATCATCCCTGTCACCGATGAAGGCATCTAGGTCTTCTGTTTCTTCTGAATCGGCCACATCTGTCACCTTTTTATTTTTCCTTACTGGGGATTCTAATACAGGAGATTCTTCTCTTTATTTTCCTTTGACAGGTGATGTCTTCCTTGGATATTCCTCCTAAGTGAGGGGATCTTCGTACTTTGGTGCCTCTTCTTCTAGAATATTTTCTTTGACTGGTGACTTCTTCCTCCACCCGTAAGTACTAGTCTTAGTGCTTGTTTCCGACACACTTACTATCTATGTAGTTTGAACACTTGGTTCCTTCTATACCTATTCTCTCTCTCTCTAGGTATGTGTTGTTGCAAATCAGCAGCACCCCTAGATGCAAATCAGGTTTCTAAGTTGATGTTTCAGGCATCCAGTGTGATTGCACAACATTGAAACCTCTCTCCAAGTGTGGGACTTGTAAAATGAGAGAGGAATCTCCAGATTAGAGGCTAGTTCCTCAAACTCCTCTGATCAGATATGTTATTTGCATAATTGCAGAGGTTTGAATCATAATCCTACTCTAAATTCCAAGGAGACAAAGATAGAAAGTGTAAAAATTGAAACTAAACTAATAGATGATACACCAAAGGAGTGGTGAACACTTCTTGTTCATGCAAATTGACACAATTTCATAAAATGCAACATGAAAAATCATACACATGATGATAAGATGCAATTAGAGGTCTGAAATGAAGCAAGACAATACAAACAAAGGCCAAAAAATTGATCACAGAGCCTGCACTGTCATTTTTCACTGTCAAAATCCTTGCATTTGCAACATCAAAGAGGTAAGAACCTATTAAAATCATGAAGAAGATCTGATACTTGCAAAAATCACTTGTTGAAGGTGAAAGAAGAAGCTTCCTATCCAAAAAAATGTTCCTTTTCAAAAAATGAGCCAAATCTAGCTTTTACAATGCATGGGTCGAGCCCATGAGAGAGAAAACGTATAAAAAATGTGGAAACCATTCCCCATTGAATGAAGATGCATTAAAACAACATGGGCATCCTTACAGACCCATGCCTTGACATTTTTGGCCATTCTGAAGAAGAATGCGACCCATTTTACATTAAAACTGGTTGTTGAAACGTCATTTCTGGCCATTACCACGTGCCAGAAGTGTTTTTTTTATTTTCTCTCTTCAAACTCCACCAAAATGAAAAATCAACCTCGGAATCTTGTAGATAATTTCACC
Source organism: Taxus chinensis (assembly GCA_019776745.2). NCBI lineage: Eukaryota > Viridiplantae > Streptophyta > Pinopsida > Cupressales > Taxaceae > Taxus > Taxus chinensis. Next base: position 348,014,516 of record CM034156.1, read on the forward strand.
ATCTTTCCATTGGTATAAAGAACATGGAAAACCGAGCTCTGGATTGAAAGATATGGCGATTTGAAGTTTTAGGGAAAAATAGGGCCAAATCGGGTCACTTTGATATTTTTGGCCTGGACACATGGCGAGTTCTGATTGGCTGCGGGCCTTCTAGGGGAAATTTTCCCACAAAAAATCCACCAAGCCATAACTTCAAAAATACATGGAGTTAGGAGGAAAACTTTACCTTTCTAGAAAGTTGAGAAAGAGCTCTATCCAATGGTGTCATTTCTAGATGGTTTTGAGCGCCTGAAAAGCAAAATTTTTGTGACTAAGGCACAAGAGAGGGAAGAATGAGAGGAGTTAGCCACAAAATGAGCAGGGGGGCACATTTTGGATAACAATTTTGGTGACTCAGAGGGGTCATCTACCTGCTGGATGAAGTTACTAGTTGCCTGAAGCATCCATTGGGCATGGAGTCATGAGTTGTAGGCTGCAAACTGATCTGAACTTTGAAAACATCCTCTCTGAGCCACTTGGAAACCCACTGAAATGGACTGTGCAAGAGAAAAACCAGCACCACAAAAACTATGTACAAAACTAAAAATAATACATGCTCTAAAATGGAACATGCAGAGTGTGCACAAGCACTTCTTTTACTGAAAGCAAACCTACCTACTCTACCCTAATGGAAACAAAGGTGAGCTAAACAAACCTTGCAACTGGTTGTGAAAAATAGCTTCCTTTCTTTAAAATTGGAAACCATGCAACTAATTTGGAATTTAACATGGCTGATTGGATGAATGGAAAATCAACAAGAAGCTGGTCTTCCACCCAAATCATCAAGGTATCAGCTGAAGGAAAATTCCATACCTCTTATAGTTGTTCTGCATTTGGATTGAAGAGGTATGATAACTAATCCTTGGTACTTTGTAGCTCACCCTCATGCTTAGAAGCAAGCATGACTGGATGTGACTTCTCCTTTGACTCCAATGAATTCAAATACCTTATTGGGCAAGGTATGATCCGTTTGATATGCCCATAGCTCTGATTTTCAACTCCAAAAATGGAGTCTTCTTGTAGACCTTCTTGGGTGGGTGATGTGGAAGAAATGGTAGGAATTTTCTACCCTTTCTCTTCCTCCAATGAAGGACATGAAAGATTAAAATCTTCCAATCTTGGTTCCAAAGAGCTGCTATAAGATGCAGGCTACTACAAATGGGTGCTCTCCTTCATGATAGTAGGCTCAGGTGTTTGGAACGTGGATGATGAAAGAGAGAATGGTAGGAACTCAATCGGTTCTTCATCAAAACAGTCCTCCAAATCTGATAGATAAACTACCTCATTGTTGTCTTGCTACAAATTCTCAACTTCCTCCATGGTATCCTCTTGATCTGTAACTTGATCATCATGGTTTCTTTCATCCTCCAACATTGAGTTTGAGAGATCAAACTCTTCTTCAACACTAGAACTTGAGAGAGATGAAGTAGAAAGAAGAACTGGAGGTTCTCTTGTAGCCTGCTTTGTGCTCAAAGCCCTTGGATCTACAATTTTCTCCTCCACAACTAGAATGTGCTCCTCTTCTTTTAGATTTGGAGCAGCTTCTCCCTCTTCTACTACTTGAAGGCAATCTTGCTCTTGATAGAACTCTTCCTCTAGCACGAAGTTCATTAAGTCAAACTCTTCGATTTGCTGCTCTAGAGGACAAGTTGGGACTGTAGGATCTTCTTCAGAGCTTTCTTCCTCTATGGCTGATTGTGTAACTTGAATTGAATCAACATTCTCTTCAAATAGAATGCTAACATAGACACTACTTTATGAGAAAACTCATTGTTGATCTGCTTCTTCTTTTTTCTCTTCTCCTGCTGTAGCAAATTCAGTCCTAACCACCACTTGTTTTCCAACTCCAACCTTTTCTAAAGGCTTAACCATCAAGGGGATATTTGTCATCCCAAATTTAAGAGCCCAACTCTTCAGACTTTGAATTTCTTCATCTTTTTTTGGCTTCTCTTTTTGCTGTTGTTTTCCTTGACTGGCATTCTGATTTTTATCCTCCCAACATGGATTTAGGAATGCAAGAGGAGAAGTGGATTGTAACTCAATTGATTTTTCAATTTTTTGTGGTGGTGGTGGAGGTAGGAACTCTTGTTTCTTTGGAGGAGAGAGTATTTCTATTAGCTTTTGTGGAGGGGGTGACTGTTTGGAAGGAAAGGGGAAGGAAGAATTGAGATGTGGTGGAACACTAGGAAATGGAGAAATGGAATTAACTCCTGGGGCAGAATTGACTGAATTTAGAATTTGAAATTCCAAATGAGATGATGTTGCTTGAGTAATGGGAAGAGAAAAACCAGATGATGGTGTAGAATTTACCCATTGACAAGGTTGTTCAACACCAAGTGTATAAGCCTCTATTTCTGCTATCCATTGTGCAAGTTGGGCAGCATCTTCATCATAAAGTCTAGCTTCTCCTGAGGGCTGAAGTGTCTTGGAAAAGGGCCTCCCCATGGACAAGGATTCTTGAAACTAATTCTGAAAGCCTTCATTTGAGCTACTGCTCTTGATTGCACCATTTTTGCCTCCATCTTTTGGATTTTTCCACAAAATTTGCATCTTCCATTTGATTGTCTTCATTACATGCGTACCCTTGTTCTTGATGTGCTTCACAACCAAAATGACTTTTGCACTGCTGCTCATATGGGTAGACATGCTGATTTTGAATTTGATCAAAATGCTGATTTTGAATTTGATCAAAATACTGATTTGGAGGATTTGTAAAACATGTTGGAGGTGTGATAAACTGCTGTTGTAAATGTGAATTCCATGATGGAAATGAATTCATGATTGCACAACTTCATGGAATGGAAAAGAATGAAAATGATGGAAAGAAGAATGGATGGAAATGAATGGAAAACAAGTCTGTAACTTAGAGAATGAGTTTTTTACCAGATGGAGTCGCAAGATGTGCTTCTGAAAGTGCCTCCAAAAGGCTGAATCTTTAACAGTTTCACACCAACCTATCAAAGATAAAGTGGAAGACCTCTAAGGTCCCACCGGGTGTGCCAAAACTATTGTTACAAATCAGCAGCACCCCTGGATGCAAATTAGGTTTCTAAGTTGATGTTTCAGGCATCCAATGTGATCACACAACATTGAAACCTCTCTCCAAGTGTGGGACTTGTAAAATGAGAGAGGAATCTCTAGATTAGAGGCTGGTTCCTCAAACTCCTCTGATCAAATCTGTTATTTACACAATTGCAGAGGTTTGAATCCTAATCCTACTCTAAATTCCAAGGAGACAGAGATAGAAAGTGCAAAAATTGAAACTAAATTAATAGGTGATACACCAAAGGAGTGGTGAACACTTCTTGTTCATGCAAATTGACACAATTTCATAAAATGCAACATGAAACATCATACACAGGCTGATAAGATGTAATTAGAGGTCTAAAATGAAGCAAGACAATACAAACAAAGGACTAAAAATTGATCACAGAGTCTGCACTATCATTTTTCACTGTCAAAATCCTTGCATTTGCAACATCAAAGAGGTAGGAACCTATTACAATCATGAAGAATTTCTGATACTTGTAAAAATCACTTGTTGAAGGTGAAAGAAGAAGCTTGCTATCCAAAAAAATGTTCCTTTTCAAAAAATGAGCCAAATCTAGCTTTTACAATGCATGGGTCGAGCCCAGGAGAGAGAAAACATGTAAAAAATGTGGAAGCCATTCCCCATCGAATGAAGATGCATTAAAACAGCATGGGCATCCTTACAGACCCATACCGTGACATTTTTGGCCATGTTGAAGAAGAATGCGACCCATTTTGCATTAAAACTGGTTGTTGAAACGTCATTTCTAGCCATTACCACGTGCCAGAAGTGTTTTTTTTATTTTCTCTCTCCAAACTCAACCAAAATGCAAAATTAACCTTGGAATCTTGTAGATAATTTCACCAACTTTCCATTGATATAAAGAACGTGAAAAACCGAGCTCTAGATCAAAATATATGGTGATTTGAAGTTTTAGGGCAAAATAGGGCCGAATCGGGTCGCTTTGATATTTTTGGCCTGGACAGTGGTGAGTTCTGATTGGTTGCGGGCCTTCTAGGGGAAAATTTCCCACAAAAAATCCGCCAAGCCATAACTTCAAAAATACATGGAGTTAGGAGGAAAAATTTACCTTTCTGGAAAGCTGAGAAAGAGCTCTATCCAATGGTGTCATTTCCAAAAGGTTTTGAGTGCCTGAAAAGCAAAATTTTTGTGACTGAGGCACAAGAGAGGGAAGAATGAGAAGAGTTAGCCACAAAATGAGCAAGGGGGAACATTTTGGATAATAGTATGACCTTTTTCCTTCCTATGGGGTCTTCAAGTATGAAGACATCATTCTCCAAATAAGTTCCTTTTTCAAGCTTCGGCCTTATGGGAAGGTATATCCTTACTGCAGCCCTTCCAGTGATTAGCAGTGTTACATGCTTCATCATTTGTATTTTGTGGGAGACTTATCTCTCCATGTAAGCACACTTATTAGGGTAGACTAGTTTCTAGTGCAACAGGCAGTGATCTGCATCTACCTCACTAAGGTCGAACCTTAGTCTCTTTTCCTCCTTGAACCGATTAACTCCGGCTTAGAAGTATAAAGAGGTGAAGGAGAAGGGTAGTTTGCACCACGAACTCATGTTCTCATCTGTCAACCTAAATCTACCAATGCAAAAGTGTTGGTATACTTTGAATTATTCTTCTCCATTCATGAGCACGGGAAATTGCTATGGGATCCTCCACTCAGCCCCAAATGTGTCACATATTCACTTATACCATTTCCCTAGGCATGCCTTGTGAGTGGCCATCATGGTTTCACAACTATATTTAGCAAACCTCTTTGCAGGCGAGGGATTCTCTTCTGGATATTCCCTAATAAAGTTTTCTGGCCCAATGGGCACTCCAATCTCTGAGAACACAATGGTGAGTAGGATGTTACCAAAGAGTATATTCTTTCCCTCCTACACTCTGCTTATAATTTCATCCGTGATGAAGGAAGAAAAGTTGTATATGGTTCCTTCTGATTACTTCTGGCATACATTCAGCCATGCCTTGTTTACTTGTTTCCATCTTTCTTGATCATTGAGCTTAGTTACCAAGCTCACAACCATCATCATCACTGGATCTAGTATTTACGAGATATCAAATTATCTTGAACCCTTTTTATAGTCAAATGTGGTGACAATATCCTTGATAGCCTCCTTATCACTTAGATCATCGTCAATGTTATCTCCTTCACAATTGAGGCATATGAACTTAGAAATCAGTTGCAGTGTGATGCACATCTTGTACCCTACAAAGTAAAAGTGATATTCATGTATGCGTGACAACAGCCATTGATAAATGATCTTGGGTTTACCGAAGTAAGCTAACCTGTATAATTGCAAAAACCTATCCTTTCCTAGTTTGACCTTCACGTCATCATTATAAATGGGCATTTCTTTTGGCAACCTATTGTTGGTTGGGAGAACCAACTCCAAGGCCATTTCCTTCTCTGTTGTGCTTGTGGGGTGATTATAATCACTTATGGTCATATTCTACAAGTGTGAATCCAATTCTTTTCCTAGAAATACCCCATATGGGTACTGCATTTCCATGTACCATTCTTTGTTGGTGCTCACTACAACATCGATCTATTTTCCCTTTCCCTTGCCCTTTGTTTTCTTTTGTAAAATGGTTGATTTACTTAGTGACATTCTTCTGGTTAGTGTTAACCCTTCAATACTCTTCCCATTTCTCTAATCTATCACTCGGTCCAATCCCACATCTCAACCTTACAAAGAAACCCTTCTAACTCTATGCCCTAGCATCCAAACCATAACTGGGAAAATCCTTCCACAAGAAGGTGCTTTCTCAACAAATTTTCCTACGCCTGTGTACTCCTTCCACACTAGTTCACAAATCTACCCTAGATGCACTCTCAAATTCCTTAGATTCTCCTTTCTTTGCACAAATTTCTCTTTAGATGCCCTAGTTCACAAGAGCTTCTTCTTTTTCGTAAACGAAAGGTAACAAATGACTTGCCCAACCTTGTATTTATAGTTTTTGCTTCTTTCCAACATTAAATGATGTACCACCTACCAATGTACTTTAACATTAAATGTTTATTTTTCCACTAATCTGTATTTAAGAGCCTTTACCCATACACCATATCCTACACAAAAAACCCTTTACAACCTTTTGGTGGGAAAAAATTCAACCTGATTGAAGACTCTTACGTGTGTGTCTACAGTGCCGAAGGCACTCCTTTTTTCTTTTATCCAATTTTTTCCCTCACCTACCTCATGGTGTTATTGTGCTCTTCATCCTTTCTATATGTGGTTTCCACAAAGCATTTTTGACACCAACCATTCTTGTCCAACTTCTCTTCTATGTGCTTCTTATCTTTACATGTTTTTCATCCTTCAACCTGGGCCATTCACCGTAACTTCCACTGCCAATTCAATTTTGTATTAAAGGCCTATACTTTGTATCACTCCACCCCACACTAAAACATATGCACATTCCTCTACGTATACACAACTTAGAGAAATAATGTTGTTACTGGAGCACAAGGCGCAAAATGAGAAAAAATGAAATGAACAAGCAACAAAAAAGGGAAACACAAGAAAATAAAAAGCATAAAGGGAAATTCTAAGCTAATTAGAAATATTGCCTTATTAAAAACACCAAGAAGACTTATTAATAGTAGGGATTTAGCCTACTCCCATGGAAGTGACCTGGTAACCTCATCCCATCCAGTGCTTGTAACTGACAAACACCTAAATCAAGAATGTATGATATGATGTAAGATCCAAACCAATGGAATTTCAACTTCTCAGGGTGGCGCAGATACTTGGAATCATATAACAACACCAACTATCTAACCCCAAAATTATTTTTCTTGATATGATGATCATGTCATTCCTTTTGTCTTAATTTTTCTATATTATGACTCCATCTAGAAAGTGATTTCCTTTCATGTAACTGCATGAACTTATTAATTCTTTCTTCCATCACTTTCTCATCAGCTAACCCTCCTACACACGCTAAACATAATGATGGTAACATAAATTCCACTAGTAATACAACCTCTTAACTAAACACCAATTGAAATGGTGTGACCTTGTTCAACCTTTTGTAGGTTTTCCTGTATGCCCATAGAATGGCTGATACCTTATCATCCCAATCACGTCTTCTAACGTCACAAATCTTAGTTAACATGTGAATTCATATTTTGTTAAATACCTCAATAGTACCATTTTCTTGAGGGTGATATGGGGTAGTATTATGATGGGCCACCATAAATTCTGCTATTAGAATCCTGACTATTTCATTGAGAAAGTGTGTACCCCTATCGCTTGTTAAACTTAAAGGAAAACCATACTTGCGGATTATGTTCTCCCATAAAAATCTAGCAGCTATTATTGCGGTGTAATCCTTTATAAGCACTGCATCTTCCTATTGTGTCAAGTAATTAGTGCAAGTGATGATATACCGTGAAACAGTCCTTTGTGTGACTAGTGTAATTGGTCCTACAAAGTTGATTTCCCATTTTTCAAAAGGTTCAACACTGGATATTAATCACAAAGGCATTTCATCTCTCTTTCCAGGTTTCCCAAGGCACTGGAAATGGTCATAGGCCCTACAAAACTCAATATAATCTTTGTAGATGGTTTCCCACTAGATCCCTACTAATAAAATATTTCACGTGGTAGCATTCCTTGCATAGTGTCCTCCTGCAATCCCACCATGTGCTTCTTCCATAATGGCTATGCAATCATGTTCCAACACGCATTGGCGTAGAACCTCGTCACAACCTAACTTATTTAAGTCTCCTCTATTCAGCATGCAGGGTGCGACGTTTATTGTTAACTTCTTTTTCTCCAGATCCTTCATTCCTTCTAGCGTCATGTCAGTTTTTAAGAACACCATGATATCCTCCAAGTCTGAGAGTGCATGCCACAACCTAAATAATTATGTGTTTGACATGGTATCATAAACGCTTCAAGTGGTCAGGTCCTGAAATGATTTTTCCTAGTTTCATGACCACAATGAACTCAAATTCTTGAAATAGAAGGACCCAACAACATATGTTCCCTTATAAAAAATTCTTGTAGATTAAGTATTTTAATTTCATATGGTCTATGTAGAATATAAATGGTGTCGCCAATAGATACTACCTAAACTTATACAGTTCATATATCATAAACAATGCTTTGGATTTAATAGTTATATAATTTTTCTCTACTGGTATCAACTTTCTACTTGTAAAGCACAAGGGATGATCAACAGTTCCATCACTAGGTTGTGCTAGTACTGCTCCCTTAGCTATTCCTAGGGCATTAACATGCACATGGAAAGGCTTATCCCAAGAAGGAAAACATAATATTGGCGTTGTGATAAGCCTATCCTTCAAAGTGTCAAATGCCTTCTATTGTGCCTCTCCCTAATGAAAGGAACACTTGTGTTTTAATAATTCTTATAAGGGCACGGCGATCTTGGCATACCTCCTTTTTTGACCAATAGTCACCGATGATAGCTTCTTTAGGTTCTACCTCCATCCCAATGTTAACCTTCTTTATTTTTAAGGGCTTTTGGTAGGTGCATGCTCGCTCATCAGCATTTTCTATGATCTCACATGTCCCCTCTAAATGGTCAACATCCAGAGTCTCCATCTCTTCTCCATCTATTACATAGACCATTTTTCCTTTTTCTTTTTCCATGCATGTGTGCTCAAGTTGTACCTCCTCTGATTCTTCTTCATTGAGGCACGTCTCCACAGAAGGCTCACCTAGAAATTCTAATAGCCTATCCTTTTCCATAGCACTATCCCCCATCGTAATGTGCTTGATCACTTGTAACTCCTTATCCACTGATGGTTTGGTACTCCTATACTCAAAAGATTAAATGAGATCACCTGCCAACTCTTTCCAATTACCCGTCTGAAAATGCATCTTTGAATGAACATACCAAGCACATGCACAACTTTGTAAAGTGGAATACAACTTATGTACCCATAAGGAAGGTGAAAATTCTTCGGTGCTTCCCATCCAGGCTTCCTCACACACTTGGATATGAAATGAAGGGGTCTTTTTTCCATGGTAGTCTTATATAACCGTGGGTGCGTTGCTCAAGGATAACCTTACAAAAAACATGATTCAAACATCATGTCACTCCAGGAGGTTCTCCCAATGTGTAGACCACCAGCATGTTGCAGTCCTAAGTAAGTTATAGCTGAGCATTCCTCTTTTTTCGTCCTCATTTTTACACTGAGCTTCCATTTCTTGCAGGTAAATTTCAGGGTATGCCCCTCCAGAGTAACTTGGAAACTTCTTTCCTTCTAGGTGCTTGAATGAGTGTGACTTTTTCACCCTTGTTACAGATCCTCTTAACTTTCATCCAATTAAATCATAAGTTATATGCACTGAATTATTACATGCCACACTAGAGGTATAACTCACAGACTGAGCATCTTCAAATTGGATAACTCCCTCTATGGGGTGAATTATCTCAAGATCTATAATGGAGCACACATAGGTTATATCAATGAATTCTTCTCCTAAGGGTTCAGTATAGGGTGCCAACTTCCCATCTATCAAAGTAATGACCACCCTTTCCTCTTTGTTCTCAAAACTAATATACCCTTTTTTAAACAACAGGTCAATATTGTTCTTGTAATACCATGGGCGCCCAAGCAATATTGGAAAGTTTTATGCCTCAGTGAGTGCCAAGACTTAGAAGTATCTAATGAACTTGGCTCCTTGAATGGTGATAATTGCATCCTTGAGGACTCCAATGTGCATTTACTTAGTCTTGTTCCCATATACAACACATTTAAGATGGCTGTAGTACAGGTCTTCCACTCTAATGGTAGACATCTAAGGAAAAAAAATTCACCTCTACTTCCGTGTCGATGAGGATATTACTTAGAATCCACCCATCAAAAACTTCATTCAAAGCAATCTCCTTGTCATATTCTAGGCTATGAGGAGGAAGGTTTACATGCAAGACCTACCTTTCACACTCAACTCTAATGCATGGTACCTTCTCTCTCAGCCACTCTCCTAGCAAGGGAATTATATTGTCTTGCCTTAAAAATTTTCCCACTTCTTTGACTTTATCCAGGTCCTTCTGCAGAGCCTCAGCATTCATTCTTTACTCCTACTACCTGGACTACTCCTTTAGAAACTGGATCTCTCCTTGTAAACTTTGAATGACATCCAGAGTCTCCTAATACACTTCTTTCTGATGAGCAAGGTCCAAAGACTTTCCATGTACAAATTCTTCCCTTGAAACTAGTGTCCTTGGTCTTGGCATCTCCCTGGAGTGTGTGGCCTCTTCCTACATCATCACCAGTACAGGTTGCATCTCTAACTCACGCACCACTCTTGGCATCCATTGTGAATCATCCTTCTTGATGCTCACCATCCCAGCACCCTTATCATGTTAGTGTTGTTGGTTCATATGGTAAGAAAGTTCTCAACACTCCTCGTACTTGTGCTGCTTTCTGCACCATCAACATAGTAAAAAATCAAGATACTCACATTTATAATGTTCTATGGATACAAAATTATAACACATCCCTCATGGGAGCTCACTTTTCCGTCTGTCATGGTTACTGCGACCACGAAATCCTCTGTGAAAACCTTTTCCACATGTTCCTCCATCTACACTCCCTTCGTAACAAAAATCACCATCCTTTGAACTACCTATAAGGCTGGTCTGGTGCATACCCAGATCAATAGTGTCATGGATTTGATCAATTAGTCTGCAATCCTTGGTATCATGGATTATAGAGGTATAAATATTACAATAGCAAGAAACATTCTTGTGGATTGCGTGTTGGAGTAAGGGGAATCTACTTACATCATGATCCCCATAGAAAATATCACATTCTACCACCATAGTGCGCACCATCTTCTGAGGGAGAATATTCTTTGCATGTCCCTCCACATCATAGTCTATACACTAGAGCCCACTACAAACGTCGTGCACTGAGCTTTCAGATACCTTCTCCAATTTCTTGTCTATTGTAGCAATTTTGGGTCTCCAGAAAAGGGATACCGCCAGTGTCAATGCTCCCAACACCTTCGATGCATAGGGTAGATTCTAATGTCTTGTGTGGGTCTGTGAAAGTCTTGTGTGACAGAGCCCTTCTAAATGGTGTTATTAGTCCTCTGAAAACCATTGAGCATGTTGAGAAGGATGAATGTCATAGGATAGTTTTGATAAGAGAGTCTTAAAATGTGCTTCATACTCCTACACACTCTCTGCCATTCCCTATTGGATCTCCTTTAGAGCACTGATGCTCTTATTCTCAAAATTTAGGATATGGAACTCTACTAGGAAGTTATTCATCAACACGATGTAGTCTACCACCATCTGATGGGGGTCGTAATTCCTATACCAACTATGTGTGAGCCCTTACAATGTTGTTGCAAACTGACTTTCCTTCTGCTCCAGGGTAGTAATGCCCTTCATGTGCCATAGTAACTCACACTTGTGCACATGCTCTGTAGCATCCTCAATACCTATATAGTGTGGTAAGTGCAAAGACATATCAAAAAACACTTGGGGAGGTGGTTGGGGTCCTTTTCCTCCCAATCCAGAGCCTTGGTTCCCTTTAGTGTTTCCTCCTCCACAAGATCCATTGGATCCTATTCCTCCTGACCCACCAGATCCACCTCCTGTAGTCAGAAAAGGACCAGAAGTGGTCACACCTAGTGTTCTTAGTGTCCCACTAAACTATGCACCGATGGTTTGTTATATTGTCCCACTACCAGTTGTATGTCCCGTGTCACTCCCAAACATGATACTCAAATCTTATGTACTTGCATATTTTCTGAAGATTCCTCTAAATACAAGAATGGCTTATGCAACCATGGATGTTTCAAACTAAAAATTATATCTCCTGGATGTCTATTGGTCACTCCCACTGATACCAACTAGGTTAACAATACTTCTCCCTTGATTTGGAAAACCAATCGTTAAGGGTTGGTCACCATATGGATTTAGATGTGTGCCGATGAATCTTCTTTCTCCATGCAATGAAATATCATCATAAGATGAAGGGGCCTCCCTCCTATGCTTGTTAAGATGGGGCAGCATAGACTACTCAGGCTCCATATCCTCCACATGAACCTTAACTCCTTCCTATAATGTCTACCTCCATAGATCCATCACACTTCTAACCTCTCGTTGTCTAATCATCTCCCTTTCACAATATTTTCTATAATTGAATCGTCTCTCCTCCCTTTCCTTTTCATTCGCAATGTCCGCCATCTTATTTCACCCTAGATTCCTCTCCTAGCAGTCATAGAAGCTTTAGCGAGTCATGGGAAATGCTCCTAAACTCAAAGTAACAACCAATATCTTCATAGCCAAAGTAATAACATGCAAAAATGATCCTCTAGGCTCCCTCATAAATTCAAACTCATAAAATTCTTGGCAAGAATATGTAAAAATGGTGTATTATAAAGTGTACATTTCTAACACTCCCTTCCACTAGTGATCAATAACATGCATCCAAGTCAGATCTACGTCCTACAACCTCTGATAGTCATCTTGGGTCCACACGTGTGATCTATAGTACCAGCTTGATTTGGATGTATATGATGAAATCCATTCTTATAGTTCTATTGGGAAGAAGAAAAATAATGTCTCATACAACTCATGGTATAGGTTCTCTTCTACCCATCTACGTGTATCGAACTCAAGCCTAGTGTTGAATCTTTGAGAAAACTTGTCCTCTGTGCTCTTGAACCGTGTTTTAACACTTTATAAGGTCAGGCACTCTATCATCACATACCACATGGAAAAATATGCAATACATTTCTCACAACAACTTTGAAAAGAGGTCTCAGAAATGAAACCAAGATGTAGTCATTTTAATACCCTTCACAAAATAGGAAAATCCCATGCTTGCCGACCTATCACCTAGCAGGCGCTGAGCACTCACCCAAGGCACACGTGGGAACTGAGTCTCTCCTTTATGTGATTTTTTTGAGAATACATATACTTAGAATAGATAATCAAATGCAAGACAGAAAAATAGCTAAACCCCATTCTTATGAACTTAGGAATAGTTATCATCTCATTGTATGCAGGTAAGAGAAATAACAAGCAACACATGAAAATGATTTATACAGAAAGGAAATGCATAAGTATTGAACACATGTGATTTATAAAAGAGAATTATATTCATACTATCAAAGTTAATAACCCAAATTACATCCTTGGAGGTCATACATATCCTCATATAATTATGCAGAGCCAAGTCATGCATTAGAACTATACCATGTTCATCATATTACAAATAAAATTGAAGACCCATCCCTTTAAGTGTGCCATTTCTCAAATATCTCTCATAATCCCTAACCCATAACATCCTCCATTCTATTTTATGTTGAGCTTCACCTCCCTTCAACTAAATCTACTATATATCTCTATATCTACTATCTCTTCTATATCTTTTTCTTCTACCAGGTGCTTGTATATATAGCCTTAGCACCCACTGCCATGACTTCCAGAAGTTACAGATTAGTTTCCAAGTGTTGAAGTGGTCCTCCAAGGATGCATGCCTTTTCAAATCTGATATCTCCATTCTTTGTAATGATTTCTTCTAGAAACTTCCATCGCATGCCTAAAATATTCCCTTTTTGATCCAGAGTCACTAGGTTGGCACCTTATCCATAAGGGTCATGATTTTCTCATGTGCTTCCTGGGATTTCGAATGCAGCTAAGTATAAATTTTTTTTTTCCTTGCGCGCATGCATTGTGTGTTCCAAAAAATCTTGCCAGAATCCTTTCTCTACGTGCCTGCAATCCATACACCCACTTGCATTTTTGTACTTAGCTGATATTTTAGGGTCCATAAAGCTATAGGAACATCTAGAATATCATCATGTGGGATATTTTCCTCTGAAATTGTGGTGGTAAAGTCATCAAAATTTTACTAATTTTCCAAATTAGAAGGTATATTGGTTTCAACAATCACTTCTGTAATTGGGGCAGAATCTACAGGGGATGGTGCATACTAAGGAACTGTAGGTTTCTTAGTAGTACAAAAACTTATGGGTCTAGATGAAGTAGCAATAGATGCAGGTGGGGTAAAATTTTTATTTAAGATTTGAGGGCTATAGGACCGAGAAACCTGGTTTGCAGATTCTTTTGATACCTCATTCGAATGCCAAGGACATGACTCTAATTTAGGATGGGCACTTGGAGGTGGTGCTAAGGAGACTGGAGTAGGAACCTTTTTAATTCTCTTTTTTTGTGAACTTTCCCCTGTACTCATATTTTCTATCTTCATCTTAGGCCTGTAAAACACATTATGTGCATAGATTAAATGGATGAGTCCTAGGTGTTTGAGGGCAACCTTACCATCTCCTCCGAGTACTGATGGCTTCTCATCACAGATAAAGTATTTTTTGACCTATTTAGCTACTTCTTTCAAGTGGCATGGTAGAATCTCCTGATTAATCCCTTTTTGAATACCCTAAGGAGTGATCATTATCTCCAAAATAAATTCCCCTTGATCATGAAATAATGGTATCAAATATTTTAGTGGGGCATTTGTCATAATTTTTAATCCAAAATATGGAAGGCCGGATATGGTAGAAACAATATGACTAGATATATCAACTTTGTTATCCCCTATTTTTGAACATGTCGCTTCAAAATTTAACATAAATTCATCAACTAGTTCTTCATCAAAAGCTTCAAACTTTATAATAAACTCTAACCAACCTGAGTTGTGGAACATTTATAAGATGGCATCATCACACAGGAGGAGCTCCACAGATTTAGGTTATAAATTTTTCTTTTTTCCCATGGTGTAGACAAATCTGAATGATGTTATAATAGAGTGGAAAAAATTTATGCGAAGAACACAAAATAATGGCTTGAAATATTGATAATGGTAGTTTTGACATATTTTTTTAAGCTCTTAAGTGAATTGATTTTGTGTAAGTTTGGTGGCAAAAAAAATTGATAGGACTTAGTTCATATGGAAAGGTTTGATTCATCGCACACCCCACGTCCTATCATCATGAATGATAATGCCACTTGTCCTCATAAAGCCATTTGTACTTTCTATAAAAATGTAATCTCATTATAATTCATTACACCCGACTTATTGACATGAGATTTTGATTTATATTTGTAATAAGTGTATCAAGAATTGTGTTTTTTATTTAATCATTTAAATAAATGCAATGGGGGAGTGCTTAAAAATCTAATATCTATAGCAAGGAAGAAAACACTTACCCTTGAAAGCTCATCTTCTTGATATCCATAGAATTCCATGTCTTGCACTCATGGAATAAATGTTATTAATGTACATTCTAAAAATTAACATCTCTAACCTTTATTGAAAGCATGAAATAAAAAAAACTACAATCTAAGGGGAAGAATATTGAAATAATGATCATCTTACTTTATTTGAATTCAAATACAACTATTCTTGGTGAGAAGATCCAAGCTCCTCCATTGATTCCATTCCTTTACAAAACAACATATCTTTGGTGAAAGTATCTTTATACAAAGGATGTTGATACATCCTTAATCTATGTCCATTCACCAAAAGAGTTCTCTTGTCTTTATCGGTCGAAAATAGTCTCATAGAGCTATTATCATAAACCTTTTTGATATTATAGGATCCTAACCATCTGGTCCTCATCTTTCCTTTGACTATTGGTACTTTGATTCAAATAGTAAGACCCAATATCCTTCATTAAAATTTATGTGCTTGATATGAGCATCATGCTAGAATTTTCATTGGTGTTAAAGAATTTTTGTTTTTTTTTATGCATCCATCCTCATTTCATCTAGTTCTTTTAGTTGCATCACTCTCTCATGTTGCGCTTCATCCAGCTCAATTCCAACTTTCATTGTTTTCCTCCAAGTCTGTAGTTCAAACTCAATTGGTAATAGTGGTTTCTTCCCATACACAAGTTTATATGTGGAGAAACCAATAATAGTCCTCTAGGTTATATTGTAGGCTTAAACTACTTCTGGGAGTTTTAGTACCCATTTCTTCTTGTCTGCATTGACAAATTTGGTTAAAATGTTCTCCTACTCTCTGTTTGTGACTTCCACCTCCCCATTGGATTGGGGGTGGTATGGTGATGATTTCTGATTCTTGATAGATTTGTGAAGAGAGGGAAAATATTACCCATCTCCAAGGACCTTGTGAATTATCCTCTTCACTGAGTAATGTCCTCCTCCAGGCTCATCATGACAAACTTTTAGTATGTCATATACTTCATCCTATCAAACACAAATGTGAAGAACCATATCAATAAAACATTTAAATAAAATTCCATTACACCATTTGTATGTAGAAATATTTTTAACTAATATTATTTGTTCTTTATTGGTAAAGTAAGCTTGAAACTTCTATATAGTTAGGTAGTTAGTGAGATTGAGAAACCATAAAGGTTGTGTTGATAATGTAAACAAGTGCTCATCTAGAAATTCATTTTCAATTGCCTCCTCTTCTCCTGAAACATTAAATCTAGAAAGGAAGTTAACAACAACATTATCCTTACTAGGATTATCAATAATAGTCAAATTAAATACCTGCAACAAAAGAAACCATCAAATAATACTACCCCCTACTACTGTTTTATTCATCAAATATCTTATAGCTGAATGATCAATATACACAAATATTTTATATCCAGTAATATAATGTTTAAATTTATTCAGAGAGTAAACAACAAGTAAAATATCATTTTTCATAGTGGTTTAATTCCTCTCTATTGGGGTCATATTTTTTATTATAAAATAAATGACATACATCTCATCTTCCTCATCCTTTTGTCCCAGAAAAAATCTCATTATCACATTAGAAGCGTCAGTGTGGATATGGAAAGGTTGTCCCTAATTTGGTCCTCTCAAAACTGGAGCAATGGTTAATTTCTCCTTAATAACTTCAAAATCCTACTGACATTGAGGAGAGCATTCAAAGACACAATATTTTATCAATAAATAAAACATGGGGGAAATTATTTTACTAAAATCTTTTATGAACCACCTATAATATCCTGCATGTCCAAGGAAACTCTTTATATCAGTCTGATTTGTTGGTGTAGGAAGTTTAGTAATTACTTCCATCATTTTAGGATCAACCTGTATACCTTTGGAAAAAATATGATGACCCAAGAAACTTCCTTGATCAACCATTGTAAAGAAACTCATGACTCAAGGAAAGCTAGTGTTGTTCACATCTACTTCAATTTTTTTCAAGATTATACAAAGATTCAACAAAATTTGACTCATGGATGTTGAAATCATCCATATAAAATTCATCACAGTCATTTGTAAGGTCTACAAAAATGGCCAAAACTACTCTCTATAAGGTATCAGGTGCGTTACAAAGTCCAAATGGTATAACTCTATATGTAAATGTACCCTAGAGACAAGTGAAGGTGGTTTTATCCTTGTCAATAGGTGCTATATGTATTTGATTATATGTACTAAACCCATCCAAGAAGGAGACATACTTCTTTCCTTCTAGATTGTCCAAAACTTGATAAATAAAGGTCAGGGGAAAGTAATATTTCTTTGTGGATTTATTAAGTTTTCTATAGTCTATGCAAATTCTCCACTTAACTTTTTTCTTGGGAACTATAAATAACAATGATACCCACTGATGATTAGATATAGGATATATGAATCCTACCTTCAATAGTTTTTCTATATCTTTCTTGACAATGTCTCTAAGTACTAGATTGATTCTTCATTGTAGTTTCCTAACAGGTTTAACATCCTCAATGTAAATATGGTGAGTGCAGATGCTTGGATGAATCCATTTCATGTCAGTATAATCCCAAGAAAAATCTATAGAATGTTTCCTCAATATTTCTATAACCCTAGTATTTTGGCTGGCTTCTAAATTGTTACCAATGGTCAGCTCTTTTCCTATGTCAACAATCACTTGTTTAGTATCTTTCAGAATAACAAGCTCTACATCAAAAATCAAAGAATTTAAGGGAAAAACATGAGGCTGTGGCATATGTAAAATAGTCATGTTTTAAAGGGATAAAACCTTGACTAAAGGACAATGCAAATCAGTGAGTGTATGTTCTTCATGATAATAATAGATTTCTTCACAATTTACAATAGAATGTCACTTACCATGATGATATTATCCACTGAGTTTAAAACAATAGTTTTTGTAGCCTCATTTTGAATTTCCATAGCCACAATTTTGGTTTCCATAGATGTGTTATCCTCTTCATAAAACATTTTTTATAGCTCAACAATTTCTTCCACGTTATTTTTTACTGTAATGGTGGCCTGATAATAAGAACTCATATTATTAGTATATGAAAAATCTACCCATACATGTTCAAAAACATCCACATATGACTAGATATGAGGATAGAGTGAAATATTATTTGTTTTTTTACCATTAAAAATAGTCATTTTTCCTACCCTACAATCAATGTATGCATCAATAGTAGCTAACTAGGGCCTCCCTAAGATGACTGGGTATCCCAACTTCACAGATTTAGGCTATAAGACCATAAAATTGACAAGATAATCCCAAGATTCAACCATGACCATAACATCCTTAATCACTCCATCTAGTACAGTAATAGTTTGATCTTCCAATTGAAGAACGATATTAGTTGGCTGTAATCCTGTTAAAGACAATAGATTGAACATATCAGTTATTATAAAATTTATAGAAACAACAAGATCTACCAAACAATTAGAGATTGATTGACCATTTACAAAAATAGTAATGATTGGACTCCTAAGATCCCCATATTTTGGTGAAAGAATCTTTCCATCCATGAGATCATATAGATTTCCCTCTACTTTGACTATTTTTAGGTACTTTATCTTCCTTCCTGATGTTTTTATGAAATAAATTCTAACGGTATGCTATAACACTAGAATGTCCCATATTTATCTCATAAGTGGGGCTTCAATTTTTATATTTTTCAGCTCCTGAACTAGTGTTGTTTATTCCTCATTCTATGTTTCTCTGAACTATTCTAAAAAAGGATCTTTAAGAACATTTTTGTTCCTAGTGGCTCATGTCTGTGAAATATGTTCATTTTCCTTATTCTCCTTAGGTCTATCCTCACTTTCATTTGGTATCTTCTCATTTTCCTCTAGTATCTATGTGATAACAATAGGAGGCTTTTTTACTATCCTTCCAGACCTCAGCTATACATTATTAATGGCATTCATCTACATCATCTCACCCTATCCCGCTTCATTTATTGAAGTTGTTTGTTGATTTTTGGGGTTCGAGATAGTCTGAGATGGAATTTGAGTTTGTGATACTTTCCCTTGCTGATAATTTTGTTGTGGTGGGGGCATTAAAGGTTGTTATTATTGTGGAAACCTATTTCATTGATTATCATTTTTCTAAGGGGCCTATTATTGATCTTTCCATGGTGGTATATTAAATGGAGGTGCCCAACCTTGATAATTGTATGGAAGTACCCATGGTGGCTGTTGTGGATAGGATACCCAGTTTGGTGGTGTCTAGTCAGGTTGTCCCCAAGCTAGTGGAGGATCCTAATTGGGACATGACATCATACATGGGTTCTGAGAAGGTTGAGGGGCATAAGTAGACTAATTATTTGATCGTTGCATGAATTTTAACTCAAGATTAGATTGAGTCATGATGTTTAATATTTCTTTAAGTTGAGGTAGGAGATTACAATGATTGGTATCATGATCAGAGACATCACAAATCAAACACATATATGTGACATCCAAAGGGAATTCTCTCAAAGGATGTCTCTTCCTACATTTATAACATTATATATCTAAAGGTTACTTTGCAACATTGTTCTTGGATTTCAACCCATCTATGGTTGATGTCAACTGTGAAAAGATGTTTATTTTCATGTTATCCATTTCCTTGAGAATTTTTGAGGTACCTAGGGAATTCTTTGATGTTTATCTTTGCCTTATACCTCCTCTTTTTCTAAAGTAACTCCTACATAATTTAGTAATTTGTGCCATGGTGAGTTTGTTTAAACATTCTCCTCTCAAAGAATGGATAAAATATTTGGTTTCCTCATCAATTCATTTAAGCAAAACTATCTTAGTGATTTTTGCATTTAACTCATAACCACTTCTTCTATGGAGAAAGAGAAATCTATCCAGATAATCTTCCATTTTTTATATCTTCCTTTTGCTTTATCTGGAAGAATTCTTCTCTCCTTTATCTTCCCCTGCACTAGTCTTGATATTTTTCCAAAAAGTATGTCTCCATGTCCTCCCATGAATGAATGGAGTTAGGGGAAAATCCCATGAACCACCTCATAATTGAGTCTTTGATGGTGGAAGGGAAAAGTTTGAGTTTTTGGTTTTTTTTTTTAGTGATATGTCTAGAAAATAAATTTTAATTATAATCCAAACTGAGCTGGGTCTTCTCTAGACATTCCCTGAAATATAGGGAGAATTCAGGGAGAGATGTTTTTCATCAGTGCATCCTCATCCTCATTTAGGAAAATGGGATAAGTAAAGGTTCTACCAAAAGGTAGGTCCTCATCATTCCCGTTGTCTCCCATTTCTAAAGGTTGTTCTAGTTATAAATAAGATGACATGGACTATTTAGAAAGGCTTCTAGGCATTGTATTAGATTCAGCATCACTTTGAGTTTTCCCTACTTGTGCTCTGTTTGGAGATATTATTTAAATATAATGAGGTATAAATCTTTCTTGAGTGTCCTTTTTCCTATGCATCAATGTTGGTCATATAAATAAAGCCCGGGACTGCTATTGGTTGCATAGATTATCTTCACAAACACCCATAGCATGTAAGGTGGATAGAATTACATGTTGTTATTATGGTGTCCTCGATAATGCTGCCAAAAATCATGGGTTGTTGTATTCTCCATTTATTTAACCAATAGGTCCAAATGTTAGTGTCATTATAAAACCAGGGCTATGTGTCCTAGGTTTTATGTAATGAAACCTTATGTAACACAATTGTTTTGGTGGTTCATTTTTGGGGGATTTTTACTTGTGCGTTTCTCCTTATTTCCTTCTCAAATATATGAAAAAGAAATACAATGCTAAACTGCTGAATTGAAATACAGGTAAGCTACTGAAATCACTGAAACAACATTGATGTAAATAAATACTTTAATGGAATTCAAAATGCACACACAGAATTGAAATAACAAGATTGAAATAACATATATTGAATTGAAATAATAGAATTTAAACATGCTTGAAGTAAGGAAATAAGTAAATGCATTCAGATAGATAAATACATCTAGATAAACATTCAAATCAAAACATTTTAAAATTTAACTTATCATAGATAATGAGCATGCATGAAACATAAATCCTCCAATCACCTTGGTTAAGTGGGCCCTTTCTCTTCCTTGGGATGGATGTACTCTTAACACCAGATATTCAAAATGACATCGACTATATTAATTCAAAATATGTTCAAAGACATATTTCAACATGAGAATGCAATTAAATAATAACTGATATAAAAATATACTGTAAAACTATTATTATCAACTACTATGAAATTGTTCTCAACAAGGTGTCTTTATAGAAATAGTTAGATAAAAAATGTGCCCATATTATAGGCACTAAAATCAACTAATAACATCCTCATTAAAGCTCATGAAATCCTATGATATAGCTAAAAACAAGATTTGTGTTTGTAGAATTATTATGGAAGAATCCTCCATGATAACATGATGGAAAAATACTTGGCCTCCTTGATTACAACTCCTAGAATTAGCAGTAAATGCTCATTATTATCGTACGTATGTCACCACATTTACTCATAAAGGTGATTAGTAGGAATTTCTATAGTCAATAGTTTACATGAAACAAAAACAAGAGAAATGCATCAACCTCACTAGGATACAACTATACAAGACATCCTCCATGCACTAATTAACATGTTTAAGAAAAAATTAATAACCAAATAGATGATATAACAAGTAAAATAATTCAATCATCATTGGATACTAAAACAATTCCTTTAATATCATTAACCAAGCCATCCCAATACGTGTTCATAGTCAGTTTGGTCCCACAAGCTTCTGTTGGAAAAATATAGCATCAGAAAACCTTACACTAAATTAGACTGGACTATTCGGTGTTTTTAAAAATAATAGGACAACAAGAGGACCAAATCGAGATCAAGAAAATTGAGATGATATTTCATAAAGGGTACCAACATGGAGGTGTAGGATCTAATGAGATTTTTCTAGGTGCCACAGAGTCTAAGAAATCACCCAGTAAACTTATAAGATTTTTTGGTCTCAGGGCTCTTAAGGGACTAAACCCGAATGAAGTAGCCCAAATGCACCAGGAATGTAGGGAACCAAAATGAAACTTCCCCCCTATGTTTACCATACCATCCTGACTTATGTGAGTGGTCAATTCAGTCCCACAAGCTTTTGTTTGCAAAATATAGCATCAGACAACCTTAAACTAACTCAAATTGCACTATTCAGTGCTTTTGGAAACAATAGGACATCAAGATGACCACATCAAGATGGATAAAATTGATAAGGGATTTTTTTATAGGGTACCAACATGGAGGGGTAGGATTTTGTGGGACCTTTCTACGTGCCATGAAGTTTGATAAATCACCCGGTGAAGTTATAGAATTTTTTGGTCTTAGGTCTCTTAAGGGACTACGTCTGGACGAAGTATCTTGGAAGCACTGGGAGTATTGGCTACCAAATATACACCTCTAATAGTGTTTACAATGTCATCCTGATGTCTATGCAAATTTGGTTTGGTCCCACAAGCTTATATTTTCCAAATATAACATCAAACAACGTTATACTGACTCAAACTGCATTATTTGACTTGGTTACAAAAAATAGCACAATGAGAGAACAAAATAAATATTTAAAACACCAAAAAAAATTTGTATAGGGTCCCAACATGGAGGTGTAGGATATGACGAGAGATTTCTAGGTGTCACGGAGTCCAAGAAATCATCTGTCTGAGTTGTAACATTTTTTGGTCTCAGGGATCTTAAGGAAATATGCCCAGATGAAGTATCCCAAAAGCACCAAGAGCATTGGATACCAAAATTAAGCCTCTAAAATCATTTACCTAGTCACATAGATGTGTTAGCGTAGTTGGTTTGGCTCCAAGAGCTTCCATTTGTAAAACATTGTGTTAGATAGCCTTACACTAGCTGAAAGTACAATATTTTTCACCGTTGCAAACAATAGGAAAATGACATAACCAAATGGAGATGGATAAAAATGAGACATGATTTTGTATAGGGTCTTGACATAGAGGTGTAGGATCAAATGAGGCCTCTCCAAGTGTCACAGAGACTGAGATATCACTCGTTGAAGTTATAGTATTTTTTAGTCTCATGGCTCTTAAGGGACTATGCCCAAATGAAGTATTCCAAAAGAAATGGCACCGTACGGAAAAAAAATCCTACACAAGCATTTACCTGGTCATAAGGATGTGTTGGTGTAGTCAGTTCAGTTCCAAGAGCTTCCATTTACAAAATATTGCATTGGACAACCTTACACTAACTTAAAGTACAATATTTTGCACTACTGCAAATAATAGGAAAATGAGAGAACCAAATGGATATGGAGAAAATTGAGACAAAATTTTGTAGAGGGTCCCAACATGGAGGTGTAGGATCATATAAGACCTCTCTAGGTGTCACGGAGACCGAGATATCACCCGTCAAAGTTATTGTCTTTTTTTGTCTTAGGGATCTTAAGGGACTACGCCTAAAAGAAGTATCTTGAAAACAATAACACCATCCAACACAAAAAAATCCTCTAAAAGCATTTACCTGGTCACATGTATGTTTTGGCATAGTCGGTTTGGTTCTAAGAGCTTCTGTTTACAAAATATTGTGTTGGACAACCTTACAATGACTCAAAGTACATTTGTTTTGCACTGTTGTAAACAATAGGACAATGAGAGAACCGAATGGAGATAGAGAAAACTGAGATAGGATTTTGTAGAGGGTCCCAACATAGAGGTTTAGGATTAGATAAGACCTCCTCAGGTGCCACAGAGATTGAGATATCACTTTTCGAAGTTATAGTCTTTTTTGGTCTCTAGGATCTTAAGAGACTACACCTATGCAAAATATACCGAAAGAAATGACACTATCCAACATCAAAAATAATCCTCCATAAGCATTTACATGGCCAACTTGATGTGTTATCATAGTCGGTTTGGTACCACGAGCTTATGTTTGCAAAAAATTTCATTGGATAACCTTACATTGACTCGAATTACAATATTTTGCATGGTTGCAAACAATAGTAAAAAGAGAGAACCAAATTGAGATAGAGTAAACAATGATATAATTCCTTAGAGGGTCTCGATGCAGAGGTGTAGGATTAGGAAAGACCTCCCACGGATACCAAGATATCATCCATTGAATTTATAGTATTTTTTTGTCTCAGGGCTCCTAAGGGACTACGTTGGGATGAAGTAGCCCTGAAGTAAAAATAGCATCTGACATTGAAATGAAGCCTAAAAAATAATTAACCTAGACACCCTGATGTGTTTACATAGTTTGTTTGGCACCATGAGATTCTGTTTACAAAATAATGCATTGGAAAACCTTACAGTGACTCAAAATGCAGTATTTTGCATGGATGCAAACAATAACACAACGAGAGAACCAAATCGATATGGAGTAATTTGTGATAGAATTTCCTAGAGGGTCGTGATGTAGTGTTTTAGGATCAAAAGATACCTCTCTAAGTGTGACAGATACCAAGATATCACCCGTTGAAGTTATAGTCTTTTTTGGTCTCAGGGCTCTTAAGGGACTTCGTCTGGATTAAGTAGCCTAAAGGAAATGACACTGTACGACACCAAAATGAGACCTCCGTAAGAGTTTACCTGGCTACCTCAGCATGTTGGTGTAGTCTGTTCTGTGCCAAGAGATTTTGTTTGTAAAATATAGCATCAAACAACATTACACTGACACAAAGTATAATATTTTTCACTATAGCAAATAATTGGACAATAAGAGAGCTGAATGGATATGGATAAAAATGAGACGATTTTTTATAGGGTACTGATGTGGATGTGTAGGATCATATGAGACCTTTCTAGGTGCCACGGAGGTGTATTTTGGTGGTAATGGCCCTCTTGTTTCACTCCCTCAACTTTTTCCTTACACTCTCCATCGCAATCAACTTATCCATTCTTCCTCTACATCCACGCATACTTCTCTCAATATAAATATAATATATGTCTTTACAACAAAAAATCTAGAACAAGATATGTTAATGAAATCAGAAAGGACAATGACCATGAAACATTACCAACAAAGGAGTTTGTACTAGTATTACGGTTGGATGAGGGTTTAATCTCAAGGATCATATTCATATTCATATTCAGTGTATTGCCATCAAATAGGGAAGCTCCCCTATCAAATAGGTTATTTATTTTGACGTGGAAGATGATCAAAGAAAATGAAATCTAGAGAATCAAATTTCATGGGTAATTAATACTAAGTATGAATAAGACTAACATGGCTTTTGAATTCTTGTCAATGTAATCACTTTGCCTTGAAAATTAAAACTTTTTCCCTTCTACTTAGTAACAAGAACTCGTAAATTCCATAGTACTCAACTAGAAGGTCATGACAATATTATGACCATAATTCCTAGTCTCATGCCTAGAACCATCATTGAGTCTACTTATACAAAATAAGCATAGAAATAGGGGAATGAATAGAAACACACAGGGGTTATCAATCACCTAGTAAATATTTCTTGTTTAGTTTTGAATGGGAGTCACCTGGACTACGGCTTGGTGACCTTCCATTGATTGATAATTCCTTCTATGATAAAGGCATTGAATCTTTCATAAACACCTTAAAAAAGATAGCGGTATTCATCAAGCCTAGTGAAGGGTGTGATGTGATATTGAAATGTATACAAATTTAGAGGTCATAACACGAATTTACAAATATATCTATCATTATAAATGTAATCCAAGTAACGATGTCTCCTTGTATCTAGGGATTAGTGACTACTGGGGTCTCTGGTAGGATTGGACATTCAGGAATCATCGAGTGTCTGAATTAGAATGTCATTGCATCTGGAGAAACATTCTCAAACATTAGAGTAATTCACTTTGGAAAATAAAATTAAACCTCAGAAATCATCTCAAAATGGAAGTCTAGGTCATGTTACTTGTCATGTTTATGTTTTTGGTTTTGGTTCTGGTCGCGGTCATCAAATATGGAAGATCCAGGAAAGGAATCCACACTTGAAGAATTAATCCCATTTAGATTGTTGAAAATGCAAATTGTAGTGACAGTTCCTGTGGGATTTAGTTGGTGGAAGGTGGGGTTATGCCCTTGTTGGTTTTTTCTCATGGTGTCATAGGTAGCCTTTCTGCTATTATCGGAGAGAACTCCTCGTGCTTGTGTGATAAGTTTAAAATCTCCCTCAGCTCATGGGAACTTATTTTTATCAGGATGTAATAAGAAGCCTATTTTTAGTGGGAATTAATAGAAAAAATAAAATAAATTTGACTGGAATTACTTATGAAATACATTCCTTCACTTCGAGCTTATCTTTATAAATGAAATTTGGCTTTCCAAGTTTTCCATATTTGCCAAATTTGGGGTGAATTGACATTTTGGACCTTTGAAAGAGTGAATAAAATGGTGAGTTCATTTCCCCCAACCTTTCTTGAAGCAAATTTAAACAAAATAAAATTTATAATTTTGAGGTGGCATGTGGTATACATTGATTGTCCTGCCACCGATTTACTTATTGATGATTAATTGTTATTACTTGGATTTATTTTCCATTATTATGATAAGTACATTTTTGAGATTGCTAAATCACCATTGGGTTTATTCATGAGAATATTATTATTATTGTGGCACGGTGGAGGAAACTCCTTAAATCCTTCCATAATTATGAATACCTCTCCTACGAAACCTCATACAAGTGGATATATGCTACACAATACAGTGGGACAAGCCTAGTTAGTGCTTCAAGAGCAAAAAGTGAAAAGGTGAGCTCTAAGGAGTTGTGGAAGGAGTTGAAGTCTAAGATTTTGGGAGCACCTTAGTGATGGAAAAATTGAACCAATGAAGCTTGTAAGACTTTTTGGGTACCCTTAGATCCTTTGGTCCATGCTGCTTGTAAAAAACCTTGTCTTAAGAGGAATAGTTGATAGTTTTGGTAAGATGAACAACAGTGGTGTTTAGAACCTTATGTATTAAATTAGTGATGGTCCTAATGATTTTATGTGGTGTTTTAATAGGGAGAAGACTAAAAATAATTGAAGAATGCAACAGGTGCATGATAAGATATGAACCAGTACAAATATTCCATGAGAAAGAAGAAGTTCAAGGTAAATACACATATACACATTGATAAATTGAACAAATAATTACTCAGATTAAAGATACCTCTTTATATACATAAATTATATAAATATTGATTTCACAAGTTTTATGAATATTATACATTGAAAACGCTAGTATACAACACCAATAAATGAAAAAATAATCCATAGTATCTTATATTGTTGTTTTCCACTCAAAATTCCCCTACTTTTAAGAAGTTGAAAATTAAAATTTTGAGCTTAAGTGTCTTTTCTATTGTCCTAATAATGTGAAAAGTCAAGAAATTGGGAAAATATACGTTTTTTGGGTCATTTTGTGTGTTTTTCGGGCCTGTCAGACATTTTTGTCCCGCATGTCCTAGGTTCACTTGGGATCTCTGTTCCCCGATCGGCCGGTTTACCCAAAGTCCGTTCTTTTTGGGCCCGTCAGACATTTTTTTCCCACATGTCCCAAGTTTTCCCGGACCCGTTGTTCCATTTTCGCCTGATTTGGCCGATTTGCGTATTCCACGTACTTTCATCCCACATGTCCCAAGTTCACCCAGACCCATTGTTCCCTTTTCGTCTGATTCGGCCGATTCACGTATTCCATGTACTTTCGTCCTGCATGTCCCAAAGGCATTTGAGTGTCTTTTCCCTGCATCGCCCGAATCGGCCGAACTGCGTACTTCGTGCTTTCGCGTCCCTCGTGTCCCAAATGAACCAAGTGCCATTCGTGCTAATTTTTCCCGCTCTACCTGAATATCTTGCTTTTCAAATGGACTACCCCCTATGCATTTTTACACACTGCTTTCATGCTATCTATTGCTTGAACCCTTGCAACCAAAATTTCTGCGTGGGTATCCATTTCCCTTGCAATTCCATCCCAAGTCCAACCTACAACTCTGCTCTCTAAGTTACTATCAACATGAAGATCAAATTCTAGGGGCAGGAACAAGTTTCACCACTCGAGTTTGTTGTTCTCGATATCGGGGACAGTGAAGTTCGCCACCTTAATTTTGGGGTTTTTGGGCAAGGATGACATATGCAAACCCTTTAGCTATGGCACAGATGATTCATGATAGTGGCTTGGCATTTTCCAGTGGCTTTCCAATTTCAGTACAATGTGCAGACATAGTACTCGCTTGCGGAGCTCATTTCAGTCCCGACTCAAGCGAACTAATGAACGTGCATGGAGAACTCATTGCCAAGTTAGATGCCACCGCCAACACATCAGTCCCATGTGGTAGAGACATAGCCGAGGCATTAAAGAGATTCAGACAACGGATCCTTAAATCAATGGGTCCCTCCCAATCTTGAACACTTGTCCTCTTCTCCTGATTCTTCTCCTTCTTTCTCTCAAATTTGTTGTAATTAGTTGGGGTATTGCGATTTGCAACCCTTTAACTAATCATTAGTTAAAAGAAGTAGTTACCAGGAGTAAATAATTTGTAAACTATATAATGGCCTCTCCTCGCCATTTTGAAGGAGGAAGAACTTGGCTTATTTATGAAACTGTAAATAGATCTTAAAGAAATCAATACAGAAGGATTTTTTGTTCTTTGTCTATCTGATTTCCTTTATTCCTAAGCTATTCATTTAATCTTGTTAGATCATTTGTCTGTATTATGCTGAGAAGATTTGTATTCTTGCAGATGTTATTTATAGAACTTTGTGTCTTTTCAAATTTCATCTTATTAATGTGATACAAATGATCTTATTCCAATTCGCTGTACCCTCGCATGCATAAGGAATTACTCTGTCATCTATAATTCTAAATGGTTCCTTTCTACTCATTCTCACATTTTCATTCTTCTATCCTTTTGTGATTGATGATCCTTTTAGAAAACACTTTCATAATATTCAAGTTCCACAAGAAAATCATACTTTGTATATGTGTAAATAGGTTTGTTTCTAAATAAGGGAACCTCTCTCATTAAAGAGGAGGGACTTCTTGTCCCCTGACTATTGCTCTTCTTGGAGTCCTTTTGTGAAGACCAATAGTTTTTGGTGACTCTGATGGGGAATCATATTCCAGTTCTATAATCATTTATTGATCATCTTTTTATCTAGCGACTCCATGTTTTACTCGAGGGAGAAGGGCCCTTGGTATTGAAGATTCTTAGTTTCAACTTTTGGAACAGTAGGTTTTTCCTCTCCCCTCAATAAGGAGAAATAGAAAGGCTTGTTCAAAAAGCACTCCACCTGTCCAAGATAGAACCCCTACGGGTGGTTTTCCTTTAGAGCAAATCATTCCTAATCTTCGATCTTTGATTCTTGCTGGTGTTTCAGTTCCTCTTCAAGCCATTTTTCCAAGAATGGCGGTACCATTGCCTTGGGGCCATCGTGTTGGGCCTCTTACCCTTCCTCATCCTTTGCATAAGTTACCCAGAGGTAACTAGAAGAACTTTCCTAAATTCAAAGGCAATGGTAAATTACAATCTGATGAACATATCGCAGCCTTCATAGTTGTATATGGAGTTCTGGGAGTTGAACATGAAGACGTCTTTGTAAGACTTTTTGTTGAGACTTTACAAGATAATGCTGCTGATTGGTTCTATCACCTTCCGACCGGAGCTATCACTAGCTGGAACACAATGAGAACTAGGTTTGGAAACCGTTTCAAACTGGCGGAAGATGTGCATGCTTTGCTAGCCCAAATTTCTCAAATAAAGAAGGAATCAAAAGAGCCCATGAGAGAATTTTTGGCTCGATTCAACAGGTTGATTAACAAAATTCCACCAAATACTCAATCTGTAGATCAAATTCAAAAATGCTTCTTCTTAAACGCCCAATTGCCTGAAGTTAGTTATGCACTAAGAAGGGCTAATGTCGCAACATTGGTCGAGGATCAAAATCTTGCTGTTAGTGTTGAGATGATTTAATCATGTCATGGAAGTTGAGGAGAGACCCTTCCAAATCTAAGTTTGCTTCTTCCTCCTCTTCCACTCCTAGACCTAATACTAATCCATTGGTACAAAAACTTGTAAATGATCTCATTGCCATTAAGAAACAATTGTCTCAGCATACTCCATATGCAGACGTTCCAAGGAGGAATTTTCAGCCCAAAAATCATTTTCCTGCTTCTCAAACAAGGCTAGCGCTTGAAGGACCTCCTATTAAAGTTCATGTCAATGCAACCTATGAAGTTGAGGAACCATAGGATGAGGAGGTTAATGAAGATTGTGAGGAATTTGTTGAAGAGGTTGATGATGAAACAGATGAACTTGAGGGATCTCGAGTTAATTTCTTCACCACTGAAGGCATTGAAGAAGGGGATGATTATGACGAAGTAGTAGCAGACATGAATAGTGAATCATTTGCTATCATGACTCGAGAGTAGACAAATCAGAGGGAGAAAGTGATGCAACCCACCAAGAAATCTAAGGAGCAGCCGACGACTATCCCTGTAATTGTAAAAAGAGGATCTCCTATCCCCATTTCATCTACACCAAAGGTGAGTCTTGTCAGTCCTGCTACTAAAGTTACTTCTTTTTCCCCTAAATTTGATAAAACTAGGATCTCAAGTAATGATAACCCGTCCACTTTTGGGTCTTTCGATATTATTGATCACTTAAAAAAGACTAAGGTTCAAATCTTAGAGGCCGAATATTATCAAACCCATCCCAAGGATTTTGCTAAAATGATTCACTTTGTAAATTTCCATTCTAAAACTACCTCTAAAGGCCTTTTACCCACTCCTTCTTCCTCACCATAGCCTAATCTGGTAGCCGCTATCACCTCACCCAATGAAAAAATCAAACCATTCTATGTACCACTCCTTATAGTTGTCCATAGGCTCAGTAATTATGTCATAGACTCAGGAGCATTGTAACATCCTCATTTTATACATTAGAACAAGTCAATTTTTTTTATTTTTTATTTTTTTCTGATAAATGCTTCCTGGTTCTAAATACATAATTTAGAACTCACAAATCAAATAACCATTCTTATAACAGATAACCATATGCAGCTGTAATGACTCGGAGTACCTCCGATCTATTCATTCCATGACTCGGTAATCTACTGATCTATTCATGAGTGATAAGAGTTGGCGTTTTTATTTAACACCCCACTCTTGCGGTTCTCTTCCCTAATCTGGGAATCAAAATGCTCTGTCCAAGGAACCTATCTGAATAATTATTACTATTATTCATCGGCATCTCATTCCTTAGACTAGGTGATTTAGGACAATGCAATCAGCAGCTTGCGATACTTTGGCCAAAGATTTGAAACATACTGCTTATGTCTCGTATTCCTTAACGGCATACTCGTCAATCTGGAATACGTCCCTCACCCCATTCTTATGTTATGTAGAATGTCTTATACCGACTTCAGTCATTCCCTCCTATCCCAACTTATTCACTCGGAAACGGATTAGTAAGGTGATAACGTTATATGGATGCCCACGAGGACTAGGAATACGATGACATACTGGTTCAACCCTAGTTAAACCAGTGTGTCAAGATACCCCGAATCTCCTAGGCAGCCTTATAACATGACCACATTCATAATCAGTCCCTGAGTAACTCGTTCGAGATCAAGATGTAAATCTTAGCGATCAATGCAAAGGGTGTCGTCATAAGTCACCTGCATTTTTGTAACTTCGAGAAGATCTTAATCTTCTTGGAGGTACAACCCCGCAGTTGACTTGTGCCGTCAACCTTTAAATCCACCTCAAAAAGATCTACTTATTAATAAGTGTTACGCACACTAAGTTTAAATTACATTAAAGACGTTCCCCTAAGGTTAGCCTTTCCCGATCCCTGGATTCCTCATCTTAGGATGACCTTTCTCAATAAAACCCATTACACAGAGGAGTTATTAAGGCCAAGGTCTCATCAAGGAGTTCATAGAATATACATAATTCTAAAACAACAGAATTGGACAATATCTCATAAACTTCACATGAGATTGCCATCAGAACCCCATTAGGTTTATATCAGTTCTCATAACTGAATTTATATCATACTTATTAGTATCAAGATATAAATGATTAAGAATCTAATTAAATGTTGTCCTGTCATAATCAGGACTAGGGATTAATAATTTAATTCAGCTTGTTTAGCGTTCTGCTTAGGTATATTTTAACCCTATCTTCCAAAAAGACAGTGATCTAAATTTCAATTTAGCCTTCGATAGAACATACAAGAACTGCTAAACACTCATAAGAATTCAATCACATATTCTTGTAAGCTTTCATTGACAATCACAAAAGTCTCCAAATTATACAATGATAATAATGCCCCTCCGGCATATAAACCGAAGAAGGTCAACTATCAAAATAAGAATACAACACATAAGTAGCAAATACTTATTTCTATTCCTTTCAGAATTAATCAAATACATTTTATGCATTCAGCATACTTGATACAATGCTCAACAGAAAAAGAACATCTTTCCCCATATAGTACATTTAGAGAATCAAACTGTAATTCTACTTAAAATCAAATCTAAACAATCTGATCATCCTATCAGATCTGCATGCTTTTACCACTTACGGCAACCATCTGCAAAAATAGTCAACATGGGTCAGTTCGATGAACTGAGCATGATAAGCACTAACTCTTTAAACAATTGTAATCCATCAATTGTTTTCATTAAACACCTTGTTTAAATGAGATCAATTCACCAAACAAGTAAGCATAATTCAGACTATACTTTAGTAATTCAACATGTCTATAACATGTAAATACAAATTTTCGTTACAGAATAGTCCTAGATACGTCTCAAATATTTCATCAAAATATTAGGGATCAAGAAGGACGAAAGTGTCCAAACAACTATCCATTGTAATTCCCAAGATGAACAAACATCATACAGATCATTACATTCAACATAAGAAGAGGAAAATCATATCAAAACATGATTCCATCATTATATAAAAACAATTTCAGAAGTTAGATAAACATTTATATCAACTTACAATTTGCAACAGAAGAGGAATACACGAGTTATACATATTTCCCTCAGAACTAGCTCATGACTGTACCGCCTTTCCAAGAGCAAGGCATTCACCTTAAACACATGCGAATAAAATAGACCAGACCACCAAAATCACCACTGTTCCGTTTAAGTTTACAATATAACAAACTAAAGTACAGTAGCTCTCATGCCAAATAGTGGAGACTAACTACCAAACAGACTCTGTATGACCTCCCACAAGAAGCGACAGACAAGAAGATGTTCACTGCTAGTACCTGTTGAGGTGCAGTCGACAACTCATAAGTTCAATCATACTCAAGAGTAGATATACCTGCCATAGAAGACGTAACATGCCAACAATCCCTTACATCAACCTACAGCCCATTCTAGTCCTTACTAAACACTGTAAGGCCTTTAGATCCAAAGTCGAAATCAAAAGATCTTCTCTATTATCACAGTCAACAAGAGACTCAAAATCATTAAAGCAATGACATTACCCTATGTCTATGCAGAGAGATTTTTAAACGAAATCCATGCAACATGCATAGCCACATCTAACTGGAATTTAATCAGAAAGAAAACATAACATATCGTAGTCACTTCTGAACACATCCAGAGTTGAAAGTATGGTATTCACGACCTACTAAACAAAAAGCCGAAAGACATGATGTCAAGCTATTTAACGAAATCCAACAAAGCCAAAAACATTACATGTTCATAATCAGGCTTATACAGAAGTAGTGACACTGATTACCTATCAAGGATTTAAAACTAAATCCGTATAACAGTATTCACGATTAAGCTTTTACAGAAGCCGATATACAAGATATCTTTCTATACTCAAATAACCCAACAGTGTCAAAAACAACAGTAAACCAAATAGGCTTAATTTGAGGCAATTACACTGTTTATTTATCAAGAATTCAACTGAGTCTAAACAACAGTATACAAGATAAATAATAGTTAATGATTCCATCCGTGTCAATAATGGTAAGCATTCAAAATCAGGCTTATACAAAAGATAAATTACGATTTTGTAACAAGGAATCCAACTGAGCCCGTATAACAATATTCACTCAAGCTTACATAGTGGAAACATAATAAGTACCCAACTGAGTCTGAACCACAATTCCTTGTAAAACAAAGGTATTCATTACAAAATAATAGAATTCACATCACCTGTTACTCCTTCCAGACTTTGTCAAATCAAATTACCAATATTCAAGTATATATAGCTTCCACAGTGGTCCATAGTACACGAATCATTCAATGGACTCTACAGAGTCATTTCAAATACAATAATCATATATATATATATATATATATATATATATATATATATATATATATATATATATGCATGCTATCAATGGGTTGAATCCCATAACCTCAATGCAAGGGAAAAACAACTTCAACAAGGTTACAATGAAATACTGTAACACAGCAAGTTATCTATTCACAAATAACTTTAAATTTCAAATGAAACCCAACAAGAATCAATAACCACCACCAATAATAACCACAACAGAGCTTACAAAAAGTTCAATTAAACTAAACAATCAAACAAATATCCAACAGTATCCCTTCCGACGAGTATCAACAACAAGCATCGATGACAAGTGTCAACAACAAGCATCGACTACGAGTATAAATCAACAAGCATCATAGTAGCTTGTACCCATCACGAGAACAATTCATGGGTTCTCACAAAGCAGGCCTAACATACATTCATTTCATATATTTCACAAACTTAAAGTCGGAATGCAAAACACAAGGAAATATAGCAACAGTTCGAAATAAAATAAACATCCCATCAAGGGTTAAATTGAAAAACTGAACCAGCATGAAGATACAGTGCCAAAAATCACACAAGACTACCATAGAAACCAACCAATTCCAAAAATCATCTGAACAGAGTTGTTCTAATGAAATCACTTGAAAGACAGCAAGATTTTTAAAGGTTAGGGCCTAACATGCCTGGATATTTTCTCAAAATTCTGAAGTAGACCATTGAAAGAGCTTGATCCTTCTCTTCCATTTTTCCTGCCTTCTCGTGAAATCCGAGCTCGACTACTGAGTTCATTGATTGTATTAATTCCCAGTTTCCCGCTCAAACTCCACTGCCACCGACCGCCATAGTTGGCGATAGACAAATGAAATTCAAAGACCATTTCCAACTTTGGCGACCTGCCACGTCAGCTCTAGTTAGCCATTTTAAAACCTCCACCAAATTACCTGTCTCTCAAGCTTATCCACGCATTTAATAACATAGAAACTGCCGCCCATGGTTCACACCCCTCCATAGGTCCCCTTTAATCCTTTCTCAATAGTTAGGTTAGTAACTTAGGTTAGGATTTAGGGATAACACCTAGGCTAACCTCTTAGAACATAGATACTAACTTAGAGCATTAGCTCTTAGCCTAGGTCTAGGTTAGATTAACACTAATCTAACCCCTAGGTTAAGTTTAGTTTTAGGTTACTAACATAAATAATTCCAGTTAGGTCTAACATTTCATATGCTCAGAGAAAAAACCTACAACATACATTCTCAAACAGGGTTCACTCCTGTACTGCCATTAGGCTACAGAATTATATGTAACAGAATTATTACCTGGTCTACAATCAAGACCTTCCAGATATATTATGATATCGGGAACCAATTCATTTAACATGATCAGCCTGAGTTATACTCCGGACTAGCTTATTCAATGCATCCAGACCTTGCAACCTGCTTAAGGTCTGTAATTTTAATTCATCACGAATAAACTTAAAGCACCACTTGGATCAATTCCACTGATCCAAGGCTAGGTCTTATAGATGGATAACTCCATAATTCATTCCGAGATCAGATTAAACTCAGGCGTAAAATGAAAGAAATAAAAGAGTCCAATCATATTCCGACTCAGTCAAAGATCTACAATCTGCAAAGAAGATACAGTACATATCAAGCACGACTTCTCAATCAAAGGAACACATCCTTTTTATAAAGAAATCACATATCAACACTTGTATGCTCAGGAGGAAGTAACAACAGTTCAGTGTGTTACAAGCATCAGAAAATGTAATGCCTACCAAATTAGCTCACGCCTTAGGCTTGACTCTCACACACACTTACGGATCTTGTTATTCCATGGAGAGTAAGGAAGTACCCTTGGTCAGAAGGATTAAGGATGCACAAGTGGCTTTTGCTACTTTGCCTGAGAAGAGATTTTTGGCTACTATCTTAGTAGCAGATATTCCTCCTTCATATGGGATGTTGCTAAGCAGAAACTTCTGTAAGGATGTGGGTGGAGAAATTCAAATGGATTGGTCACATGCCCTCATACTTGTTAATGGGAAAATGAAGAAGCTGCTTCCTAAGAAGCAGTCTGAGTATATTGTACAAAAAACTGATGATCCCAAAGCACAAATACTCTATGAGGATATGGGGCATGGCAACTACATGATTATGTCTCCAGAAGAAATCCAACTCCCCAAAGTGTCACCTAAAGATCCTAATGGTGTTTGGATATTAGATTTTGATGGAAGTTGTTCTTCGGCTGGTTCTGGGGCTGGTGTCATATTGGTGTCACCTGAAGGAAGCATTCATCCTTTCTCATTCAAATTACAATTTGAAAATACCAATAATACAGTAGAGTATGAAGCTCTCATTCTTGGACTCCAGGTGACAAAAGAATAGGGTGTGAATAATCTTCTAGCTCGAGGGGATGTGGAATTGATTGTCAAGCAAGTTAGAAACCTCTTCCAGGTAAAGAATGGAAGGTTGAAACATTACAGGAATCAGGTTTGGGACTCCATTGAATTTCTTGATGCCTTCTCCATTGAAGCAGTGCCTAGGGAGAAGAATACCAGGGCTGATTCTCTAGCAGTCTCAGGGTCATTGCTTATTCCTCATCCTGACTTTTCTCAAGATAAGTTCACCATTAAAATGATTCATAGACCCAGTGTACTTGATAATACAAGTAACTAGAAAGTTTTCAATGATGATAAACACTTTCTTTCTTTCTTAGAACTCAAGGATAATTTTGAACAGTTGTACTTTGAAGGAAGCAATAATTTTCCTCGTGAAAGTGTTCCCTTTAACAAAGAAGCCGCCCAAGAAGAAGAAGCGGATCAGGATGGATGTATCAAACTCAAAGGAAAAAAGATTCCAAAAGGATTGGTGAGTTTAGAAAAACTGTTTGACAAACATGACAGGTATGTAAAGTTTAGAGCTTCTACTAGACCCCAACAATCAGCCGAATATGACAAAATCAATATTGGGAGTTCTACTAATCCTAAACTCGTGAACATTGGATAATGTTGCACCCCAGAAGAAAAGAAGAGGGTAATTAGTCTGTTGAAAAATTATAAAGATCTTCTTGTTTATTCCTATGAAGACTTAAAAGCTTTTCAACCAAAGGAGATGCAGCATTTTATCCCTCTCAAACCTGGGATTAAGCCTTTTAAACAGAAGCAGAGGTAATACAATCCTAAGATAGCTGACACAATTTTTCAAGAAATACAGAAGTTATTGAAAGCCAAAATCATTTTTCCTATCCATCATTCAACATGGATTGCCAATATTGTGCGCGTTAGAAAGAAAAATGGTGAGATTCATATCTATGTTGACTTCAGGAATCTAAATCAAAATTCCTTGAAAGATAAGTTACCTTACCTATGATGGATCAGGTCTTGCAAGTAGTAATGGGATATGAAATGTTGTCTATGCTTGATGGCTTCTCAGGATATAACTAGGTAGAAGTTAATACTGCAGATCAACACAAAACGGCTTTCACTACTCCTTAGGGTACCTTTGCTTACAAAAGGATGCCTTTTGGGCTCATTAATGTCGGTGCCACTTTTCAGAGGGCTATGGATTTGGCCTTTGGAAGTTTGAAAGGGAAGTGTATCTTCGTATACCTTGATGACTTGACTGTATTTTCTAAAACAAGGGCAGATCATTTCCAGCATCTAGAGACAGTTCTGCTAAGATGTAGAGAACATGGGATCTCTTTAAATCCTAAGAATTTTTTTTTTTATGTCACAGAGGGGAAATTATTGGGGCACATTGTGTCCAAAGATGGTATAAAAATCAATCCTAAGTGAGTTCAAGCTATTCAGCAAATTCCTCTTCCAACCAACAAAAAGGGAGTGCACTCTTTCTTTGGTAAGATCAAATTTTTGAGAAGGTTCATCCCTAATTTTGCAAAGCTAACTTTGAATATCTCCCAAATGATGAAAGGAAAACAAACGTTGGTTGGTATCCTGAAGGGAAAGAAGCCTTTTAAGGTATTAAAAGGGCCATTACTAAAACTTCTGTTTTAGCATGTCCAGATTTCAGCAAAGATTTCATTATCTATTGCTACGCCACGGATAACACCTTGGTTGTTGTTTTGACTCAGGAAGATTCTAATGAGCATGAACTCCCAATTACATTTATGAGCTATATTCTAAAAAATCATGAGTTAAAATACACCATAATGGAAAAACATGCTTTTGGAGTGGTTAAAGATGTCAAGCAGTTTCGTTTTTACATTCTTAACTCTCACTCCACGGTGTTGGTATCGAATACAACTATCAAGTCAATTCTCACACAGCAGGAATTTGGATCCAAGAGAGGGAACTGGGTGGCCAAGGTTCAAGAATATGATATTGACATCAAACCAACCAAGCTCATCCATGGAAAAGGCCTGTGTGAACTCATCGCTGAAGGAGCTAGACATGAGTTACTGGAGGATAAAGTTGGTCTTCCTACCGTTCTGTTTCTTAGCTCAGTTGATGAATGGTATGCTAATATCACTCACTTTCTCACCTATGGAGAATGATCCTCTCATTTGACTTCCAAAGAGAAGAGAGCCGTTAAATTGAGATCAACCCAATATGTGTTGTGGGAAAACGTCTTGTTTAAACGTGGGTTAGATGGAAGGTTTTTGAAATCTGTGGACAAGGAATAGTAGAAGAAGCCATTCCTAGCTTTTCATGATCAGGCATGTGGAGGGCATTACTCATTAACTATCACTACTCATAAAATACTTCATGGAGGACATTACTGGCCTACCTTGTTCAAGGATGCATCAAAATTGGTTGATAAATGTGAGGCT
Organism: Taxus chinensis; assembly: GCA_019776745.2. NCBI lineage: Eukaryota > Viridiplantae > Streptophyta > Pinopsida > Cupressales > Taxaceae > Taxus > Taxus chinensis. The sequence goes on from CM034156.1 coordinate 348,053,836, forward strand.
TGTTAGACTTTCGTGGGTAGACCCAAGTTGGCCTCCTTGCCCCTGAAACCAGTTGTGATCGAAGAACCTTTTCAGCAATGGGGTTTAGATTTCATTGGAACACTTAATCCTGCTTCTAGTGCTAGCCATACCCATGTATTAACTGCCACAGATTATTTCACCAAATGGGTAGAAGCCATTCCAGTAAAGAGTACTACTTCAAAAGTAGTATGTCGTTTTATCAAAGAAAACATCTTGGTAAGGTATGGTGTGCCAAACAAGATTGTGACAGATAATGCTTCATACTTTTCTTCAACTGAGATGATGGATTTTTGCTATGGATATGGCATCTCCTTCACTTACTCCTTAGATTACTATCCTCAGGGAAATGGACAGGCAGAATCAACAAATAAAAATATGGTGGCCATAATAAGGAAATTAGTCAATGAATCCCAACAAAAATGGCACAAGAAACTCTATGATGCTCTTTGGGTAGATATGATCACACCTAAGAGAGCCATTGGGATGTCTCCTTTTCAAGTAGTATATGGAGTGGATGCCCAATTGCCAGTTACAGTGGAGCTTCCAGCTCTGCATTTAATGAAGGCCATTGAAGATACCAGTTTCAATGATTCTTTGGATAAGAGAATCATGTATCTTCACAAATTTAATGAGGACATATTGGAAGTTACTGATAGGATATCTGCTCACCAACAGAAAGTAAAGGTTTTGTTTGATAAGAAAGCTAGGTTCATGGATTTCAAATTTGGAGACACTGTTTTGTTGTGGGATAAAAGGCATGAACCTCGTGGCAGCCATGGCAAGTTTGATTCCCTTTGGCTCAGACCTTTCAAGATCAAGCACTTCGCTGGTAAGAATTATTTTTACCTTGATTATATGGATGGTTCTTCTCTCCCACTTCCTTATAGTGGGTAGTACCTAAAACTGTTTAAGTCGTAGGTGATTAGGAAGTTCTATGTATATTCTATATAGTGTGTGTCCTCCTTTCCTTCCCTTATTTTTGTGTGTTGTTTGTGGTTTTGTCTTTTGTATTGGTTTTCCTTTTGACTCCGTGGCCCAATGAATAAGGTACTAGTCTACTTCCTTGAGTTTGTCTAAATTCTTTCCTTGTCTCATTCTTTGAATTTATGCCAAGTCATCCCCAGAAGGAGCCAGCTGTTGTCCACTCAAAATTCCCCTGCTTTTAAGAAGTTGAAAATTAAAATTTTGAGGTTAAGTGTCTTTTCTGTTGTCCTGATAATGTGAAAAGTCAAGAAAATGAAAAAATCTAAGTTTTTTGGGTCATTTTGTGTGTTTTTTGGGCCTGCTGGAAATTTTTGTCCCGCGTGTCTCAGGTTCACTTGGGCTCTCTGTTCCCCGATTGGCCGGTTTACCTGAAGTCTATTTTTTTCAGGCCCGTCAGACATTTTTGTCATGCATGTCCCAAGTTTTCCTGGACCCATTGTTCCCTTTTTGCCTGATTCGGCCTATTCACGTATTCCACGTACTTTCATCCCACATGTCCCAAGTTCACCCGGACCCGTTGTTCCCTTTTCATCCAATTCAGCCGATTCATGTATTCCGCGTTCTTTCGTCCCGCATGTCCTAAAGGAATTTGAGCATCTTTTCCCTGCATCGCCCGAATCGGCCGAACCGTGTACTTCGCACTTTCACGTCCCTCGTGTCCCAAATGAACCAAGTGCCATTCGTGCTAATTTTTCCCACTCTACCCGAATATCTTGCTTTTCAAATGAACTGCCCCCTATGCGTTTTTGCACACTGCTTTCATGCTATCTATTGCTTGAACCCTTGCAACCAAAATTTCTATGTGTGTATCCATTTCCCTTGCAATTCCATCCCAAGTCCAACCTGCAGCTCTGCTCTCCAAGTTACTATCAACATGAAGATCAAATTCCAGGGGCAGGAACAAGTTTCACCACTCGAGTCTATTGTTCCCGATATCGGGGACAATAAAGTTCGCCACCTTGATTTTGGGGATTTTTGGGCAAGGATGACAGATGCAAACCCTTCATCTACGGCACAGATGATTCATGACATTGGCTTGGTGTTCGTTGGTGGCTTCCTAATTTTAGTACAATGTGCAGACATAGTACTCGCTTGCGGAGCTCATTTTAGTCCCGACTCAAGCGAACTAACGAACGTGCATGGAGAACTCATTACCAAGTTAGATGCCACCGCCAACACATCAGTCCCACGTGGAAGAGACATAGACGAGGCATTGAAGAGATTCAGACAACGGATACTTAAATAAGTGGGTCCCTCCCAATCTTAAACGCTTGTCTTCTTTTCCTGATTCTTCTCCTTCTTTCTCTCGGATTTGTTGTAATTAGTTGGGGTATTGCGATTTGCAGCCCTTTAACTAATCATTAGTTAAAAGTAGTTACCAGGAGTAACTAATTTGTAAACTATATAATGGCCTCTCCTCGCCATTTTGAAGGAGGAAGAACTTGGCTTATTTATGAAAGTGTAAATAGATCTTAAAGAAATCAATACAGAAGGATTTTTCATTCTTTGTCTATCTAATTTCCTTTATTCCTAAGCTATTCATTTAATCTTGTTAGATCATTTGTCTGTATTATGCTGAGAAGCTTTGTATTCTTGCAGATGTTATTTACAGAACTTTGTGTCTTTTCAAATTTCATCTTATTAATATGATACAAATGATCTTATTCCAATTCGCTGTACCCTCGCATGCATAAGGAATTACTCTTTCATCTATAATTCTAAATGGTGCCTTTCTGCTCATTCTCACATTTTCATTCTTCAGTCCTTTTGTGATTGATGATCCTTTTAGAAAACACTTTCATAATATCCAAGTTCCACAAGAAAATCATACTTTGTACATGTGTAAATAGGTTCGATCCTGAATAAGGGAACCTCTCTCATTAAAGAGGAGGGACTTCTTGTCCCTTGAATGTTTCTCTTCTTGGAGTCCTTTTTTTATGACCAACAATTGTCAAGTGCACATCATATTAGTTTCATACAAAATAAATCTCACAAATGTAAGGTATCATACAAAAATATTGAGTTCCAAATTGTATTAACGTGCACAATAAATATAATAAATGCATGAATAGGTAATATAATATCAAGTGAATGCCATATATGTGTACATACAATGTTGAACATGCATACAATGCCATGCACATAGGCATATAAAAAATGTCATAAGACATAAATATATATATATCTGTATCATCAAAATACATCCCTCTCTTAGCCTTTCTCGAAGAAGCCCCTCCCTTAGACATAGATGGATATCTATGAGATGACTTCGAATCCTCTAAATGCTCCATACTACGAGTCCTCTTCTGCTCAAAACTTGCATGTAGTTGAACTTGTAAATGCAAACAATTTTTTTTTGTCAAAACTTAATATATAAGTTTTCAATACGTATAAGACCATGCTAATGAAACTATTTACATTTACAAAAACTTATCACAATCTCTTGGTCACATTGAATCTACATATCATACTCAGATGAGTCATCGAGAGCTCCTGGAGCTTGAACAAGGGTATTAAAATGATGATCTTGAGGATTCCATGCCCTCGAAGTAAAAATGGAGGGCATTAAACCCTACATACACATAAGATCACAAAATAAAACATCAAAATTAGCCAAAATAGAACTATATTAACACTAATTTTTTTGAATGCAAATCAAAAAATTTATGCCAAATAAATAAATGTATGTGTAATGACAATATTTTAACTAATTTTATCAGTATACAACTTTTTTTTCCACTCCACGCATGTGAATAATATGAACAGGGATGTTACTTGTCACACGTAGCTCATGTGTATACACAATTAAGGACATTATTAACAAAATTTAATAATGCTACAATGAAGGACATTATTTTAAACATAATTTAACATAATATGAATTAGACGAGCTATTTAACAAAACGACATGTAGTTTGAATACCTTGCTGAGTTTATGCACATATGAAATCGCAACGGAAACACCTTTCTCTACTCGTCACACAAATAGTGGTGTGTCTAGTGACATCATCAAATTTATCAATCATATATCACGTCAAGTTAGTTGAACATATATAATATATACAATAACATACATATATATAGACATATATTTGAGTTAAAAAGTTGAGTCTAGTCTCATACATGAAAATTTTACACAATCAACATTCTAAATTACCTCTGTGAATGTATGCATAGGCATGGTGCTCACAGCCTATGGTTGGGATGATGACACCTCTCCCGCGCACTGTAATATTAATGCATACATTTTTACAAATACAATTATTTAAAAAATTTAACATATATAAGTAAATCAATACTCATGCTTTTGTAACATACATAATAAAAATAAAAAGGTGTTGTTAATGTCTGGAATCCAAATGTATCACTTAAAAATGTGTCTGACATAGTGACATTATCATGTGTACCACAAATGAAAACTCCAACAACACTAGTATGCATGAAAGTATCATCCTCCTCAGTCCCCAAGCATATGCTACCACATGATGAGAAAATATGTGGCCTCATGTTAGTATTTCCTGAGGCAATACTATGTGTACCTCCATGAAAATTTGGATCAAAAATGTCCCTCGTATGGTAGATAAGGGTATTAGAAATCCCTTGAAGTGAATGGAGTGTATCAATCTCTATGGTATCCTTCACTATTGGAGGGACAATCGTAGGGTGAGGGGAATTTTGTGTGTGGAATCTACCCTGCTGAATAGGTGCACATTATGCACCTAGTGATCCTATGCAGATCCTATTCCTTGGCCTTAGAAATCCTAAAAATAAAAATAGTTTGTGATCTCATTGAGGATATAATCAAAATATAGTTTCCTCAAAAAGTATAGTGGAAACACATTTTTATTGCAAGGTGGAAAATCAAACGCCATCCACCATTGGTCCCAAAAGTTAACTTTAATAAAATCACTATTGCACCAGTGGATTGGAAACTCTTTGCATGATAGCGAAATAGGTAAATTGGTTCGGGGGTCCGTGAATAAGGAACATATGAGGAATTTTGTAAAAAAAAAATTTACATCTGCATGTGACAATTTATTGGTGTAATATTCCCCACAACGCTCTCTATAAGATTTCCAACAATCAATTTGACTTGTTTTCACGTCAAAATGAGCCATTAATGCCTCACATGTGTTTGCAAGAGAGGCATGGTGGGGGTTTATAGAATGGGAATCCCCCATTTTTTAATTAATTCCTCAATTTCAATCTTGTTCTCCACTATATGGGTTGTTAAATCCTCCTGAATACTCAAGGGATGTTCAATAATTGTAGGAGGGATAAGAGGGTTCACAAGAATTACAAGGTTTGGTTGTGGTTCAGGTGGAACTCTAACAATAAAAAATGTATTGAATTCAAATTCTACTATATAATTACCAAATTCCAATGCAATTTAGAGAAACAAATTTTTCCCATCTCTTCTCCATGATGCCATTGTCGATTCCGATCTTCATGGTGATCCTTAGATGATCATGGGAGCTAGATGCAACTTAATATAAAATGCTTGTGAAGGATTTTTATGTCCAAATTGGGTTTTGGGGAAAATAAAATGAGTAGGGCTTGGGCCTTTTTTTAATTCATAGTTTAGTATAACACGTACGTGTTATAGGTTCATGAATTACAAAAGTAAAGAAAAAATAACGTGATCTCATTATTTCAAAAAGAGATCATGTTTTGCTCATGTTCACTTCTTTTCTGATTTTTTGCCCCCCAACTTGGTACACTTACCCTAATGTAAGTGGAGAAGAGAAATGGGCTCAGAAAAGGTAGATGGTGAGATGGAAGACACGTAGAAAATAAGTGGTAGTGATAGTGATGAATCCATAATAGATCTGAGGATTGTGAGTTAGAGGATAAATATCCTTGAAAGAAAATCTTAGCCAAGTCAAACCATCATGTGAACATGTAGTGAAATCGCAAGTAGGATCAAATGGAATGTGTACCCAATAAGAATCATTCATGAAAAGTGTACATGTAAAGGGAGGTGGTATAGATGTTGATTATGTATAAGAATGTATGGAATGTGGCATGATGATTGATGTAGGAACATAACACTAATAAAGAGAAGGGATCATTTTAAGGACCTCCTCCAAAAAATTATTATAGAATGGGTTTAGAATCTCTGAAATGGAATTTTGAAATGATGGAAAATATTATAAAAATTGATTTGTGGAAAAGGAGAGTTTGAAGGTAATTTTATTTTACCCTTTTGTATGGTTGTATGGGTGTTGGACAAATGGGCAACTATTAACGAATTGAGATATGATAGATGTCCACCTATTCAAGTTGGATGATTGTCTAACATTGGATGGATGGTCATCTAACCTAGGTTAGACAACCATCCATTGAGAGTTCTTGTTACATACCATTTTGGATGGATGGTTGTTCCGGTTGGACGTCCTACTCTTTGACATCTATCCAATAGAGATGGAAGGCTGGCCAAATTTCAAGCCATCCAACCGAAATAGACATCTATACAATAAGAGATGGACATATTTTGTTGGCATGTTGGGCGGATCATGTAAACCATAAACCTTCAAGAAGATGGATGGGCGGATTTCACACATGCCCCCAGGTGGTTTCCTTAAACTTCTCAACCAATTTTTTATCACCACGTGTTCCTTAAAACCTTATAAGCCCTATGTATACCCCTAAAAGTTTTATTTCTTCACTTTTCCATGAACTTTTCTAGTGCTCCGAGCTCTCCAATCTTTTGCCAAACTTACTCGCACATTTATTTCTTCCCTCTCCTGTAAATTCCAATAATGGAAAGCACCATGTTTGCTCCTATGCCCAAATTCTAAAAAAAAAATATCATATTCCCACAGATTGTAACACTGATAAAATTGAAAGATACACCGCAATAATGGCTACAAAAAACATAATTTACGGGACTTATCAACATGCCCCAATTCAAAACTAATACTTTTGTGTCTGATTATCTGCTCATGTATTACAACTAGAAACAAGGATAATTTTCCGTTCTCCTCATGGATCATAAATTTTCTTTCACAATTGAGCTCACAAACATACATCATTTAATTGACTTACCATTCCACAACCAGTCACCCGTGACAACAAAGTCAGTCCTTATAGAGGAAGACATTTTTTTTTGGAGTCTCATTGCAATGTGCAGGTTGATGGCAAGTTAAATATTATTTTCAAATGTTTGTTTTCTTAATATTACTTGACTACCCAAAAATATAACATTTTTTGTCTGTTTTTGCAACTCCTCTTTATCATTTAAAAAGAGGCCTTTCTATACAAGATATTACACAAATTATTTCTTGCAATTGTATCACTTTTTCAGGCCAGGATTGTGTAATAGGGAAGATGTGTAGACATTCCATTTTGGGAAATACAGTATATAATGCGGAAACTAGAATGGAAACAATTCGATTAGTGCACATATTTTTCCAGTCAAATAAAAATAGATGTCACCCATGCCTGCAGTACAAATATATCTGATAAACCCAAGATTTTATTCTTGTCTTCCAACTATTTACTTACTTTCTATCATGAAGCTTTATGCAAATTACATCACACACAAATTCCAACTGCAATTAATGATAAAATGATTGGTCTCCTTGTTTAAGATCAACAAGTAACAATTACTTTATAAAGTTTTCACATTATAACGATTTCACATTATTTATTTTTTAATACAATAATAATTGTGATATTATCTTTTGTCATAGAATAATTATGGCTAGCAATATCTCATAAGGAAGCTAATGCTTCAAGGTAAATCCCATCTGGATATCTCTTTAGATTCTGACATGGATTTACATGAATCAATACCAATACGAATTCCTCGTCAAAAACAACCTAGTGGTTCGATAGATCTATCACACCTATATTATATACCATCCCATTTGTCTATAGGTATAAAATTGACTGTTTATATAACTAACCAGTTTAACCTACTAGTATATGTAATAAGATGAAACACAATCAACCTATGTTATGTAAGTAGTACAATATTTTAATTTTTATACATTTATTGTGTTCATAAAGTTATGAGTTCGATGATGAAGATCAAACTCATTCTTAGTGTCAAGATCTAATTGTCATGTCCTGTGTCTCCAAGCATTCAAGGTAATGTATAATATTTAACATGTTTTGTTTAGTTTGTTTTTTAAAGTATTTACAAGGCCCAAGGGTATAATGATTATTTTTCTTGTTGTAGTTAATAGAAATTCTCAACAACTTCCAAGTAGGCTACCAATACTACCAACACATACAGTCCAAACAACAATATCTTTAGGAAAGAATATAAGGTTTCCTGCAGAATTGGTAAGAACAGTTCATCCTATAACCACAGAATTTCTTGGATTATCACTAGGTGGTGTCTTAAGTATAATGGTAACCCAAAATTGAACAAGATCGAGCTTGATGATGAGTATTTGGGCTTAGATAGTGGTGATGCATAAAATGGTATCTTTTTTGACATGCATGATATGATAGAATCTACTCCACCTCCTCAACCACAAACGCAACAACATGTGCATCAAGTGTTGGACTCTCCTCATCCTCTAAGTAAATTTCCACTCACAGATGATGAGAAGACATAATTTTTATTCAAAAATATGATATCAGATAGTATGGGGGCGATAATTCAAGAATTTGTAATGTCTGATGTGGATTTAGTGCAAACTTGGGAGAGAAGGGCTAAAAATTTTATTAAAGAAATAAATACTTGATACCATAATCACACTCAAAGGCATTCATTATTCACTGCCATAGAGATCCAACCAGAAAGGCTTGACATTTTTCTAAACAAAGTTCAGCTAGGCACAATTTCATATAATAATGATTATGATGATGATATTATAGACACAATGTTAAACAAGTTGGAGAATATTAAATCTGAATCATAGGCTTACAACAAATGGGATAAAGACAAGACAAATGTTTTAATAGAAAATGTAGAAAAAGAAAAATATGTGGTTAGTCATATTTTACACACGAAATTGTAATATTATAAGAACAATAATTTATTATTTTGACTTATCTAATAGACTAATACATTTATATTTCTATTTTGTAGGCAAAATATAAAACTTTCAAGAAAGAAATTGTTGTATTTGAAGCACATTTGAAGAATTCCTACAAAATCTTGAATTCATTTATACAACTAAAGGAAATAATCATAGTATTAAATAAAAATAATAATACATCAAGAAGGATAATCAAGGATCATCAGATGGATCCAAAACTATTACTAAAGGAAAAGATAGATGTTGATCCATCACTTTTTTCATCAGAAGATGTTGTGAGGGAGGAGCAAAATATTATTCAAAATATCAATACTACAAAGCAAGATTTGTAGGCATCATGAGTTTTATTAGATAACACTATACAGATTGAGCACATTCCTTTGCCTCTTGCACAAGAAAAATATCAAACTTCCCCTGCAACATAAAATTGAAAAAAATAGTTAGTTTCACCATGTGACAGGTGTGTTGTCACAATTCTGAAACTGGTAAAGGAATTAAAAGATAGTGGCCAGTCAATTTTTTCATTTTTCATTCCGTGTGGTAGACGTAAGGACAACTATGAGTCAAAATCATAGGAAGAAAAAGAGGATTCCCTCGTAATGTGTTCTTATATGACATAACTTTCCTAGAAGCTTTGAAAACCATTGACAAATCACAAGTTTGTAAATGTATTGGCTGACAATGCTTAATGAAAACATGTATTCATAAACTATTACGACTCTTTATAGCATTAATACAAGCCTTTTTTGAATTGGAATTATATTAACTATTGTATTGCATTTGCTAAATTTTTTCAACAATTTAATATTTAAACTTGTAATTGGATTTTTGCTCGTTGTGAATGTTTTTATGTTACTATTTGGAGATGTAAACAATAAAGGAAAGTTTAAGACACATAGTTTGTGTATGTTTGAAAATATTTATGTTTTGTGCATAGATAAAACATTAATTGAAAATAACATAAATCGATCCAAATAAAGCAGTCTTTATTTCATTAATTAAGAAAAATATAAAAATTACAAATTTGTTACAAGTAAAAAAATTATATATAGACTAGTTGATTATCATTAATGAATATGAAATATATCAGTATCAAATCATTGTCCATTGTCAATAATTTCAAGAATGTATACAAGAAATTAGAACTCTGGAAACTGAAATTGTCATTGTGCAACCCATTCATTTGTGTCTTAGAACAATGCAAAATCAGAAGCGTGTTCTGTAGATGTGTTCGGATCCCCCAGATCAGTCAAAATGTTACTAAATCCTCTTCTTTCTATGAAAAAATTCCATAATGCAAGTTCTCACTCATAAGGGAAAGTTTCGAAAGAGTAACTAGATACATATAATCTCAGAAAAATTTCTAAATTTCTATCTAATCTATTTCATACTTTTGACTTTAGAAAGGAAATTGCACTGAATACCCTCTCCTCTTCAATAAAACCTAGAATTGTTGTTTGAAAATTTTTATATAGCTTAATATACTCGCTCAAATCCTCTCACAAAATACTACTAGAATAAATATTCTTCCAAAGTCTTATAATGGAATCATTTTCATCTGGATTTTCTAGAAATGTGAAATTTATCGCGCATAGTACTAGAAAAATATGAGGACTGAGAACTCAACAACTTTTTTTGTAAAATACCTTCAACAACAACTCTATTTATCTCTTCTCACTTGCAGAAATGTTCAATTACACTAGTCATATATTTAAGAAATAAAACACTGATGGATGTATCAAGAATACCACCATGTGTATTCCAAAATTGTGGATTGACAATCACCATTGCTTCGAGTAATTTATAAATTTTGAATCTTTCACGGATCTCTGTAGCTAAAGATAAAGAAATATTTTTCAATTTATTTTAAGTTTCAGATAATATTGTTTCATATAAAATATGTGTCACTCTTACTTCCTCCATCTCTGACCTAACCAAATCTACTCTTTTCTGAACAATATGAAGTGGTATCTCTTTTCCATGTGTTGTTATACATTGATGATCATGTATATTGATTTTTAAGAAGAAACTTGCATTAATAAGGTTTGTTAATGCATTTCAGATATAAAAAACAAGTCCTTTAAAACTATCATCTGAAAAATATAAACAATCTAAACTTAAACACACACATATTCTAAGTCTTATGAAGTCTATTATGTAAATGCAACACTTTTGTGCATGATGTGTCAAAAAATTTATCTCCTTCAACATTGGCATAATTCCACAAAGTGTAAGTAAATTTTTGATATCTGTAATATTGTACAATAATTTTTTAGCTTTATCCACATCTCTACAATATTTGTACATAAAAAATTTCAATGAAGGATATTATTCAAATATTATACAAGTAGGATCATACATTGAGATCCATTAGTATCTAAATCTTTAAGAATCTTTTTGCCATCTGTTAATCCAATAGCAAATTATTGAAATTCTGAAAATCTCTTTAGATTGCTAGAGTAATATGCATGTAAATCTCTGAATAGCTCCTCCACTTTGGCAATAGTTTTGAAATTGCTCACAATTTTATAGGCCAAATTTACTCTGTCATCCATGTAATGGATCGTAATTATATAAGGGGAAAAAATTATCTGCAATCATACATAGAGACAATTTTTTCCCCCTGCATTACAACTGCACTGTCTGTTCCAACGTAAACCAGATTTTTTACAATGGAAAAATCATCCATGCCTGCAAAATCCTTCAAACTTAACAACACTAACTTATAAATGTTTTTAGAATTACAATTTTCACTCATTTTGTGAACTGCTAAGAGATGGGGATTTCCTACTTCATTTTCAAATGTGTATACATGAATAAAAACCCATGAGGTATTTTCTACAAATTTAACCTCATCAATTGAAAGGGAAATAAATTTTGCATTTTTAATAGCCTCTTTTAGATCCTCCTTTTCCACTAGAGAAATATTTTTTTCTATTTCCTAACCACTGGTATCTAACCAATGTGATTGTGGAACATTTTTTAAGCCAATTACTTAATAAAAAAATTTATTTTCTAAAAAATCTGAAATGGGTCTGCCCTTTTTCAGTATAAGGAATACACTAGAAAATTGAATACTTTTTGTATGCATTTAAGTATCCATATCTTTTCTCTTTTTTGCAACAACTGTGTCACCATTTTCATTTATATTTTTCAAAATCTTTTGTTCTTTTTCATATTCTTCTACATATTTTACATGCAAGTACTCTTTTACATATTTCCATTTATGAGTTCTTACTATGCTCACATTCCTTTTTTTTGGGAAATATATATTTTCCCACATTGTTTTTCAACGATGTCTAGTTTTAGCTGCATTTTGTGGTCATTCCCTTGTTTCCAACTACATATTTTTCATTGAAATTGATTTAGAACATCATTACTATTTTTTAGCTCTATTGGTTCAATAAAAGGATATTTTGCTGCCCAGTCAAACCTAAAAGTCCTTCCTATTGTCTTGTTTATCCTCTTTCTTTTGATAGATTTTTTTTTACTTTCTTCAACTTTAACTTGTGCATATGATTCCTCGGCAAGATTTTGTCTATCCTCATGTTTCCTTTTTCTGGAAACAGACACTGGATTACAAGCTTCCTCTGTTGGTGTTGGATGAGAATTTGATGAATCTTCCCCTAGGCCATTTTCATTAAGTAAATGAATGTTTTGGTCAATCAGATCATTAAAACCAAAAGGATCTTCAAGATTGATAGTTTGTGAAGGTTTTTAAAAAGTGTATGCATTTGAAAGTGTAATAGATAAATTTTTAATTAAAATAACTAAATAAAAAATAAAAGAGTGTAATGAGTATTTGAAACATACAATGAAAAACATAGTAATAAAAATATCTAAATTAGTAAATAGTACATACCTTTATTTTCCATAGATTTGGACACATCAGTGGTTTTTTGTCAGTTTCCAAAATATCCAAACAATGTCTTGTTACTCTTTTTTGAATTTTCAACAACCTTATTACTCTGCTTTCTCGAATATAGGGAAATGACACCAAACAATGGCAGCCACATATGAGATTTGAGTTGGAGGGTTTTGAGTTGGAAAACTTTGAGTTGGACGGTTTAGCGTTGGATGGCTCTGGGTTGAATGACTCTAAGTTAGATGGATCTCAATCAAATGATTCTGTTGGATGCTGCTTCTAGATGGATCAGTTGGATGGATTGGTTGAATGGATCTATTAAGCGGATTAATTGGATGACTTGGTTGGATGACTCTATTGGAAAAATATGTTAGATGGCTTAGTTAGATGGCTCAGTCAAATGGCTCCGTTGGATGGCTTTGTTTGGCGGCTCTATTAGACGGCCTAAGTTGAGAAGCAATGCTTTGAGTGACAACAATAGGTTGGGAGGTTTGGGGTTCAACTTCCATGGAAAATATTTCAAATAAGGTGGATGGTTGTGTATGTATTTTATTATACCTTATACCTTATATACTTCAGTGAATATGGGCATGTGTATATTATGACTGTTGGCGAATTACATACATAAGTTCATTTATATGTGTAAATACTAGGAAAAATCACCTATACTAAGGACATGTCGGTGGAGTTTTCTAGTAAAGTAGGTGGCAGCCGACTACTAAATATTCATTATTCCCAATTTCTTAAAACCCAAATATTTGTGATTTTATGAAGATTCTCCACTAAAATTTTCCCTGATAAAGACCCATAGTAGTAGTAGTAGTAGTGGGATGTGGAGATGTAGTTGGTACCAAATCTATCATGAAAATGGAACCTTCAAGTGGTGGTAAATTTGGTAGCTCATCCATGGGTTACGGGTCATCAGTAGTGTCAGTTCTTGGAATAGGAAGAGTAGTATTTGGATCATAGTTACAATATTTGTATGGATGACGGTCACAAAGAATAGTATACTTGACACCATCAGGTAGAAATTTGATTCAATGATGCACTGTAGAGGAAATACCTTACATGGCATAGAGTCATGGCCTACCACGTAAATAGCTATATGAAACCAGAAAGTCAATGATAAAGAAGACTGTGTTGAGAATATTTGGCCATACAATGATAGGTAGAAAAATATGACCTACACATGGATGAACAGAACCATCATATGCACGAAGGGAGAGAAATGATGGACTAACATTAGCATTAGAAAGATCTATCTTTTTGAGGAATGACATAGGAAATAGATTGATTTCATATCCATATTTGATTAAAGTATGCTTAATACCCATATTGTAAATGTGAACCATGATATGAAAAGGTGGATCATTGTCAAAAATATAAAGATCAATGTCAGGATTAGATGGCTGTAGACACCAAAATTGGGTCACACTCCCCTTGGTCCCTTGTCAAATAACTAGCTCAAGCATACTCATCTAACCATGGCCCCTTCCAACCCACATCACCATTAATTTAATTAATTTAATTAAATTAATATATATCCTCACAATATTTAATATCTAATTACCTTAATTTCTACCCCACCACCTCACCCTAGACCTATTCTTGGCATGTTCCCATAACCAACAATAACTAAGTCTTACTTTTCCTAATGAGCTAAGATTTGGTCTAACCGTAAAATCAATCCGTAAAATATCTCTAACCACATTCCCACTCATTAGAAGGGAAGTTTTCATTCTAATCCGTGAGAATAAACGAACTAGGCCAAAAGAAATCAGAACGATCTTCCCATTTTAGTAAACCCAGGGAATCCTACCTTAACTGACACCGATCACCCCTAAAACGACGTTGGTCAACCTGGAACCGTCATCAGTTGTCATTTATTCACCCAAACAACCTTGTTTTTGGGTTGGCACATTCTGAGAGAAAGTGAACGAGATCAAAGCTGCATGCAAGTGAAACCAACATATTTTTCACATATCTAGACATCCAGAGTCATCACTAGGACAAATATTAAAGCATTGTAATCATGGAATCATTCTGGTAACCACTGCTATGATATCCAACACTATTCTTCTGATAAATAGCCACCTCCATTCAGCCATTAAAATTTGCATCACAGTAAGTACATCTCTACCAGTATCGTCTATTTCAGCATAGTTAACTTTTTTCATTCCTGTCATTAGTTTATACTTTGCATGTTCATTCCTCCATTGATTATTATCTTGTAATCCTGCCATTTCAATTACCCACACCATAAAATCCCCATTTTGACCTAATATCCATTTTTGAGTATACCTGAGATCTCCAAAGACCTTCTCATCCACTCTCCCAACCTCAATTGACCTTAGATCAACCCTTCCCATTTGATCTATTTGAGTTTCTTTTACCTTGACCATACCGACACTAGTTATCCACAAATGCAATTAGTTCTACCTAAACCGGCATCGGCCATACCCTAATAACATTAATCTCTGTGTTTTATACCTTGACCAAGAATAGACCCACCAATCATCCTACCAGTTGACCTAAATAACCCAGAATAAGATCTTGACCAGTCCCAGTACCTTGAAAGATACCTCATCTTTCAGATCCAACTATAGCCTAGCCTATTGCGATTGGATTTTCTTATTGTACTTAAATGAGATGCCTAAATCATATGAACTACAATAGGATTTTACTTTTTTCTTGCATTAATTTGTTTTAAATAGTGGATTGACAACCATCTAAGAAGTATCACACTTCCCAGAACTAGCATATGCTAGGCAGTCCATTGTCATATATAATTTAACTATCCTTTGGTGGTCTTGTTTTCTATTACAGGTAGTTCCTCCTAGCCAAAAAGAAGCTCTCACATTCAGGTGTGGATCAAGAAGTCAAAACGTGTGCAAAAACCATCAACTGACCTGTATTTAACAAGGATTCCTCCATGGCCCTTACCCTTATTTATTTCATCATTTAAAAGGTAAAGAAACTAGTGAAACATTTTTGCACATTTGATGGGACCCATCAGGGGTTATTTTGCATTTATTCATTGCTAGGTGAAAGTTGTGTGTTTGTTTCCCTTCTAAAATCTTCCACATTAATTTTCTTCTTTGGAAGCATTCTCCTTCTTTCTATTGTCTAAAAAAAATCATATTTTTTGTGCTTTAAACGAAACACATCTTCCTTTATTTTGCATTACATTAGTTAAAGAGAATCCCTCTTCCTATTCATCACTTGCTACATCAAATATCACCCTTTGATTTTGGTTTAAAACACTTGCATTACATTATGATTTGTTGCATTATTAGCTCACATTAAAATTGAGGGCAACCTATATGCTGGAAGTCATGTCCAACTAATGCTTAACACAAATAATCGTAGAAATCACATTTTCTCTTTCTTTGTGTCTTACCAAACTTACACAATATCAGAATATACACATCTTTCTTAAACAACATCTTACCTGGGAACATCTGTCAGTGATCACACGATCTGGTTAGTATGTACTCCCCAGCTCATTGCCTCTGTCGAGTCATCATCTCAGAGGATGGCCTGCCCCCGTGATAACATACCTAAAACCTCTCCTTTTAGATATCCTTCTTCATAGGACACCTTCCTAACCAAAAAATTATATTCTAAATACACACAGTTAGTCCTAAATAGCATAAGCTAAACAAACATAATAAAATCACTGTTAAGATCATGTTTTTTCTTAGCATTCTTCTTGACTTGTGTTTTTAGGTGTGAGACTACAAGTCTCCATTTTTTTTCTTTCTTGCACACTCCACCATCATAGTTGGAGTATTCTATCATTGTCTGAGTGTACCAGGGCCCCATATCCTCATTCTCAAGTTTCTGAGTTTGATTCTTCAATTAATTTAATTCACAAAACCAATTTCTTCATTTCTTTCTAATTTCACAGTCACCGACGTCATTCCAACAACCGTCACTGGTTCACCTCTGACCATCACTGGTTAAACCCTAACTGGTGTCAGCTTCTGGATTTCTAGCTAGTTTACCTAGAATAGCCTTCATCACTCTTTATGTTCTGTCTCTAGCCCTCATGGAATCATCATATTTCTCCCCTATTGATACATATTGTCATACATAGTTTTCAAAAGTACACATCTAACATTCATGTTTCCTTTTTTGATATTGGTTTTCTTCCATAGTGACCAGTATTGGTTTCAGCAATCGTCATCGGTTTTCCCTCAAATGTCACTAGTTAACCTGACCATCATCGGTTTTCCCTCAACCATCACTGGTCAATCTGACTGTCATCAATTTCCTGTGTTTGATTTTCAAAATCTAGAAATTGAACAAATTCACCTTTTGGACCCCATTATTCTCTATTTCTACTACTTTATGTGTCATCTACAAAATACAGTCTTACCAGGTCAGCACTTGTTCACATGGTGTTGACTCATAGCTAGACTAACGCCCTCATATTCCATGCTAGTTGTCAACCACTGCCACCTAGTCCCTCACCGCCTTCTATCTTGTCACCCATGGATCCAACCCTACTTACCACCATTTCTGCAGGTGAAAAAGAGTTTCCATGACTCCTTGATCATAATCCTTCGGCCTTACAATTCTACCTTTCCCACTCTTCCACCCGAGACTCCTCAAGTCAGTTGATATACGACATGCCTGTATCCATCTTTCCTTCCCTTATTCCTTCTAATGTATCAACCCCTAATAATGCAGCATTACCCTCACCTTCTTCACCCCTGATAGTTTTATAGGTAGGCCCCATACCAACCATGACCGTTGCATCTACAGTTTCACTCACACCTTTCGTATCTATTATCCCCTCATCGACCACCCAGACCATAGCACATTCCGCACCCATTGTCTCATAAATACCCATTACAACATAATCACCCATGGTGTCAGTGACCCCTACTCCATTCCAGAATCTTGTCTTCTCCATCCCAAAAACATTTCCCCCAATCGCTACCAGAGTCACGTTGCCCATCCCACCTACATACACCTACTATCAACAACCCCTAATCTCATATGTCACCCATTCTAGATATGTGCCTTCTATGTCGGTTTCTTATTCTCAACTTCCCTATTAGGTTCAATATCCACCCCCTTATCCCAAAGGAGGTGTCCCTCTATCAAAACCTACCAGTGACCTCATCAAGTTGATGATGGAAAAGATGTAGAGATTAGAAGCATTAGTTTCTAGCTCACATAATTCCATCACCTATGATGAATTTTTTAATGAGCCTATTCACCCATCCATTCCTATTCGACCATACCCCTTACATTGGGAAATGCCAAAATTCAACCTCTTCAATAGAAAAGAAGACTCACAAAAACATTTGTAGTCCTTTAAATATGAGTGTTACCTGATTTCCCGTGATGACACTTTATTTTTGAGGACTTTCCCAATGCCCCTGATAGGACCTGCATTGGACTAGTACAGTGGACTACAAAGACACTCCTATTACTCGTTTAATCAAGTAGCCCAAGCCTTCCTAGATCACTTCTCCATCAACATTGTTAATAAGGTTACCATGAATGATCTTTATTCCACACGATAGTATAATGACGAGTCTACCCCTTACTTCTTCACTCGTTGGCACAACCTCATTAACCAGCTCACATTCCAATTACCTCAAATTGAGCTTGTATAACTATTTACTTAGGCATGTGCTAGAGACATCTCACCAACCCTGTAGGTGCAAAAAATTTACACTTTTGATGAGACATTCACCATGGCATGGAAATTAGAAATTTGTGCTATCGAAGAAAAGAATATTCAAATTCGTAATAAGAACATCACGTTCAAATAAAATGATTCTTCTTCATCTTCAAAACCCCAAAACAACTATTCAAAACCCAAAGGTTCTGCTAGTTTCATATTTCTCAAATCTAGTCCCCCTCATCAATCAAACTCATCCAAACCCCCTTCTAATATCTCTCCTATCCAAGCTTTCCAGTTTAGACAAGAACAAAGAAAGTACACTTCCATAGGAGAATCTTATTCTTCCATTTTGGAAAAGCTTATTAAGGCTGGAGTCATTACCCTTCCACCTATAAAATTGCATCCTGGTTTTGATCTTGAGTGACCCATGCCTGCATGGTATAAGGAAGATGAATTTTCCAACTATCATCATGTCAAAGGTCACAATGACAATAATTGCATCACCTTCAAGAATATCATCCAAGAAATATTAGACAATGGAGATCTAGTCTTGGATAGCCCGAATGCACCCACTAACCAAAACCTACATATCTTTAAGAAGCCATTCCCTAATCATGCCCCATCTTCCAACCAAGCTGGTGATACCTCAAACAATGATAGTAATGTCCGCGAGGTCCACACTATTTTCGATGACATACCATTTGCTTCCCAATTGCCTCATGTTCCTTCCATAGATGAAATCTTATCCCACACTCCCCTACCAGCACCAAAATATATTTCATCTACTCCTCTACCCACAGAGGAACCCCCTTTATTTTTTCCTTCACCCATGGAAGAGCCTATAATCAGCATGCAACTTTTGACCCCTCAAAATTCCAAGCAGTTTTCAGTGGCATGTCTCCTACTTATAGAATATGTAGGTCCACCACCTACATCAACACAAGGAGAGTCCAATTTGGCTGGCCCATCCTCTCCTCTACACATAGAGGATCCTATTGAAGTACCGGTGTCTCTTGATGACCCTTCACCATCAGACCTTCAAGATCCTGTTGACATGCTTTCATCTCTCTTACCCACAGAGTCTGAGGCTATCCATTTGCATGTATCTCAAACAAATTTAATGGGGATTTCCACTTGATCCACATCATCCCCACTTACAAAAAAACCATTTTCATGCTTGGCAAATCATCTGGACTATGTCAATAGAGCCTTACATTGGGGACGCCTTCTACTTCCTGTTTCAACATAAATGTAGTTGTAACTTGCTAACACCTCCACTGTCTATCCAAAAGTGTTTCAAGCAACCAAACCAAACACAACCACAACTGTTTCAATACCTTCCATGTCACCACTCATGGTCCAACTCACACCTCTTCCCATAGCCCAACATACATCTACACCCAAGTCCGCATCTATATCATCTCCCTTACCTAAACCTATCACTACTTTAGGGGTCATACCAATATCTAGCCTTACTCACCCACCCATCAAATTAGATTTAGCTACATCTTCCAAAACTAACCCCAAACTT
Organism: Taxus chinensis; assembly: GCA_019776745.2. Lineage (NCBI taxonomy): Eukaryota > Viridiplantae > Streptophyta > Pinopsida > Cupressales > Taxaceae > Taxus > Taxus chinensis. The sequence continues at coordinate 348,073,878 of CM034156.1, forward strand.
AACCCGGCCCCAAGAAAGAAGATCCAATCTCCTAGAAATCATACCCCAACCTCACCTACCATGCCCTTATCACCTTCACCCCTTCCATCTATCTTAGGACCTCAACTCTCAACCCTCAACAAGAAACCCCCATCCACTGGTAAAAAAATAATGCAAAAACCCATTTCCCCATCACAAACCTCTAATATACCCAAGCGACCCACACAACCTCTTCCCTCACCTGTAACCTTCTTACCACCCATACCTCTAATAGCGTCAATATCTTCTTCACTACCCATGACACTTCCTTCTATTTCACTCACGCCTCCTAACCAACGACCTCGGTTACCCCCATGGCTAACCTACCCTCTTCCACCATCGTCCTTTCCCTCCACATCTCGTACACCCATATCACCTTTTCCCAAATAGATGCAACCTAAATCTAAAAATATGCTACCCTCCAATAAGGTAGTTAAACCAACCAAACTTCCATCACCATTTATTCTACCTTGCCCCTACCCAAGCAAATACAACCAACACCTAAGACCGCACCACATACCAAACTACTAGCCCAACCTAATCCCCCTCTTGAAAAGACTCTTCCTCCATAGTCATCTACACCTATACCCAAACCCACATTTACCTCCCATTGTGATCCATTAGTAGGGTCCTATGCCAAAATCTTGACCAATCTCCTCCAAAATTTTGTCATCACATTACCAGCTCTTCAACCTTATGACCCAATCAAACCCAAACCAATAGGGTTTGACAAAACCAGAATTTGCGCCTAAAATCATGTGTCAGGACACGACTTAGAGAACTGAAAGCCTTAAAAAAATCCATAATCCAATTATGTCCTCCCGAAGAAAATTTTAACAATGATGATCTTCTTGATGAGGACCCCATTTCACCTTCACCAATTTCCACATATCTTCTCCTATTACCTACTCACCGACCAAAATTTCCACCCCCACAACTCTTTGATCCACCCCCGAGATTCGAGATTAACATGGTTTGTATAAGAGAATTGGAAAAACCACCACCCAAATTCCAATGCACCCTACTCATCTCACAAGGCTTGTATCCACCACTAGGGTTTTTTCCCTCTTACCACTATACCTTCCATGACACACCCTCTTCATCCACCTCCCCTCAGATTAACATGATCAACATTTCCAATCGTGCTCAGAAAGACAAGGGCAAGGAGAAAATAATTGGCCCATCAACCAACCTTGTACCCAACATACCATCCACACCCACACCCAAAGTCATCATTTGAGGTCCTACATATCCCATTTCTGACAGGGTCACACATCGCATAATGCTAAAGAAACTGTTAGTGTCCATTTTGATCTTGCAATGCTTTTTCCCTAATTTTCCTTTCACTCTACATTTCCTATAACATTTTTTACAATTTTAATGGGTAAAATGAAGTTTCTTCCTCTGTTCCCATGCCTTAATCCATTTGAAAATCATTTGACATGCCCCATTTTGAAAGAATACTCAAGTTTGCACTAATTTTTCCCCTAAATTCTTCAAATCTGTGGGCTATGTCATTTTTTCCATTTTCTTAATCGTGGAAGCTTAAAAATGATTGTTTTATACCTATATGCCTTTGAAAATATATCCCCATGGTTAATAAATGCTCGGAATCATGTTTCATCTGAGTTTATTTCAAAAAAACTCCATCCTTGGTGAAAAAATCAGATTCTGGGCACAACTAGAAAAATTATGTGTTTTAGACGGTCAGACGAGTGTATTTTAGCTGTCAAATTATTGCTAAGAAGTCAGAGGGTATGTGGTGGCATATAATTAGCTGAGGAGAAGCGGGGAAGTGTTATAACTTATCATTTTTTGGCTTACTGCCAAATGGGGCATTTTCGGGCCCATGGCTCTACTTTTTCTAAATTGTCTACGTGGCATGTTTTGAATGGCTGAGGAGAAGCAGGGGAGTTAGATTTCCTTGGAGATTTTTTACTTTTATTTTACAAATTTTTTAAAATTCAAAACTGGCCCGAAACCCTATAGCTAATCATAGGTGGACAAGTGTCCTATAAATCAAAAAAGGAAAAGTGGGCCGATGGGGGACTTAGAAGAATTTTTTCCTTTTTAGTGAAAGTGGAAAAATATGTGGAAAGGTCTGCGGGGCCGCAATGGAAGAGAGATGGACACATGGCAGGGCGGGGATAGAGTGGGCCAACAGGGGCAAAGGGGAAATTTTTCCCTTTTTTGTCAAAATGAGTTAAGGAAAAAATTTAAGTCGTGGGCCAACAAATGAGCCACAGGGAGACACGTGGCGAAGGCAGAGCGGGTCGATGGGTTGGCGGAGGAAAAAGGGAAAAATTTCCATTTTACAAAAAATACTTAGAATGGAAGATTTGAGGTATGGCTCTATGACAAATATGAACAAGACATGTGGCAAGGATGGGATCAGAGGCACGGACCCGCAGGGAGAAGTGAGAAAAATCTCCCTTAGCAAAAACAGGTGCTAAAACGTGGAATAAGCCCATGGAATTTTAGCGATAGAGAGGCTGACATGTGTCAAGGACAGAGGTGGAGGTGTGGGCCTATGGGGAAAAAAGAGAATTTTTTCCAAATTCCAAAAAAAGATCAAAATGTGCATAATTGAGCCAACGATCCCAATAGGACCCACCATATGTCACGTGTCATCACCAAATTTCAAGGGCGGAGCAGAGAAAAAGGTTAATTTTTACCATTTTTCCAAAAATGTTAAAAGGTCAAAAAGTAAGCCTGAATTCATTCCCAATCATATTTTGACAATTGAAGGGCCCAGATTGAACGAGAAAGAGAAAATCAATGGTAACTGTACATTCTTCAATTTGGCTACCATTTTTTGCTCTAGGAAGTGTGGAAATGCAAATTTTGTATCATTTTGCATCAAATTTTTGGTGAATTCATGTGATTTGTTCCTACAAGGATCAATGCAAGTGGTTTTAGGGATTAATTTATAGATTTGAGGTGTTTTTGAAATAAATTTTTACTCAAGCCCGTGTAAAACATGAAATATCAAATTATAAAGATGCATACTCAAATTTTGGAATGATAAGGATGAAATGATGAAATTAAAGGGGTTTGCATGCTTGGAGAATGAAAAAAATACCTCCACAATGGATGATGATGAAGGATTTGTAATGATTCACCATTTTTGAAACTCCTGCCAACTTTGGTTGCAAATTTGTTAAATGTCCCTATCTGCGAATCATGTTAGAATTTTGTAACAAAATTGATGCTGGGCATATTATTTTCTTGGGAAAGAAGGATCAAATGTAATTTAAAGTTATATAATGCATGTTTTGAGACATGCAAAATGTCGGAGAAACTTAGAAATTCATGGGAAAATATTGGAAGAATCCCATTCTCTGAGAAACCACTTGAGAACCATTTCTAATTCCTTTTTGCATCAGATTTGTATCATGTTGAGTTTTTTTTAGTTGTAAAGACATCAAAAAGCTCTGAGATTGTTCTTATAACATTCTCCTGCTGATAAATTTTTTCATTCTGGATTATTTTGTGTTGTCTCTTGGTAAAATTTGCATGCACTTATGTTTCAAAATGTTTTCAATTTGTGTTTCTTGTTCCTGTTGCAGTCTTGTGTTTAAAATCTCTCTTGCTCATACATGGTATCATTTCTTGTTGATAGTTTAGTGGTATTTGTAGTCTCACATTCAGAAGAGCTTTCATCTAATAAAGAAATAAACAAATTTAAAATCACTTTACCTTCCTTGAATTATGAGATTGTTTGTAAACCTTTGGGTGCACCTTAGGTCATGATAAAATAGATATTTCTGGATACTTTTTTGGTTCCTTTGCTTCAATATTTTGTAGCAGGTAGTCAAAGATTGTGTGGAAGAGTACAGATTTGGGCCTCCATTTGGTGCACATATCCTGGTTGAAGGAGTACCTTAACCTCTTTGAAGAATTTTGTTGTGTGGGGCTTACAAGTTTTTTGCAAAGGTCCTCAAAGAATATGGCAAATTCTAGTTAGTATTGTCTAGAATCTCCCACCAAAAATTCATTCAGAATAACTAATCCTACCCCATACTACCCCTGCATTGCATTGTGTGTCAAAAAAAGAACACAATCCATTTACAAAAATGCACAAAGAAAATTAGGATCATACCATGTCTCTAGCAGCCTCAGCCTTGTCTTAAAAGCATTTCCATCATTTAGTAGTGACAACTCTATTGAGTTTGAATAATGGAAAATTGATCATGTTTTCCTGAGGCCATCTCCATAAAATATGCACAGTATAAGGATATCTCCACCTCCTTCACAAAACAGAGGCTGCAATATAGCTTCTCGTACCTTGGTTAAAGGGCACAACCTAAAATAGTGAGGATTAGATCAAATTACTTTCAAGGTGATACCAAATTCTTCAAAGCCTGAGTGCTAACAAGCCAGATAAATTGCTTCCCCGACTATAAAGTGACATATAAATCATTTATCTGCCTCTGAGTGTCTTGTAAAATCCATGATGCTGCTCAAGTTGTGTAGGAGATTAAATCTGGGTACCAACACCGAAATGGCACCGTTTTCGGGGACTTGTTTTGAATTCTTGGGAAATAATTTGCATTGCTAAGATTGATTTGCTGATTCGTTTGTCAGTCCATGTCTATTTAGCCCATCAACAACACCAAATGGAATTGTTTCCAGGGACATTATTCAGTATTTCAGTATTTTAGATCCCTGGTAATACTTCTTGTGTGATTTATGTGTAATTACAATTATGACTATCATCTTCTAATCAGATTTATAAGATTGGAATGAAGAGTAGAGTTCTGAGTTTAATATTCTCTTAGTTTAATCTGATCCATGTGCATACATATTTGATATATTTGAATGCATATCAAACCCTAGTAAAGTCCCTTGCAAATTTTGCATGCAAATACATTGTTGAAGCATCATTTTATAATCATATTTGTAAGAATTAAGTGAAGATATAAGTTCTGCCTACAATTTTACCAGTTTCCAGCAGTTTTTGCACTTCATTATCATTTTTGGTTGATAAATTCAAGAAAAGGAATGTCTGATCTATTGAATTTGGCAAGATTTTTAGTGCTGATAGGTATTTGATAGAGTAGTCTAGTGCAATTTGCACAACTAGGGTGAAAGTCCTTAGTAGCATGCTGATTTGATTTTTATAAATACCAGTGTCTTAACCTTTCTATCATTTACTTTGGTGTTACTTATCTCTACAAAACTTGAAGGAAGAAGATCTCTCTTCATTAGAGACTCTGCTAATAATTTTTTCTCATATTCAAGGAATGCAGAGTTGGAAGGGAAAAGAGTTTGGAAAGTGGTTTAAGGTCAGACATCAGGCAAAGATATATCCATTGGTGAGAGAGATCGACCTTTGGTAGAGGATTATCATTCTTCTTCAAGTGATTCTGATTCAAGTAATCCTCTCATAAACTTGTTTTCCTCACCTAGTGAAGGTCCTTCTGTTGTATCGGGTAAGTTCCTTCTCCAATTTGCACCTCTGTGTTGTAATTCAAATAAAAATTTCTTAGAAAATAAGCACTTAGAGAATACTAGTCTTGTGAATCACATTCTTGAGCCCCAAAGACCTTGCACTCCTAATCATCTTGTGTCACCCCCAATATCACCTCCACCAAACAATATGGCTCAGCCTAGACCTCCATTTTTTGTTAACACCTTTGGTCCTATAGACTTAAGAGGAATGGATGGTTAGCCAAATGTTGTCCCACAAGATGTCAGAAATAGATTTCCAAAATTCCAAGGTAACAATGCAATAACAAGTGATCAACATCTCATAATTTTTTTCAACATGATGGAAGATTTTGATATAGAGTTTGAATATGTGTATATTAAATTATTCATTCATACACTAGAAGAGGATGCTAGGGATTGGTATAAGGCTCTTCCTGATAATTCAATTGATTCTTGGAATGAGATAAAGAATGCATTTAGGTTGCAATATGGTGACAAGATTGATCCTAGGTTTCTCTTGTCTAAGTTTGAGAATATCAAGAAGAACCCCAATGAATTAGTCCATGACTTTAACACAAGGTTTAACAAAACTTTGAGAAGGATACCTGTTTGTATGAGGCCTTGTGATGAGTCTTGTTTAATCAAATATGCATATGCATTTGAACTAAAAGGCAACCTATTATCTAAGAGACAAGAACCCTACCAATCTAAGATAAGCTTTCACCATGGCACTTCAAATTGAAAAAAATATCAAAGCAACTTGAAAAACTCTCAAGAGAGATGGAGTAAAGTTGATAAACCTTGAAAAACCTCAAGCTAGTAAGGGTGTTGATTTAGAGGAGGATGTGAAAACTTTGGTAGGGGTATTCAAGGAAATCTCATACAAGTTGGAAAGAGCTGAGAAGGGAATTGGGTAGACTTCACAAGGTCAACCAAGAGCACAAAATCATGAAAAATTTTCCAATCATCCTAGAGGTGATCGAAGGGCAGATGATAGAGGAAAAGGAATCATGGGGTCTGCAAATAGACATCCTCAAGCACGTGAATGAAGAGTGTTACCTATTCCCCTAAATGCTAGGTTTGTTGTTGTTGAAGAAGTTGCTGATATTAATTGGTGTCATAGGTGTTTTCTACCCCATCCTCCATGTGAAGTGGACTAGCAAGAAGGTGAATCTAATAATGATGATGGTACTAATGATGATATTTGCATGGTGGTATTTTCTTCAAGCTCATAAGGAGGAGCAACATCTACTGAATTGATAAGTGCAAGGACATCTATAACCTTTTGGGATTGCATCAAATGGGTACAAGTTTTCCTTCCCGCTCATACTCTTGAAGTTGATGTAATGCAAGATTTTTAAATTCCTAACAATGACTTTGAATACTTAAGATATTTGATGATTAAGAAGTATGATGGTGGTATTCCTTCAGAGGAAGATAAAAAATTGTTGATGAATGTTATTGTAGTTCAAGAGAAATATTATAACACTAGAAGCAAAGTTGTTAAAGGAGTTAGGCCTCAAGCCAAACCTAAAACACCCTTGCTCACAAGAATTCCAAAAGAATCTCCTAGGAGAGAAACACTTGCCAAAATCTCTGTTGTCCCAAGCAAAAATTACAAACCTCCTCATACCCAACCTACCAAGAATCCCTTGCCATCAAATGAATCTTCTTGTCTCCCTTCCAATGTTGCTTTGCCAAAGAGTGTTCCCTATGACATAGCCCAAGTATTGAGCCAAATCAAAGTGAATTTTCCAATAATTGAGTTGTTTAGAATTCCTAAGCATAATAAGAGAGCATTTGAGTACTTGGGGTTGAAATAAGAGAAGACTACTCCAAGAAGAATTGTAAATGTTGTTAAGATTCCTCTTACATCATTATTGACCTTGAAAAACCACCAGTAGTAGAGGATTTTGGAGAGATACCTGAGGTATATTTGGGGACATCTTTGGTTTATTCCTAATTGAATGTTGATCCATTCTTCACAACTTTGATCATAAAGGATAGGCTACTTCACAATTGTATGTTTGATTCTGGTGCATCATGTAATGTCATTCCTCTAGAAGTCATGAATGAGTTGGATATCAAAGTGACAATAGCCTATGGAAAGTGTATGGCCATGGACTTAAGAGAAGTTTTGGTTGTTGGTTGTGTGAAGGGTTTGGTTGTGCAGCTTGCATCTTATCCCAAGAGGAATTTAAAATTGGATGTTGTGATTATTGATTGCCCTGCCAAATGGGGTATGTTATTATCAAGAAAGTGGGTTGCAAATGTTGGAGGGAGTGTCCAAATGGATATGTATTTTTCCACCATTCCCATTGAGGGTAGCCTTGTCAAGCTCTATGGAGAAAAGAAAATGTTGCATCTAATTGAGGACCCAAACGATGCTTCTTATGAAGTATTATTTGCTGATGTTGATGCTGATAATTTTATTGGTTTTGCTAATGGGAAAGAACACAAAATGGATCAGTCAAATTGCCTTGAATAGGTATGTTCTCCTTGGACCTTGTTATTTTATGGAGCTTGCTCCAAATTTGGAAATGGTGCTCGTGTAATTATGATTTCTCCTAGCTTGGAAGAATTTGTTTTTTCCTTCAATCTTAATTTTGAATGTACTAACAACATTGCTGAGTATGAAGCCTTGTTGTTGGGTCTAAGAATTGCATGGAAGTATGGTGTCAATGAAATCATTGCAAAGGGAGATTTAAAGCTAGTTGTCAAACAAATAAGAAAACTTTATGCTACAAAAAATCTATGGATGAAGCAGTATAAGCATGTAGTTTGGGATCTAATAGAGATGTTTGATTCCTTCAATATTGTGCACCATGGTAGAAGTTTGAATGCTATTACTGATAATTTGGCAGTGTTGGGGTCAAGATTTGGAGTTGACACCATTTCACCTTATTATGAGTACAATGTTGAAGTGTTAACTAGGCCAGTTGTCCCTGGCAACATCATACATTGGCAAGTGTTTAGTGATGATGTTCAAGTGCAAAGGTTCTTACAAAATCAAGGTGAGTTTTTAGATCAGCATATTGATTGAGAATAAATGGTATGTATGACTAAAAGAAGAGAGACTTTTTTTGGAAAAGATATTATCCAATTGAAAACTAACACCATTCCTAGAGGTCTTGTTGATCTTGAGTCAAATTTTAGCAATGCTAATTGCATCATCAATAGAAACATATCTACCTCAAGGGATGTGGAAGAGCATGACATGGGAGAAAAGGATAAACCAAGAAATTTTTGATTGGGCATCAGTTTAAACAAGGAAGAAAAATAGACCTACCTCCAATTGTTGAAATAATATCAAGACTGCCTTGCTTGGTCATATTCAGAGCTGAAAGCATATAGAGAAGACTTGTTTCAGCATGAGATCCCTTTTGAGAAATATAAAAACCATTCAGAAAAAAGAAAAGGCCAATTAATCCACTCCTCTCCATGAAAATGCAAGATGAATTGAAGAACCTGAAGGAGGGAGGGATCATTCAGCCCACAAGGTATTCATCTTGGGTTACAAATCTTGTGCTAGTTAGAAAGAAGAATGGAGATATCAGACTTTGTGTAGACTTTACAAATCTGAATAGAGCTTCATTGAAAGAAAATTATCCTTTTCCAAACATGGAGAACATGCTACAGTTAGTGACTGGATCTGAATTATTTTCCACCTTGGATGGTTTCTCAGGCTATAATCAAGTTGTTGTCAAGGAGTCAGAAAGATTTAAAATTGCCTTTACCACTTCTTGGGGAACATATGTTTATGTGAGAATGCCTTTTGGTCTCATGAATGCTGGAGCTCATTTCTAAAGAGAAATGGATGTTGCTTTGTTGGTTATATAAATGACTTCATTGTAGTTTATCAGGATGATGTGACTGCATTTTCAAGGAGCAGAAAAGATCACTTGCAGCATTTGGAAAGAATGTTGATTAGATGTAGAGAACTTGGAATCTCTCTCAATCCAAAGAAGTGTCACTTTGGGGTACAAAAGGCCAAGCTGCTTGGTCATATTGTTTCAAAGGCCGGTGTCATGATTGATCCAGAGAGAGTAGAAGCAATCAACAAGGTGCCAATTCCAAGAATGAAGAAAGGCATCCAATCTTTCTTTTGGAAAATCAATTTCATTAGAAGGTTTGTGTCCCATTTTTCTGAGTTGACTCTTCCTATCATGTGCATGTTGAAGAAAGATCAAGTTATCAAGTGGGAGGAGGCTACTATTCAGGCTTTTGAAGGATTCAAGGAAGCACTTAAACATGCACATGTCTTGGCAGCTCCGAATTACAAGAAGCCTTTCCAAATCTTCTCCTTTTCTTCTGAAAAATACTATTGCATGTATTTTGCTCCAAAAGGATGAAGATGGGGCTAAGATGCCTATTGACTTCTTTATCAAGGCTTTACAAGCTACTAAGTTAAAATATATAATCATGGAAAAACAAGCATTTTCCTTGGTGAAAGCAACAAAGGTTTTTAGGCCTTATATCTTAAGCTCAAAAGTTGTTGCTTATGTTCCCCACACCATGGTAAAAGACATCTTATCAGAGATGGAGATCTCAAGTAAAAGATTTAGATGGGTGAAAAAACTGCGGGAGTATGATACGGACATCCAAAACACAAAGTTGGTAAGAGGTTTGGGTCTTGCTAAGTTCATGGCTGAGAGCAATTTGTAGATTGTGGAAGTGAATGAAGTAGAGGAAGAAAGGGAAGATGTTCTTGGAAAATTGGTAAGTTCTGAATGGTACAAGGATATAATATTTTACCTCATACACATATGTTTTCTTGATCATTTAAATAAAAATTAGAAAAGAGCCCTTAATTTGGCTTCTCAAAAATGCATCATCATTGACTTTAGGCTAGCTTGGGAGAACCCTGAAGGTGTCCTCTTGAAGTGTGTAACTGAAGATGAAGCTCCTAAAGTGATTGCTGATTTACATGGGGGAGTTTTTGGAGGACACTTTGCTAGAAGGGTTAAAGCACACAAAGTTTTGAGAGCTAATTATTGGTGGCCTACTCTCTTCAAAGATGCAACCATGTTGATTAGAAAATGTGAAAGCTACCAGTGTTTCTTTGGAAGAATGAAAGCTTTAGGCTCCCTTCCTTTGCAGCCTATATCAATTAAAGCTCCTTTCAAACATTGGGGGGTGGACTTCATTAGTGATATTTCAGACCTTTCTAGTGTTGGACATAAATGGATCCTTATAGCCATAGATTACTTCACCAGGTGGGTAGAGGCAATCCCCACCGAGAAAGCAACACACCAGGTTGTTATGGACTTCTTGTTGAATAATATCATATGCAAATTTGGTGTGCCAGTCAAGATTGTGGCTGATAATGCCATGTGTTTCAAATCTAGACCTTTGATGACAATGTGCAAGGAGTATGGATCCAATATGACTTATTATTGAAACTATAACCCCCAAGGGAATGGACAAGCTGAGTCCAACAATAATAACTTATTGAAGATCATTAGGAGGACCTTGGAGTTGAACAAGAGAAAATGGGGTGAACAACCAAAATTTATAGTTTGGGATAATATACTCACTACCAAGAGAGCTACTGGTAAGAGCCCATCTGAGTTGGTATATGGAAATAAAGCTCTGCTGCCCTTACATCTACAATTATCTTCATTTTAGTTTGTTCAATAGATTGAGGATCAAGAGGTCAGTCCATATGAAGCAAGGATTAATCAAATTGTGGATCTAGATGAAGAGAGAAGAGTATCCCACCAGAGGCATGTCAGATTTAGACAGAAGTTGAAAAGATTGTTTGACAAGAAGGTCACTTCTAGGGCCTTCAATATTTGAGATCTGGTTTTGTTATGGGATAGGAGAAATGAAGATAAGGGAAAACATGAAAAATTTGATGCGTTATGGATGGGCCCTTACTCCATTGATATCAGAATTAGTGAGAATACCTTTTTTCTCAAAGATTTAGATGGGGAATTACTTGAACTACCTGTTAATGGTAGGCATTTGAAGCATTTCTTGGATTAATCTCCAAATTTGAGGTATACACTACTTGTATAGTGTATAGTGTTTGGTTTTTCGCTCTGGTTTTGGTGTTTTGTCAGTTTGTGGTTTGCTTTGGTGTGTGGCAGCCATTTTTTTTGCGTTCTCAGCTACTTTTTGATGGTTTTGGCTCATGACTCCTTTTCCCAATGGATTATTTTGGCACTTTTTCTATGTTGTTCTTGTGGCACTCATTGGGAGTGCCCATCCCTGAGCAGGAGTTGATGTTGGTGTCCATTTTGATCTTGTAATGCTTTTGCCCTAATTTTCCTTTCACTCTACATTTCTTGAAAAGTTTTCTATAGTTTTAATGGGTAAAATGAAGTTGATTCCTCTGTTCCCATGCCTTAATCCATTTGAAAATCATTTGACATGCCCCATTTTGCAAGAATACTCAAGTTTTCCCTAATTTTTGCCCTAAATTCTTCAAATCTATGGGCTATGTCATTTTTTCCATTTTCCTGATCGTGGAATGTTAAAAATGATCATTTTATACCTATATGCCTTTGAAAATATATCCCCGTGGTTGAGAAATGCTCGGAATCATGTTTCATTTGATTTTATTTCAAAAAAATTCCATCCTTGGTGAAAAAATCAGATTCTGGGCACAACTAGAAAAATTCTTTGTTTTTGACAGTCAGACGGGCATATTTTACCTGTCAAATTATTGTTGAGAAGTTAGAGGGTATGTAGTGGCATCTAATTAGCTGAGGAGAAGTGGGAAAGTGTTATAACTTATCATTTTTTGTCTTTTTGGAAAATGGGGCATTTTCGGGCCTAGGGCTCCACTTTTTCCAAATTGCCTATGTGGCATTTTTTGATTGGCTAAGGAGAAGTGGGGGAGTCAGATTTCCTTGGAGATTTTTGAATTTTATTATAATTTTTTTTTAAAAGTTAAAACTGGCCCGAAACCCCGCAACCAATCACAGGTGGACACGTGTCCTAAAAATCAAAAAGGGAAAAGTGGGCCAATGGGGGAATCAGAAGAATTTTTTCCTTTTTGGTGAAAAGGGAAAAATATGTGGAAAGGTCAGTGGGGCTGCAATGGAAGAGAGATGGACACATGGTAGGGCAGGGACAGAGCAGACCGGTGGGGGAAAAGGGAAAATTGTTCCCTTTTTTGGTCAAAATGAGTTAAGACAAAAATTTAAGCTGCGGGCTTGCGAATGAGCCATAGGGAGACACGTGGCGAAGGCAGAGCGAGTCGGTAGGCTAGCAGAGGAAAAAGGAAAATTTTTCCCTTTTGCAAAAAAGACTTAGAATGGAATATTTGAGGCATGGCTCCATGACAAATCAGAACAGGATATGTGGCAAGGATGAGATCAGAGGCACGGACCTGCGGGGAGAAGTGAGAAAACTTTCCCTTGGTGAAAAAAGGTGCTAAATGTGGAATAAGCCCACAGATTTTTAGCGATAGAGAGGCTAACACGTATCAAGGATAGAGGCGGAGGTGCGAGCCCATGGGGAAAAAAGTGAATTTTTTCCAAATTCCAAAAAAAGGTCAAAATGTGTAGAATTGAGCCGCGATCCCAATGGGACCCACCATATGTCACGTGTCATCACCAAATTTCAAGGGCAGAGCGGAGAAAAAGGTTAATTTTTTCCATTTTTCCAAACATGTTAAAAGGTCAAAAACTAAGCCTAAATTCATTCCCAATCATATTTTGACAATTGGAGGGCCCAAATTGAAAGAGAAAGAGAAAATCAATGGTAACTATACATTCTTCAATTTGGCCACCATTTTTTGCTCCAGGAAGTGTGGAAATGTAAATTTTGTAGCATTTTTCATCGAAATTTTGGTGAATTCGTGTCCTTTGTGCCTGCAAGGATCAATGACTATGGTTTTAGGGATTAATTTACAGATTTGAGGTGTTTTTGAAATAAATTTTTACTCAGGCCCGTGTAAAACATGAAATATCAAATTATAAAGTTGTAAAATCAAATTTTTGAATGATAAGGACGAAATGATGTAATTAAAGGGGTTTTCATGCTTGGAGAATGAAAAAGTGCCTCCACAATGGATAATGATGAAGGATTTGTAATGATTCGCCATTTTTGAAACACCTTGCAAATTTGGTTGTAAATTTGTTAAATGTCCCTATCTGCGAATCATGTTAGAATTTTGTAACAAACTTGATGTTGGGCATAGTATTTTCTTGGGAAAGAAGGATAAAATGTAATTTAAAGTTATATAATGCATGTTTTGAGACATGCAAAAGGTCGGAGAAACTTAGAAATTCAAGGGAAAATATTGGAAGAATCCCATTCTCTGAGAAACCACTTGAGAACCATTTCTAATTCATTTTTGAATCAGATTTGTATCATGTTGAGTTTTTTTTAGTTGTAAATCCATCAAAAATATCTGAGATTGTTCTTATAACATTCTCCTGCTGATAAATTTTTTCATTCTGAATTATTTTGTGTTGTCTCTTGGCAAAATTTGCATGCACTTATGTTTCAGACTGTTTTCAATTTGTGTTTCTTTCTCCTGTTGCAGTCTTATGTTTAAAATATCTCTTGATCCTACATGGTCTCATTTCTTGTGGATAGTTTAGTGGCATCTTCAATCTCACATTCAGAATATCTTTCATCTTATAAAGAGATAAATAAATTTAAAATCACTTTACCTTCCTTGAATTTTGAGATTGTTTATAAACCTTTGGGTGCACCTTAGGTCATGATAAAATAGAGATTTCGGGATACTTTGTTTGTTCATCTACTTCAAGCTTTTGTGATAGGTTGTCAAATATTGTGTGGAAGATTGTAGATCTGGGCCTCCATTTGGTGCACATATCATGGTTGAAGGAGTACCTTAACCCCTTTGAAGCATTCTATTGTGTGGGTCTTAAAAGTTTCTTACAAAGGTCCTCAAATAATCTGGTAAATTCTGGTTAGTCTTATCTAAAATCTCCCACCAAAAATTCATTCAGAATAACTAATCCTACCCCATACTACCCCTGCATTGCATTGTGTGTGAAAAAAAGAACATAATCCATTTACAAAAATGCACAAATCAAATCAGGATCATACCATGTCTCTAGCAGCCTCAGCGTTGTCTTAAAAACATTTCCATCATTTAGTAGTGACAACTCTATTGAGTTTGAATAATGGAAAATTGATATGTTTTCCCAAGGCCATCTCCATAAAATATGCACAATATAAGGATATCTCCACCTCCTTCACAAAACAAAGGCTGCAATATAGCTTCTCTTACCTTGGTTGAAGAGCACAACCTAAAATAGTGAGGATTAGATCAAATTACTTTCAAGGTGATACTAACTTCTTTAAATCCTGAGTGCTAACAAGCCAGATAAATTTCTTCCCCAGCTACAAAGTGACATATAAATCATTTATCTACCTCTGAGTGTTTTGTAAAATCCACGATGCTGCTCAAGTTGTGTAGGAGATTAAATCTGGGTACCAATAGAAACTACACTAATGCCCCCTCAAAATGTCTTTATATGACCTCGTCCAAACCTTAGAGTCAAATTGTCAAGCCCTCATTGGGGTCCTTCAATCTATTAAAGTCTTACCAGATGACCCCACACCCGTAGCCTCCATCATTACCCCTCACCATGTAGCCTCTCTCACTAGGTATTTTCCTTCTTCTACTCCTCCACCCACTCACCAAGTGGCCACCCTCAGATTTGCAAATGAAGAGATCATTCCCTTCCAGTTCGATGACCCTGACCCCATTCTTTTCATCTCCATCTTTATCAATAATATACGCATATGACCCGTTATGATTGTTGGTGGTGCTAGTATTAACATCGTCTCCTCTGATACGTACGACCAAATGCAAATACCTACCAATTGCATGCATGGTAATCATGTTATGTTGCATTCCTTCAATGATTCCATGATATCTACCCTAGGTACCATCATTCTCCATGTCTGTGTAGGTCCCTGCACCATCTTGAAATGTTTCTATGTTCTAGAAGGGGAGTTGCAATATAACTTTTTGCTTCGCCGACCTTGGATCCGTGTTATGGGTTGTGTATTTTCGACTTTACATCAATGCCTCAAATTTGAACATGAGGGACATAATTACACCATCCTTGTCAACCCCTCACCTTTCAAGACCTGTTGTAGACACTAAAATTAGGTCACACTCCCCTTTCATCTCTCAACATATAGGTACCCTTTATTACATCTACCTAGCCATGACCCTCTTCACCCCACTAATATTAATTTAATTAATTAAATTAAATCAATGCTTTATCCTCACTATATTTATTATTTAAATATCTTATTTAAATAATATCTACACAAATATTTCAATTAGACCTCACCAAGCCAACTCAACCTGAGACCTATTCTTAGTAAGTTGTCATAACTAACTAAGACTTACCCAAACCCTAAAAATCAATGCCTACACTCCCTCTAACCACATTCCCGCATGCTCACAAGAAGCTCCCAGTCAAATCCACAAGATAACAACATAGGGAGTAGGTGGTTTATTACATAAGCCATACTCTTTTGGACTATGAAACCTGATACACTCACCCTAAAAAAATTTGCTTAGCCTTAGTTTTTTTCACCACCAAACTCCGTCATTACCTACTCAACCGCAAAACCTATGTTGTGAACAACACTAACCCTTTACCCTTCATGTACACCAAACCCCATCAAAATCAGCACACCGCATGATGGCTTATGATTTTATCTGATCTTGACCTCAAATTCATTCACCAAAAGTCCATTAAGGGTCAGGCTATCGCTGACCAACTCGCTGACACACCTATTGCTGGGGAGTAACCCTCTAATTTTGACTTTCCCGATGAATCCATTACTACCCTTTCCTTGGATGAACCCCCTTACCAAATGACACTGTTCTTCAATGGTTCCAAGTGTTAGCGTGGGGTTGGAGCTAGTGTTATCCTCGTCCCTCTTGATGGAGAACCCATGCCTTTGTCTTTCAAAATAGACTTTGAATGCACCAAAAATATTTCCAAGTACGAAGCACTCGTACTAGGTCTCTAGACCGCCTATGCCCTCAATGTCAAATCAATACACATCTTTGGTGATTCACAATTGGTCATAAACCAAGTCAATGGCATGTACAAATGTCGTAATGAGATACTTCAAAAGTATAAACATCATGTAGACATACTTTTGACCACCTTTGATCGTTACACCCTTCAAACCATCCCACTGTCAACCAACAAATTTGCAGACACCATGGCCTACTTAGCTTCCCAAATACCCGCTTCCCCTACCGATTCCAAAATATTTTTCACTATACAACACCTCCATTTACCTTCTTATTTACCTCATGATGTCTACTCAATCAGACCTGACACCCCCGATCTGAGTGACCTTTGGTATAAAAAATACCCTAACTACCTTTCCCTCTCCATCTTACCTCCTGATCTCACCTGTAATGAAAAATGCACCTTCCTTAAAAAGGTCTCCCATTTCGTTATCCTGGGAGGAATCCTCTATAATCATGGCTTTGATGGTATTCTCTTACGATGCCTCACAAGTTCTAAAATACCTTATACCATCAAGGAGGTTCATGATGGCATATCTGTAGGTCACTTTAGTGGCCTTTCTGTTGCTAAGCATATTCTTCGCCTAGGCTATTACTTACCAACCCTTAACCATCATTGTTGCGACTATGTCAAATGCTATGTGAAATTTCAACAACATTCCAACCTTCATCATATACCCAGTCATGCCTTACAGGTCGCTTGTGACCTTTGGCCCTTCTCTCAATGGGGTTTGGATCTTGTTGGAGAAATCAATCATCATTCTTCCCAAAACCGTCAATGGATCATAACTGCTACCGAATACTACACAAAATGGATAGAAGCCATACCACTCATCTCCATGAAAGCTGAGAAAATATGTGAGTTCATTAACCATCACATCATTTGTCACTTTGGTGTCCCTCATCGTCTCATCACTGACAATGGAAAACAATTCAAAAACAAAACACTGCAAAAACTTTACGATGCGTTCGACATTTGGCTTAGTTTATCCTCACCTTATTACCCACAAACCAATAGCCAAGCCGAATCCACTAACATAACCCTCAATAAAATTATCATTAAAGCGGTTTACGATACTGGGAATGATTGCCATATGCACATTCCTTTTTCTCTATGGGCATACCGCACTAGTATTCACACTGCCACTGCGGCTACACCCTTTTCATTGGTCTATGGTACCGAGGTTGTTCTGCCTCTCGAAGTCCAGATACCCTCAATTCACATTTCTCTCTATGACATGCTTACTGATGATGACTTTCGTCAAGACCTCTTAACACAACTAGAGTTATTAGATGAACACATCTTAATACTCTGGATCACCTTCAAGTTTATCAACAATGTATCAAACATGCTTATGAAAAACGTGTTCATGAACAAACCTTCCAAGTCAATGACCTTGTTTTGAAATAAAATCACCACACAACCAAAGCAGAGAAAAGCAAATGGGAAAAAATTTCTTCTAATTGGCTTGGACCATACATCGTGATCCATGACTATGGATCAGGTGCTTATCACTTGTCTTCACTTGATGGTAAGCCCAAACCTGAGCCCCTTAATGCCTTGTATCTTCAACCATTCTATTGTTGAACTCTAGTCCTACATCACTATTTATCTAGTTCATGATCATCCCTTGAGATCCATTTACCTTTTCCACATCTCATCTCCAACGATTAAACAAGAATCATCTGATTACCCGTCACCCTTTTTCCTTATCTTAAATATGTGCACCACGGCTCTGCACATGGCATAATTCTCATGGATAATATTCATCTTCTTTTAGATGAGATCCCATGGTCATTCACCCTTTCCTTCTCAAAAAGAACCAAATGCTTCGTTATAGTCTCATCCATGACTTAAAAGCCACAAAAAAAAGATGAATCCCTCAGAAGGACATCTTCCAAAATAAAGGATCAACTCCTTGAGTCAAACTTCCAATATAAAAGATGAATCCCTCAAAAGGACATCTTCCACCTTTAATTGCTTCTATAAGTAGACTGCTACCTTGAAGGAAAACTATAAAAAGCTTGCAACTCTCTACATAGTTTTTCCAGAAAGAAGACATTTTTCTCAAACATCAAAATTTAGAAGCTTCCCACATCGATCAGCTTCGCGAAGACCTCAAGGAGACATATACTCATCCCGTCTAGACTTCCCACATCGACCAGTCTATCGACAAAGTAAAAGAAAAAGAAAAATAAGCTTTTTCATCATGGACTTGCCTATTGTGATCTTGGATCTATTTCCCAAGGCATTCTACTTCCCATTTTATGACCTAATTACCTGCACCTCCTTACCCATTGTCTCTTCACCTCATACTACCTCAAGGGGCCTGCTGAACCTATGAAATTTGGTGATTCTGTGACTATTCCTCACCTTTAGAGTAATCAATCATGTAATTTCTTTAGGGTCTTATGTTCATTAGCCTATCTAAATATGTGTTTCATACGTTTTGACCCTTGCCAATCGGGTGGCTTTCTTGCCCCCTCTTATCTTTTCTCTTCTTCATTATCTTTTGATCTTCTTATACAGGACTTAGTCCTCGATGCTTACATTTTTGGGGTCATCCTCCCCTTTCACCATCTTCACCCTCACCTGCAAAATTTCTACTATCATCTACCCCCACCTATTAAACCCAAACCCACAACATGACCACAAACGTACCAACTCATTTTCATTTTATTCCCTAGCTTATGGGAGAAATACATCGGTCTGAGGTCCCTTTTCACTGGGATTATGTAGGTAGCACTTCTAGGGCATGGGGCCTTGGAAGGTTAGCTCGGCCACTCTTTACCCTAACCATTTTCCCCACCTTTACCTGATTTCCTGTTCATATAAGAAACCTCGACATCTAAATCATATACCACATAACTTTTACCACTTATATTATTTCACATCTTCGTACATAACCAAAATTTTCCACATTTTACACTATCTCATGCATTTATATTTCCATTTGTTACCAAAATACTGAAATTAACATCCATGCCTAAACCAACCTGACTCAATCCATGCATAAACCAACCTAATTCAATCCATGTCTATATCAACCTGACTCAACCATGCCTATCACATGACTTGGTCCATTCCTATCACCTGACTCGATCCATGCCTACACCAACCTGACTCAATCCATGCCTACTCATTTCCCTCACATTGACCTCATTTTCCTTACCTCCCTTTTCTTTTTCCTTCCATACACCTACCTGGACCACTTTACCTTCACTTCTGGCCCTCCACCTTCTTCAACCTCACTGCATCTGCTGTTGAAGCCTCCTTATTTTACCCCTACCTCGGCCTTACCCATGACGTGATCTTGATATTTGGACCTTGACCATTTCTAGTGATCTTTTGACCTCATGTATTTTTTATACCTTGCGACAATGTTACCTATGTTGTTTGACCTAATGACTTTACCTAGCCTATTGCCATGACCATTTATCCTGACCCTACCTTTGGTGTACCAAAACATACCTACATGTTCCTGCACCTAACCTACGTTTTGTTTCCTAATCTTATCCTATACCTTGGATACCGGATTCACTTCAACCTTGTTTGGATAAACCTATCAACCTTAGGTGATGTAGAGTTTTCCTGCTCTTTAACCCGGTAGTGTGCTACAGTTTATATGTGTGTGTGAGTTTGATTGTTACTACCTTTGACCCTGGCCCATTACCTAGATTTCCCAAGTAGACCTTTCACCCTTTTCCCGTACACCCACTTACCTTTTCCTCACATTTACCTTTATCAAACCACTCACTACTTCAGCTTGTTGCTTCGTCAGTTCCTAGTTTGAGGGGGTTCACCTTCACCCCCACATGGGCCAACCACATCTTATTTTTGTCAGCATCACTTTCCAATACAAGCTACACAACAAATAGGGGCAAAACGTAGACACTAAAATTAGGTCACACTCCCCTTTCATCCCTCAACATATAGCAACCCTTTATTACATCTACCTAGCCATGACCCTCTTCACCCCACTAATATTAATGTAATTAATTAAATTAAATTAATGATTTATCCTCACTATATTTATTATTTAAATATCTTATTTAAATAATATCTACACAAACAGTTCTCTTAGACACCTCACCAAGCCATCTCAACCTGAGACCTATTCTTAGTAAGTTATCATAACTAACTAAGACTTACCCAAACCCTAAAAATCAATGCCTACACTCCCTCTAACCACATTCCCGCATGCTCACAAGAAGCTCCCAGTCAAATCAGTGAGATAACAACACAAGATCCGAGTAGATCAGGAGGATCTCCCTAAGTTTAGTAAACCTGGGAAATCCCACCTTGACCAACGTCAATTACCCCTAACCATCTCCGGTTAAGCCGGACCACCGTCGGTTGCCCCTTTTAACCCAAAAACAACCTTATTCTAAAGGTTGGAACTTGGAAGATGGAATCAAGTTGGAAAACATTGGGAGAAAGGTGCACAAGAAAGAATAAAATCTCAGAGAGATATCACATATTCAGAGAGCCAATTCCAGCAAGAACTAACATCCAAGGAAGGAGATTGAGGATCTTCTCCTGCATAGCCATCCCTACCACCTTCTGATCTATCCAAGTAAAAGAGGAGTGTGCATGCAGCCCATGCAGAAGCTTCTCTTCAGTTGGTGATCACTTGCAGCCTTCAAACCCATCATCAACACCTCAATCTTTCACACATAGACTTTCAGGAATGAAATCCAAGTAAGTACAACATCATACTTTCCTGGTTATTTCATTTTATCATTATTTTATCATCCATTGTTTATCTTGCTCCCTATTGACCGTCTCCAACATTTTGTACCTCCATAGACCCATCAAAACCTCACAAAAACCTATTCTAGTCACCCAATACCTTGTCCCAACCAACCAAATCCTTTGTGCAATCACAAAGGAGACCAAAACTCCATTTTGGGACGTTTCCAGATCTCATAGTAACTGACGCCGGTTATACTTAACCACGGTCAATCACCCCTGACCGACGTCGGTCTTTATGTTTTCCCACACAATCTTAAACAGAGACATATCCACCTAATTTTACCTCACCCTCACTCACTTGTAGCCTACCTGAGACCTTTATCAGACCTGCAGAACCCAAAACCTACCATTTGACTTGTGGATTCTATTCTAGCTTAGCGTGTTAGATTAGATCTATTTTCTTATTTTGTTTTTAAGTGAGATACCTAAATAATTTCAAAATAAAAATAGGATTTACCTTGTTTTCAGCATTAATTTGTTTAAAATAGTGGACTGATAGCCATCTAGGAAGTATCACGCTTCCTAGATCTAGCTCATGCTAGGCAGTTCACTACCCATATTGTTTAATTCTTTCTGGTGGTCTTGATTTCATTAAAGGTAGTTCCTCCTAGCCAAAAGTAAGCTCTCACAGTCAGCTATGGATTCAAAATTCATACACACGCAACAACCCATCAACTGACATTTTAATAGGTATTCCTCCTACGCCCGTTACCCTAGCTATTTCATCAACAATTCAAAGAAACAATCTAAGAAAAAAATGTGAAACACCTGTAACATGCTATATCAACCCAATGATATGCTTGTACTGGTCCAGACACTTGCTACCACCACCACTTCACCTTCACCCACGAGCCCATACAACAAAATTTTGACTACTTTTGTTGCGTCTAACCTCATTGTCCCCACTGCAGCTATAGCCTCTACCATCAGCACCCATGTTTCCCCTTCATCTAGAGCCATCCATACTCACTACCCACATACCAACTATTGATCCCTTAGAAGGTGTTTTTCAACACCTCACTCTGGGTAAATACTATCTATATAATATCGATACCTTCCTCACCCCACAAGAGTATGGGAATGCGTCAACACCCCACTTATGACATCCACATCGGTGAAATTTTCCCTAATGGCCCTCCCCACCTTCACACCAACCTAACGTATGGGGGGCTTGATATGGCCACCTATAAACCCAAACCTCCATCACAAACCCAACCATTTTCATCTGACCTACACTCCCTCACTAACCACCGCTTTGCTCATACTTTCCTTCACCGGTGTGCTTGGAAAGTGTTTGGATTTGGTTTTTATGAACAAGGCTGCTACACTCTCATCTCATATACCTCTCGTAAACACAATGATCATAGTGCATTTGTTTTTACGCTCCATCCTCTAAAAAGGTTCACATTAACCTTATTCAGGATGAGAAATATTCCCCCTCTCATTCACCCACATTACCATCTTCACCCACGAAGTCCATAGATCTTGAATCTATACCTCCTAACTTTTTTTTTTTTGTAAACACCATTTCCCTAGGACCACTAACCTATCAACGTGATGGCGAGGCTCCCTCTTCTCTCCCATTCCTGTATCCTAACATGTTCAATGACGATACACCTTCAATTAACATCTTCCAATGTCAGGACGATGAGTCCATCCTCACCTACCCTAGTGCAGAATACTCTTATATTCATCAGTCGTTACCCTCTGAGACACAAACCATGTTAAACGAATCAACCATCGAAATTAATAATCATACTCAGGATGACCCACACATTCTAAAGATCAGCCAATCCTTAGATGCACCTAAATAAGAAGCCTTGACCTCTTTCCTTTGGGACCATATCAACACATTTTCTTGGTCCCATGCCGATATACCTAGTATTGACCCAAAAATCATGGTTCACAATATTATAACCATTCCTGATGCCAAACCCATCAAACAAAAGCTACGGAAAATGCATCCTCACATTTCTCTTTTGGTCAAAGAAGAGCTTCAACACCTTCTCTTAGTTTCCTTCATTCTACCCATTGATTATCCCCAATGGATTTCTAACATCGTTCCTGTCACAAAAGAAACAGGGGGACTCTACATTTGCATGGATTTCTGTGACCTCAACCTCACCTGTCCCAAAGATAATTTCCCACTACCAGGCATTGACCAACTAGTTGATCTCAGCGTTGGCCATGAAATGTTATCTCTCATGGATGGTTTCTTGGGCTAAAATCAAATATTACTAGCTCCCAAGGATCAACACAAAACTACCTTCATCATCCCTTGGGGGACTTTCTGCTATAGAGTTATGCCCTATGGCCTCAAAAATGTTGGTGCTACATATCCGCGGACCATGACTTACATCTTCCATGACATCATGCATCATATATTGGAGGATTATGTAGATGATCTGCTTTCCCAATCCAAGCATCGAAATGAACATCTGCCCATTCTTAAAGTCATCTTTGACCACCTCATCAAGTATTGTGTTTGTCTTCAACCAAAAAAGTGTATCCTTGTGGTACTTTCCAGGAAACTCCTAGGTTTCATCGTTTCTTTGCATGGCATAGAAGTTAATCCTATTAAAATCAAGGCTATCCTTGAAATTCTGCCACCTAATAATCTTCGTCAACTTCACAGCCTATAGGGGATCTTGTAATCAATTTTTCATTTTATCTCCTAGCTTTCTGACCCTTGTTGACCATTCCATCATCTTCTCAAGAAAGACATTTCATTCAAATGGGATGATGAATGTCATAAAGCCTTTGAAGTCTTGAAACAATACCTCCTTCAATCACCAGTACACATTCCTCCTAAGGATGACCAGCCCTTCTACCTATATATTTTTGCTACTGACCATTCTCTAGCTACAATGTTCACTCATCGCAACGACCAACACTGAGAGAAAGTGGTTTATTACATAAGTTGTACCCTTATTGACTATGAAACTAGATATACCCACACCAATTTTTTTTTCCTAGCCTTAGTTTTCATCGCCACCAAACTCTGCCATTACCTACTCAACCACAAAACCTTTGTCATTACTAATACTGACCCATTACACTACATGTATGTCAAAAATTATCAAAATCAACATGTTTCATGTTGGCTTATGCTTCTAGCTGACCTCGACCTTGAATTCATCCTTCAAAATTTCATCAAGGGCCAGAATATCACCGAGCAATTGGCCGACATACCTATTTTTCGAAATCAACCCTCTAACTTCTACTTTCCAGATGATTCTATTGCTACCCTTTCCTTGGATGAACCCTCTTACCAAATGACACTCTTCTTCGATGGCTCCAAGTGTCAGCATGGGGTGGTGATGGTGTTATCCTCTTTCTGCTTGATGGTGAACCTATGCCTTTGTCTTTCAAGCTCAATTTTTATTGTAAAAATAATATTGTTGAATATGAAGCACTCGTATTGGGTCTCCATGTTGTTTATTCCTTATATGTTAAGTCAATCAACATCTTCGGTGATTCTCAATTGGTCATAAACCAAGTCAATGGTATATACCAGTGTTGTAATGAGATACTTCAAAATTATAAGCATCACATGGCAATACTTTTGACCACCTTTGACCATTACGCACTTCAAACCACCCCACATTCTACCAATAAATTTATGGATACCATGGCCTACTTGGCTTCTCAGATACCTGCTTCACATGCTGACTCTAAAATCTTTGTCACCATACAAAGACTACAATCACCCTCTTATTTTCCTCATAAATCTTACTCTATCGGAACCGCTTCCCCTGACCCACGTGACCTTTGGTATAAGAAATATGCAGACTATCTTTCCCTTTCCATTATACCCACTGATCTCACTCGTAATAGGAAACATACATTTCCTAAAAGTGTCTCCCATTATGTCATCATGGGTGGACTTATTTACAAACATGGTTTTGAAATAATTCTCTTGCGATGCCTTACAAGTTCTAAAATTTCCTACATCATTAAGAAAGTCCATGATGGAATTTGTGGAGGTCACTTTAGTGTTCTTACTGTCGTAAAATGCATTCTTCTCCTAGGCTATTACTGGCCAACCCTAAAATATGATTGTTGTGATTATGTCAAACACTATGTGAAATTCCAAAAAAATGTTAATCTTCCTCACACCCCTAGTCATGCCTTATAGGTCACACGAGACCTTTAGCATTTTTCTCAATGGGGTTTAGATCTTGTCAGTGAGATCAACCCCCATTTTTCACAATGCCACTAATGGATCATAACTGCTACTGAATATTACACTAAATGGGTAGAATCCATTCCCCTCATTTCCACAAAAGCCAAGAAAATATATGAATTCAATAACCATCACATTATTTGTCATTCTACTGTCCCTCACTGTATTATCAATGATAATGGAAAACAATTCAAAAACAAAACCCTACGCAAACCATGTGATGCTTTCAACATATAACTTAGTTTCTCATCACCTTATTACACACAAACCAATGGTCAAGCCAAATCAAAATATAAAACCTTGAACAAAATTCTTATGAAGGTAGTTAATGATACTGGGAAAGATTTCCATACGCAGATTCCTTTTGCCTTGTGGGCTTATCACACTAGTATTCACACTTTTGACTGCTACCACCCCCTTTTCTCTAGTCAATGGTACTGAGGTTGTCTTACCTCTCGAAGTTAAAATTCCATCCCTCTGCATCTCACTACAAGACATTCTCAATGAAAATGAATTTCCCAAGGATCGTTTGGAACAACTTGAATTATTAGATGAACGTCGTCTCAATGCTCTTAACCATCTTCAAATCTACAAAAAATGTATCAAACGTGCCTATGAAAAATGTGTTCATGAATGAACCTTTCAGGTTAGTGACCTCATTCTAAAGGAAAATAAACATGTAACCAAAGAGGAGAAAAGTGAACAGGGAAAACTTACTCCTAATTGGCTTGGACCCTATATCGTCACCCATGCCTATGGATCAGGTTCTTATCATTTGTCTTCACTCGAAGGTAAACATGAACCTGAGCTCTGTAATGCCTTACATATTTGACCATTCTATTGTTGATATCAAGTCCTATATCACTTTATATCAATTGATCTCTCGTCCCTTGAGCATTGTTCACCTTCCCTATTACCCATTTTGAGGATCCATGAATAAACAAGAATCATGTGATTACTCGTCACCTTTTAGCCTTGTCTTCAATATGAGTACCAAAACTCTACTCATAGCATGATTCTCATGGATACTTTTCATCTTCTTCAAGATGGAATCCCATGGTCATTCATCACTCCAAACCTCCTCTTCACAGTTAATCCTTGTGTACTACGGTCTTGTCTTCTAAACAAGAACCTAATCATCCTCTATAGTCTTGTCCATTACTTAAATGTCTTAAAAACAAAAAGCAATGCAACTCCTTGAGTTAAACTTCTAGAAAAAGGATGACTCCCTCAAAAGGGACATATCTTCTTATATTCTACCATTATCAATAGGTTGCTCCCTTGAAGGACAACTATATACAGTCATTATAAAAATATAATAACTATTCAAAAGCTTCCCGCATTGATCAGCTTCATGAATACCTCAAGGAGATAATATACTCATCCCATCTAGACTTTTTGCATCAACCAGTCTATTAAAATCAAACAAATAAAGAAAAATATGAAATTTTCGTCATGGACTTGCCTATTAAGGATTTTTTGTTTCTTGTTCCGAAATACACATTGTAATACACTAAGTTACGCTAACCCTCCCATTCTCACCTCCTTTCCTTTTTTGCCTAAATTCCTTGTTACTCAAGGTACTTTCCGCAAACACAACATTTCGTGATAATGTCACTTTTCTTCACCCTTAGAATAGTCCATTATGCAAGGCTATAGGGTCTTATGTTCATAAGCCCATCTGAGGTATTGTAGTGTCCACTTCCCTTTGACAACTTTTTATACTAATCTTGATACATTTGAGTACATTGTGGACAATATTATGGTTTTGATTTAGTATGATGTTAGATATTTGATCATGGATTATTGTGATCTTGATTTGGTTATGATGCATGATGATTATTAGAGACATTCATATGTGGATGATGATATATTATTTGACATGGAGATTTTAAATTTTGTTTGGACATGTGATTTTGGATATTGTGAGTAGACCTAGAAAATGGACATTATATGATGATGATATAGTTGTTGATATAAATTGTAAGTGATATTGTTGATTTCCTTGATGTTGTTGTGATTCATAATGTATAGATGATTTTTGGGATTATATTTATATCATGTTGGATGTTTTGATATGGCCATGATGCTAAAGGAGGTATTTGTGTTTTACAGGTTAAAATATCACAAACAAACATCAGGGGATTGGAGACCAACCACATTGGAATTCTAGATGAATTCAACAAGGTCACCATGGTAACATGTTTTGTTTGTGTGTGTGTGTTTGTTAGTGTTAGGGATTCTCATGGGGGGGATCACCTTTGAATGTGACCAAGGGGTTTTGTGTATTTTATTAATGTGGTTCCTTTTTATTATTGTTTGTATGTATTTTATTAGTGATGTGCCCCTTTCTTTTATTTAATTAAATTGTGGTGGATTCATGTGAGAAAACATATGGTTAAAATTTAACAAATAAATAAATCAAATTTGGGATATAAGAAAGTAATAATGGAAGTTTTTAGATTTTTGTATTAAATGTTGTAAGTATGTGTACGTGATGTGTAAGTATGTGTAAGAGTTGTATAAGTCAGATTTTGGAGTATAAAACACTCCACCTCCTTGGAAATTCGAATTTATCCTTGGAGGCTATTTTTGGAGGCTTGTGGGACAAGTAAAACTTGTCCCATTCCTCTTAAGTTAATTTACCAACCACACCTATGGTTGGAGGGTTGATTTTAGACCTTTTAATATTTTTTTATTAATCATGTTGCCTATTTTAATTGTACTCTTCATACATTTTATTAAATTCAATCCTTTGGGGTGTGGGCTTTTTGGAGTGTGCAACTAATTTTTCATATTTTCACCCACCTCTTTATTGTGCTTTGGAGAATGAAATTTGACTTTTGTGTTGGAGTTGAGGATGTGTGAAGTGGCATCCTACATGGATCCACCTCATTCTCTTCATTTCCCTCTTCTGTAAAATTTGAACTTCTTCCCTTGTTTTGGGTTGTTGAGCTTTTGCTTACTTTCTTTTGGGGCACATTTTTTCTGTTGGGAGATCTTGTTGATTTGGAGGACATTAGAGAGCATTTCATACTTAGATATTGCTGATTTTTGGACTGTATTTGACATTAAAATCTTTTCCTATTGGAACAAAAGCTATCATGGAGAGGTAGGAGCTTAGCTCTTCTTTTATGTTGTTATTTTATTTTTGTGTTTATGTGAATGGTGTATGTTTTGTGTATTTGTTGGTTGTTTTGATAGACTACCATAGGAATGGTGTAGGAGAAGGCTATGGGGAATCCATGTGGCAGGGCATATGGGAATGCCAGTGGCATCAGAATTCTTGTGGGGGGAGTTTGGGTTTGGGATCCACCATGGAAAAGAAATCGCTTGCATTTCTTGCTTGTGGGGGGGATAAAGAAATTTTTATGGGGCATAAGGATATGTTTGGTGAATTTTATTAGTGGTTTATTACAGGTGGATAACCAATTCCCATTGGGAGGCATAAGCAACTTCCCCCATAGCTCTTGCTCCTTTGGCTTGCAATGAAGAAGACTGAGTTTTGTTTGTTGTCTTTCATGTAGTTGTAAAATACTATTTTGATATGGACTATATTTTTAAATTTGAAGTGTGCATGTTGAAATAATTTTGTGTGTTTGTGGAAGCTTGTTATTGCCATGAGTTTAAATACACCTTCTATTGCATTATGGTTGGGGCTCAGGGGCCAATGAATAAGGATGGCTTCTCCTCTTCATTTGATGTCTTGGTTGGGTGGAAAGCGTTTCCTTTCCCCTACTTTTGTTTTCATCGAATTGGAAGAAAAAGGGAACTTGCATGTTGTTGTTCTTGAGTAGAGGAATATACAGTTTGACAGTACCTTGAGAAAAAAATTCTTTTGTAACCTTTCCCAATTTGAAGTAGATGGAATTGTAATATTTTTTGTGAAGGAAAGATGTTTTTATTTGGATATGAAAGTTGTAATTCGAATTGTGAAAGAGATATACTTTGTTTTTTTGGGTTTTGAAGGAAAGAGATGAAATTTCTAAAGTGAAATGAAAAGAGAGAGAGAATCTGTTTTTCTTTGAAAGAATGAGAAAGAAAATGCTATATTATGCTATGTAATTAATAAATGGTTTTGGAAGGAAATAAAGAAAGAAGTTGTCAAAATTGTCTTTAGAAATCAATGAATGAATAAAATTTTATTTCCAAATTGTATTGTAAAATTAGATCTGATCATGTCAAAGTTTTGGGAATCTTTGTTTGAAAGGAAGAAACGTATGTGAAAAAAATATAGTATTTTGCCTCTTTTGAAAATGTGTAAAATTGGAAATTAGACTTGAAAATTTAGCCATTAAATGGTTTGTTTAAAACAACTAAATGTATTAGACTAGAATAGAATTGAAATTTCCATATATGGAAGATGAAATTGAAATCCAAATCCTTTAGGAAATTGATCTCTATTGTAAATTTAAAACTAGAAAATAATTTATTTAAAATGTAGAGTTTGAACCTGAAAACAATAATCAACATTGAAACATTAAAATTTAGCTTGCTATGATATCAGTGAACTCCATTTCACATAAAAACACTTAAGGAAATAATTTAGAACACTGCAAAATTGGGCCCAAACTTTTCACAGCCATTTTCTGTCAATTGTTGGAAATTTCAAATTGGAAATCAATTGAGAAATATTTCCCTTTAATACATCTTAAAATCCTTCTCATAATAGTTCTCCATGTCTGTTTGACATGTTGAGTGAAGGAGGAGATCAAATTGAACAAAATTTATAAGTTAAAATTTACCAGTTTGTCTTTAAAAATCCTACAGACCGTGTTCTTAAAATTTACCCCATATAATTTTTCAAAATCCAAAATTTATGATTTCTGTGCAAAGAGGGCATCGAGAGATTTCCATAAAGTCCTTGTTTTCCCAAAACCGAGCTTTCTATCAAAAGTTATGGCCTTCTGAAGTTTTCTTCAATGATATTAAAATTTTGGGAAAATTTTCCTTAGCGGGCCAGTAGCCCAAAATTTTCCCTTAGAACTTAATAAAAAAATATGGGAAAATTTTTAACATTTTCCCCAACGCCACATTTCCCATAGCCAATTAGAGGATGCCACATGTCCTCACGAGGAAATAGCAGAGGCACGGCATAAAATTCTTCCTTGGAACCTTTTTAAAAACTTTTGGAAAACTTTATTATTTTCCTCTGCTGGCCCACAATCCCGCATCCATCGAGTACTACCACATTGCAGCATGGGGTGACAGCAAAGGGGGAAAAATGCTTGAAATGTTATCATTTTTAGAAATTTTGTTTTGGAAATTTTTTGTTTTTCCTTCCGCGGCCCTGCACTCCTTCCCTCGCCTTGGCAAACTCCTTCCATGGATGCACGGGCCCATGCATGCATTTTACTCCCTTCACCCTCCTTTGGTGAATTTCCCCAAACTTCTCTGTCACCCCACCCTTCCCTCATTCTTTCCTCGCATGAACTTGGAGCTTCACATGTGTCCCTGGCGGTGCAGTGGAGGCACAGATGCAAGTTGGATTTCCTCCCCCCCCCCCCCCCCGGCACAGGAAAAATTTTCTAAGTCACCCCCGCGACCCACCAACTCACTTTTTTGGTCAATTTTTCATCCCTGGGCCTGCGGGCCCGCCTTTGGGGTAAAATTTTCACGACAAGGCCCGCCAGCCCATAACTTGAGTTTTATAAGGAGTTAGGAGAACTTATTTATATTGTTGGAAAGGTAAGAAAATTTCCTATCCAATGGGAATGACTTAGAGAAATTTTGAATGCATTAAGTGTGAGAAAAATCAAGTTGAAACTCTAAGCCTATTAGAGACCTTAGCAGACCACATCTGGATCATTAGGATCCACACCACAGACTTCCAGAGCACCTACTGGAGGTGTTACTCATTGGGGAGGATTAGGAGGATGTTTTGGTTGTGGAGTTACTAGAAATTTTTGGAGAGACTACCTACAAAACCCTAATAACAAGGGTAGGACATAGATCTCAGAGCTGACAGTTGGTGACATGGGATGCAGCCACATGATTTATGCACTGGTTGAGAACCGCTAGGCCGAGCTTTAGAGTATAGTCATTGAGACTACAGGTAACATTGGTGGTATTCCTACATCTGTATTATTTGATTCTAGTTCTTCATATTCTTTCATTACACCATCTTTAGTAGAGCAATGCAGGCTGGTGGCTGTTAGGTAGGATCATAGTTGGGATGTTGAGATGGCTTTTGGAGCTAAGATCTCTGTAGACTCCTTAGTTAAGGAGTGTGTAGTGGATTTGGGACCTGTTGATGTCGAATCACAGTACCCCTGAAAGTCTGCAACACGATGGGTTGAGACTCTCAGTGCGATTGCATAACATGGAGCTTTTCCCAAGTGTGGGAGCTCGCGAATTGGAAAAGCTCTCTGGATGAAGGCTGGTTCCTATTCCTCTATTCAGATGCACACGTAAAAAATGCAGAGGGTTTACTCAAAACCTAAACTAACTTGCCAAGGAGACAGGGTAAGAAGATGCATAAAATAAAACCTAAACTAAAAAGGTGATGCACCGAGGAATGAAGAAACACCTGTCTTGCCAATAAACACAGACCATTAAAATGTAATGTAAGATCATGCACAGATAGCCAGATTCATAGTGAAAGATTAGTAGGATGCAAAATGAATACAGAGAGGGTTGAGAATCATCCACAGACATGCATTAATTTTCTCCAAAGATTGATACAGCACACTGCAAAATGCCAAGAGGTAGAGTTGCATTACAGTTTTAAATGGGAGGTTTGAACTCCACAAATTCACCTGCCAAAGAGAAGAAGGGAGGGGCAAAACAAGAATGTCCAACCTTTAGAAAGAAGCCCCTCCTTACAATTTATTGGAATAATGAGAGAGAAAAGAGAGAGGAAAATGAAAATCTGCCCCAACCACCTCCAGAATGCACTTAACTATCTCATTCTGGTGGTACGTGAGAACCCTAGCGAACCCAAAAAGTGGTGAACTGTATTTTGAATTTTTAAGAATTTTTTCTCATCCAATTAAAGATATCTAGTTATAGTTGGACAGAGGACCTCGTAAACTTTCCGAAAAGTCCAACCTTGCATGAATTCGAGCTCCCAATCAAAAGTTATGGCCATCTGAATATCTGCGCCAGGGTCTGCTTCCTGTCAGCGCTCAAAATGTTGCGCCTCTTGAAGGTGCGCCAAGGGCACATTCATGTGTGTGTTGTCATCCTCTTCCATGTGCCAAGGGTGCACCATTTCCTTTGTCGACACTCTGTGTCGTGTACCCATTCTGTGTACCTTGGGTGCACCATTTCCTCTGTCGACACTCTGTGTCATGCGCCCATTCTGTGCGCCTTGGGCGCACAATTTCCTCTGTCAACACTCTGTGTCGTGCGCCCATTCTGTGTTCCTTGGGCACACCATTTCCTTTTTCGACACTCTGTGTCGTGCACCCATTCTGTGTGCCTTGGGTGCACCATTTCCTCTGTCGACACTCTATGTCGTGCGCCCATTCTGTGCGCCTTGGGCACACCATTTCCTCTTTCGACACTTTGTGTCGTGTGCCCATTCTGTGTGCCTTGGGCACACCATTTCCTCTGTCAACACTCTATGTCATGTGCCCATTCTGTGTGCCTTGGGTGCACCATTTCCTCTGTCGACACTCTGTGTCGTGCACCCATTCTGTGTGCCAAGGGCACATACATTTCAGGGATTTGAGCTTCTTTGATTTCTATAATCTTCTGCTTGTCTATATCTACCTGGGGGAAGATATATACAACAATTTGGTGACTCAAACGGATCACTTGGCTACTAGGTAGAAGATCAGTGGCCTTTTAGCAATCCATTGGGCATGGAGTCATAAGCAATAACCTGAAACCAACCTGATATCTGATCCCGAGCCTGATACCGCAACTTCTTCTTCAAGAGCACGCTGAACTGTAGAAAACCAACCTAGGATCAACAAAACCTGTGCCAAAGCACTTAGGGAAACTAAAACCTAACTACAACAAGACAATGTGCATATGCACTTAGAGGAATTTAAATCTAGGCTAATATTTACAAGGGTAAACCTTTTCCTTTTAGTAGCAATGTTTAAGATAGATTCCGTTAACCGGAATCGGGAGTTCTCCTCCATCCAAAGTAGACAATTGGAAGGCATTGCTATTCTTACATCCTGTGACCATGTAGGGGCCACTCAAAATGGCATCAAACTTGGAATTCCTTCTTGGCTTTTCCCGATCTGCATTCCATTTTAGAACTAGGTCCCCTTCCTGGAAGGTCCTTGCTCTTGCTTTCTTATCAAACCATCTTTTCACCAAGGCCTGATCTTTCTTAATTGTTTGAACAGCATGTTCTCTAATTTCTTCCAATTCCATCAACTCTGCATACCTAGCCTCCATTGGTTTGAATTCATCCAACTCCAACTGCTTCATGAACTCCAATGTAGGCAGTTCTAATGATATAGGCAATACTGCCTCTTTTCCATAGACCAACTTGTAAGGGGAATTACCTGTAGACTTCTTTGGTGTTATTCTGTCAGCCCATAATGCTGATTTTAGCTTGGTATGCCATGTTCTTTGATTTTTGTCCAGAGTCCTCCTGATGATTCTTAGCAAATTTTTGTTCGTGGACTCCGCCTGTCCATTACCCTGTGGGTAATAATTTGAAGAGGTGCTCAAATAGATTCCATTCTTGACAACCCATTCTGTAATCTTGGAACCTATAAATGCCAATCCATTGTCTGATATGATAGTGGCCGGCACACCGAACCTGGTCACTATTCCTTCATAAAAGTCTAGTATGTTAGACTCATTTGCCTCTTTGAGCGCTACTGCTTCGGTCCACTTGGTGAAATAGTCCGTTTCCGTGAGAATCCACTTGTGGCCTTGGCTTGAGTTTGGGTTGATGACCCCGACGAAGTCCAATCCCCATTGCATAAATGGTTGGTCAACCAGAATCGAGTGCAATGGAAGTGCTGCTAGTCTTTCTTTGCCTGTGAAGAGTGCACATTTCTTGCACTTTCTTATCCATGTATAGCAATCACTGAAGACTATCGGCCAATAATACCCTACCTTCATTATCTTGAGAGCTGTTACTCGTGGGGTGAAATGTCCTCCAGAATCTCCATCGTGAAAATCTCGTAACACCCTCTCAATTTGGCCTACCCCAATGCACCTCAATAGAACTCCATTGATGTCTTTCTTAAACAAAACACCACCAACAAGCACATATGGAATGGCTTGTAATCTGAAGTATCTCCTCTTTGCTTTTCTCATTTCTGGAGGGTATAGGCCTGTCTGTAGGAAGTGTATCACATTTTGATTCTAACAGGGAGTGGGCACATCATCATTTTCTTGTTCTTGGTTATCCTGTAGTACCAAGACAACCTCTTTTTCATCACCTGCTTCAACTTTTTGACTCAAGGCTAGCTGCTCACATAGTCCCTTCCCACATACTAGTTTGGTGACCTTGATCTCGATGTCATATTCCATGACACGAGTTATCCATCCTGCACGTTTCTCATTGAGATCCTTGTTTAGAAGGAAGTCCCTGACTCCCGCATGAGAGACCAATAATTGGATCTTGTTGTTTGAGACTAGGTGCTTGAATTTCTTTAAGCTCCTGATTACTGCAAGGACATGTTTTTCAATGAAAGAGTACCTAGTTTCGTATTCCTCCAAGCCTTGACTGAAGAAAGCAACTGGTTGTTCTAATCCTCCTTTGTTTTGTTGTACCAGGATTGCAGAAATCGTGTCCCCACCACCAAAGGCATATAGCACGAAGTCCTTGGAGAAGTCTGGATTGACGAGAGTCGGAGCTTGAGATATAGCCTCTTTTATTGCCTCAAAACTTGCCTTGCCTTCAGATGTCCACTTAAATGCCATACTCTTCTTTAACATCAGCATTATTGGCTTCACAAGAGCAGCAAAATTTGGAACAAATCTGCAGACAAAATTGATCCTTCCCAAGAAGCTTTGAAGAGCCTTCTTGTGACTTGGCAATGGTAATGCTCGAATTGCTTCAACTCTTTCTGGGTCAATCATCAATCCCTCCTTTGAAACAATATGGCCTAGAATTTTTCCATCGTGAGCCAAGAATATGCATTTTTTGGGATTCAATGATACCCCAAATCTTCTACACCTCTGAAATACTTGCCTCAAATGACAGAGGTGATCCGCTGCATTTTTTGAGAATACAGTGATGTCGTCAAGATATATCAAAACTATTTTATTGATCAATCCCTTAAATTCCATATCCATTGCCCTTTGGAAAGTGGCCCTAGCATTTGATAGCCCAAATGGCATCTTCTTGTAGGCATAAGTCCCCCATTTGGTGGTGAAAGCCATCTTAAATTGGTCATCTTCTTTCACCATTACCTGATTGTACCCTGAGTAGCCATCTAAGAGAGAGAATCTCTCTGAACCAGATACTACTTGCAATATTTGTTCCATTGAAGGAAGTGGGTAATGATCTTTGAGAGATGCTCTATTTAGGTCTCAGAAATCCACACACAACCTGATTTCTCCACTCTTCTTCCTGACCGGAACCAAGTTTGCAACCCAGCTTGAGTGCTTGATCGGGAATATAATGCTTGCCTCTATTAGCTTATTTAGTTCTTTCTTCATTAGAGGCTCAATGTGGGGGTAGACCGGTCTCTGTTTCTGCCTGACGAGCTTAGCATTTGGATCCAATTCGATGGTATGTTGTGCCAGATTTGGATCAAATCCTCTTAAGTCTTCATAGCTCCAAGCGAAGACATCTGGAAATTCTTGGCAAAGCTGTATGAAATCTGATTTCTCCTGCTCAGTGGCCACTTTACCAATTTGAAGTGTTTTGCCTTCCCCAACCGGAATCGGCTCTGAGTCTTCTCTCTTGACCTGTATGTTTTCCTTTTCCTTACGAAACTGGTCATTAGGGTTGAAGATAGACTCCAATGTTACCAAACCCTTAGGAAGCTTGTTTATCTGTAGCTGTACTACTTGATCCCCATACTGCTGCTCTAATCTGTCCTGATTCCTAGCTGAGAATTCAGCCTCTTCTTGTAAGAAATTGACAATCTGTTGATCATTCTCAAACACCTGCCAGCTTGTGTTATTATCTGGAACTGCTGGCCTCACAATCACATGGATATGTGGCTGTGTTTTTCCCCTTCTGATGTTGTCAACCACATCAAATGTTGCTCCAATTGCTGCGAGCCTATCTGCAACTTCATTTTTCTTCCTGGGTATGGACACAATGTTGAAAGCTTCAAAATACTCAATGAGGTCCCATACCCTATTCTTGTAGCTCCTTAGGAGGTCATTCTTTGTAGCATGTTGTCCCCTAACTTGGTTGACGATTAGCTCACTATCTCCAAACACCTACAAGTTCTTTATGCCCCTTTTCCTGGCCCAATGAATTCCATG
This sequence comes from Taxus chinensis, assembly GCA_019776745.2. Classification (NCBI taxonomy): domain Eukaryota; kingdom Viridiplantae; phylum Streptophyta; class Pinopsida; order Cupressales; family Taxaceae; genus Taxus; species Taxus chinensis. The sequence goes on from CM034156.1 coordinate 348,110,631, forward strand.
AATCAATGCTTCGTATTCAGCCGTGTTGTTTGAACAGGAAAACTGGAAACGAAAAGCTGAAAAATATTTGATGTCTTGTGGTGAAATCAACATTGCACCACCTCCAACACCTTGTCTGCTTCTCAAACCATCAAAAAATAATTTCCAAACTTTGTTTTCATCCTTTTGTTCAGGCTGAATGATGTCGGGAATGGGTGAATTTTCTTCGTGTATACAATATACGCCCAATTCAGATTCTTCAATTTCCTTGTATGAGTCAAATTCATGACTCTTGTTTTCCCATTCATCCAAAGTTAAATTAGGAATTCCCTCGACCTTAGTACCTATTTCTAGATCACTCGAACACTCTTCCTGATCAAAAGCTGAGCAATTTGCATTGATAGGATTTGGTACATGAGGCTCAATATGGAAATTGACAATTGGTTCTAACCTGATTGTTGCTTTGGCTCCATACCTTGTCCTAAAAATCATGTACGACCAATCTGCAGATAAATATCCACCGATTTTTGCAGTGAAGTCCCTTGATAGACACAACGCATAGAGTGGCAGAAGGTCAATCACAAACACATCTTGCAGAACTGTAACATTAGGACAGGAATGTAGTGTTAGGTTTAACCCCTTGATGACCCCAACTATTCCTACTGCCGTTCCATCTAGCTGTACTACTCCTTTCAGCACTGGCTCATACTTCAAACCCAGTTGATCCGCTATTTGCTTTGCAATCGCTGAACTACTTGCCCTAGAATCAATCATGCAATTGTGTACTAATTTATCCCTAATGATTAATGAAATATAGAATGGAGGGGGTTTCAAAACTTTACCTTGTTGTCCTCCATGATTCCCTTCAGGCTGAGCAGCATTCATGAGGACCTTCTCTTGCATATGGGCCTGTTGGTTCAAAGTTGACCAATTCTTCATGGCAGCTTGTAGAAGATCTCTTTGTCCTGGGATGGATAAAGATTCCCACATTGATATATTCACGTTCGTCTTCTTCATTTGATCAATGATGCTGAAAGGGGATGAATTGTCCTTTTGCTGTCCCTTGCTTGGTGTAACCTTTTCTGGAGCTTGAACAGGTGCATGTATTGCTACAACAGGTACCTTAGGTTGATTCTGCACATTTGGAGCTGCATTTGGTCTACCGACCCCTTGTTGTGTAGGAGTGTACTGAGAAACAAATGGATTACACGGTTGTTCCTCTCTTATATTTCTCTTCTTTGACTGTGTGTTGGCAGCCATGCCTTGAAAAGGTTGTTGGTTAACTCCACAGAAGTCTTGTATTTTCCAATTGGCCAATGTGGTTTCTGTTGGAGGTCCTTCTTGTTGTGTTTGTTGCTATTGATTCTCCTCCTGGCTTGGTTCTTGAGGAACACCAATGGTTTGCACCATCAAGGCCTGATTTAGTGCACCATTGAAACATGTTGACTAATTGTGAGGTAGATTGCAAGGGTAACACCAGTCGTACTCTTGTGCCATGTTATTTTGTGTCAGGACCAAGGCTCTTGAGGACGTCGTTGTATTTGGATCATAAGGTCAAAATTGCCTGGCAGCTTGAGGTTGTCCTTGGTTTTGGTTTTGATTTGGAGCCTGAGGTGGTGGTCTATTTTGTTGGTATGGGGGCCTAGCTTGGTACTGTGCTTGAGGCTGATATGGTCTAGCACTTTGAGCTTGCTATCTTTTGATATTCACAAGCTCATTTCCAAGGTTCTGTAGTTGTTTCATAACCTCCTGCAATTCCTTTGAAGTATTTGAAGAAGTCGACGCCTCATTATTGCTTTGATTTCTAGGAGTTGCAATGGGATTCAACTCTAGTGCTTGACTGGTTGTAGGATTTCCCATATCCGGATAGAGAGGCATTGGTGGCCTTAGTGCAAGCTTGCCAGCTTGGATCAAACAATTCTCTGCTCTGATAGCTGTGTCGTAGGCCCCTGACAGCGTTGTCCCTCCCATTGATTGGATCATCATGGCTATGTCAGAATTTATAGCCTTAAAGAAATAAAGGAATGCTCCTTCGGCGGTTGGTCTAATGGCTATTGGAATCCTGTCCCATGTCCGTTGGAATTTGAAGTTGAAATCTGTCATTTGTTCGTTAGGAGCCCTTTTGATTGTTGTCAGTTGTTCTAATAAAGATAAATTGTCCGCTCTCTCCCCGAATTAGCTGCAAAGAGTAGAACAAAGTTGGTTCCAATTCGTAATAGACCCTGCTGTAAGGCTCCTAAACCATTGTAAGGCCTTGCCTTTGAAAGATGAAGCCAACAGCTTGATTGCAACATCCATTTCATTTATTTCATGGATTGCACATGCATTAGCAATATCCTGGATGTGATCAATAGGAGTAGTATGATTTTCTCCTGTGAAATAGGGTATGTTCTTTAGTGCTGCAACTGGAATTTGATTCTGAGCATTTACGGAAAGTGGACTACTACCCGTGAAATTGACAAACGGATTCAATTGTAGATGTGCCATTATGATTGGCCTAAGAACCCTGGTCGATGCGAGAAAAGGCCTACCAGGTGGAGGTGTAGACAAAGTCCTGTTAAGTGGAGATGGTGATCTTTGTGGTCTTCTTCCTCTCCTTCCTCTACATGGTGAAAGTTGCAAGTGGAAAAATAGCCCCTCTTCTCGAGTATTGGACCTAGTTTGAATTCTTCTCATATGCCTGGGCAACCTTTGCTGCTACACCACTGAATTCTATCCCCTTCGTAGTCGCCAGATGTGTTAGAAAAAATAAGCCTCAAAAGGCAGACTTCTGCCAAGTTACACACCAAACCTGACAATATTTAAAAATAGAAATTTGAAAGACCTGTATTTTTTGATAATTTAGAGTTTGGAATTTGATTTGGAATGACAGTCCCGAAAATCCAAAAATGTCAGACTTCCGAAAACCTGAAATCCGAAAATCAAAAAACCATGAAATTTTGAAAGTCAAAATCTCAAAAATCTAAGAATACCCTTTTTAATATTATCCCCCGATCTATCAACTAGTGAAATTTTGACTTGTTTCGAGCAAGTTAAGTCCTTGAAAATTGATTTCAAAGTTCAGCCTGGAAGGTGAAAAAAAAACTGAAACTGTAAAACCTGCAATTTTTAAGGCCGAATTTCATGAAAAATCCTTCAAATCTTATGAAATGACCTCTTGGTCCCACCGGGTGTGCCAAAACTATTGATGTCGAATCACAACACCCCTGAAAGTCTGCAACACGATGGGTTGAGACTCTCAGTGCGATTGCATAACATGGAGCTTTTCCCAAGTGTGGGACCTCGCGAATTGGAAAAGCTCTCCGGATGAAGGCCGGTTCCTATTCCTCTATTCAGATGCACACGTAAAAAATTCAGAGGGTTTACTCAAAACCTAAACTAACTTGCCAAGGACACAGGGTAAGAAGATGCATAAAATAAAACCTAAACTACAAAGGTGATGCACCGAGGAATGAAGAAACACCTGTCTTGCCAATAAACACAGACCATTAAAATGCAATGTAAGATCATGTACAGATAGCCAGATTCATAGTGAAAGATCAGTAGGATGCAAAATGAATACATAGAGGGTTGAGAATCATCCACAGACATGCATTAATTTTCTCCAAAGATTGATACAACACACTGCAAAATGCCAAGAGGCAGAGTTGCATTACAGTTTTAAATGGGAGGTTTGAACTCCACAAATTCACCTGCCAAAGAGAAGAAGGGAGGGGCAAAACAAGAATGTCCAACCTTTAGAAAGAAGCCCCTCCTTACAATTTATAGGAAGAATGAGAGAGAAAAGAGAGAGGAAAACGAAAATCTGCCCCAACCACCTCCAGAATGCACTTAACTATCTCATTATGATGGTAGGTGAGAACCCTAGCGAACCCAAAAAGTGGCGAACTGTATTTTGAATTTTTAAGATTTTTTTCTCATCCAATTAAATATATCTAGTCATAATTGGACAAAGGACCTCGTAAGCTTTCCGAAAAGTCCAACCTTGCATGAATCCGAGCTCCCAGTCAAAAGTTATGGCCATCTGAATATCTGCGCTAGGGTTTGCTTCCTGTCAGCGCTCAAAATGTTGCGCCTCTTGAAGGTGCGGCAAGGGCGAATTCATGTGTTTGTTGTCATCCTCTTCCATGTGCCAAGGGTGCACCATTTCCTTTGTCAACACTCTGTGTCGTGCGCCCATTCTGTGTGCCTTGGGCGCACCATTTCATCTATCGACACTCTGTGTCGTGCGCCCATTCTATGCACCTTGGGCGCACCATTTCCTCTGTCAACACTCTGTGTCATGCACCCATTATGTGTGCCTTGGGCACACCATTTCCTCTATCGACACTCTGTGTCGTGCACCCATTCTGTGCGCCTTGGGCGCACCATTTCCTCTGTCGACACTCTGTGTTGTGCGCCCATTCTGTGCGCCTTGGGCGCACCATTTCCTCTGTCGACACTCTGTGTCATGCACCCATTCTGCGCGCCTTGTGCGCACCATTTCCTCTATCAACACTCTGTGTCGTGCACCCATTCTGTGTGCCAAGGGTGCATACATTTCAGAGATTTGAGCTTCTTTGATTTCTATAATCTTCTGCTTGTCTATATCTACCTGGGGGAAGATATATACAACAGGACCTTTCACCACTACTTCATATCTCCATATCCTTCCTTTGGGCTTGTATGGAGTCATTTTGTGTATGGATTGGTTATCTGTACATAGGGCCAGGATGGATTGTTACCAGAAGATTTTATCTTGTGTAGATGATTTGTGAGTTGATTCGGTGATTTCAGGGGTCAAGAGACCTGTTTCTATTTACACCATCTCCGCTATGTAGCTTACGCAGTGTTTGTGATGGGGTTGTCAGATGTATGCCATTACAGTTAGTGATAGATCAGAGGATGGGTCTAGTGGACCATCGCTAGATGACCACCCCATTCTAAGAGATTTTTCAGATGTTTTTCTAGGGGAGCTACCAGGATTACCACCATCACGTGAGATTGATTTTCATATAGATCTAGTTCCTTGAACAGATCCTATCTCATGAGCACCTTATCAGATGACCACCCCAGAGCTCTGTGAGCCCAAGTTGTAGTGTGAGGGCCTTTTGGAGAAGGGCCTTATCTATCCTAGTGTATCCCCTTGGGGTGCACCGGTGATCTTTGTGAAGAAGAAAGATGAATCCTTGTGGTTGTGTATTGATTACTGCTAGTTGAAAAAGGTAACGATCAAGAATCATTATCCCCTTCCTCGTATTGATGATTTTTTTGACCAGATGAAGGGAGACATGTTTTTCTTTAAGATTGATCTTAAGTTAGGTTACCATCACCTGAGGATTTCGGAGGTGAAAATTCATAAGACCACCTTCTGTATGAGATATGATCACTATGAGTTCATAGTGGTGCCTTTTTGTTTGAATAATGCCCCCATATTATTTATGAGCTTAATGAATGGGGTATTCATGACCTTATTAGATCGCTTCATGCTCATATTCCTACATGACATTTTGATTTACTCACGTACATATGAGGAGCATGAGGGGCACCTTCACAAGGTTCTTCAGTGTCTTCATGAGTACCAACTTTACGGGAACTTGGAGAAGTGTGCATTCTTTTAGAAAGAGGTACAATATTTAGGTCATATCATTTCAGGGAAGGTATCACCATCAATTCTTTCAATACTAGAGCCATTATGGATTGGCCAACACCCACTACAGTGACAGAGGTGCGTAGCTTCATGGGATTAGTAGGATACTACCAGAGATTTTTTTAGGACTTTTCTCAGATTTCACACCCTATCACTTCCCTTCAGAGGAAAGGGAAGAAATTTGTTTGTTCAGAAAGATGTGAACAGGCCTTCAGGACACTAAAGGAATGCCTCACTACAACACCTATTCTCGCAGTGCCTGATCCTCAGGGTAAGTTTTTCATTTACATGGATGCTTCCTTAGCAGGGCTTGGAGGTCTGTTGATGCAAGAGGGAAGAGTAGTGGCTTTTGAGTCTCACAAACTTAAAGATTATGAGCTTAATTATCCAACTCATGATCTTAATCTTGCAGAAGTTGTGCACGCATTGGTTCAATGGAGGCACTTTCTTCTTGGTCGGAGATTCACACTTAGGACAGATCACTTGAGTCTTCGTCACCTCTTCATGTAGCCAAATCTCAACGCACGTTAGCGGAATTGGATGGAGTTTATTTTTGAGTATGACATGGAGAGTATGACATGGAGATAAAACACGTGAAGGGGAAGGAGAATGTGGTAGTAGACACTCTTAGCAGATAGAGACATGTGGCTATGGCTACCTTAGTGTTCCCATATTTACAGAGAAGGATTCTTTACTAGCTTCCTCTTGACCACTTCTACATTGTAGTACGAGAAGAGATCGAGTCCCAGAGACCCCTTGAGGGGAATTTTGATGGTTTTTCCTTAGAGGTAGATGGTCTTCTTAGAAATAGAGGCCAGATTTATGTTCCCAGAGATAGAGGCTTGAGGCAGGACATCTTGGCCGAGGCACATTATGCACCCTATTCAGCCCATCCCAGGGTGAAGAAGATGCACGCCTCCTTGTGAGAGTTGTATCATTGGAGAGGATTTTGTAGAGACGTGGCCCAGTTCATGTCACGATGTTTAGAGTGCCAGAGATTTAAGGCTGAGCATCAACATCCAGTTGTCCTTCTTTATCCTCATGTTATACTAGAGTGGAAGTGGGACACCATTTCCATGGATTTCATTGTTGGGCTACTGACATCGAGATATCACCATGATGCCATTATGGTCATGGTTGATAAATTGATAAAAATGGCTCACTTTTCTCCAGTGAAGACCACTTATATAGCTAGAGCATTGGCATGGGTATATTTGGATGAGATTGTCAGGTTGCATGGGATTCCGCAGAAGATCATATGTGACCATGATCCTTTATACGCTTCCCATTTTTGGACTACCATGCAACATGCCCTCGAGACGAGAATCAACAATAGCACAACATATCACCCTGAGACAGATGGATAGACTGAGTGGGTGAATCAGATTTTAGAGAACATGCTCAAGATGTATATGATGGATCATCAGTCTAGATGGGAGGAGTACCTGTACTTGGTGGAGTTTTCCTACAACAATAGTTTTCAGAGTTCTATAGGCATGGATCCTTTTTAGGATTTGTACGGTAGAGAGTGCAAGACACCTCTTAGCTGGGATAGGTTAGAGGATAGAGTATCTCTTAGACCAGCTCTTTTGTAGGACATGGAGCAGTAGGTGGTGTTGATCAGGTAGAGATTGCAGGAGGCACACGACAAGAAGAAGAAGTATGTAAATAAGCATAGGATCGACCGTAGTTTTGATGTGGGCATAAAGGTGTTCCTTCGTGTTAGGCCACACAAGAGCCCTATCCATTATGGAAAAGGTTCTAAGTTAACTCCTAGGTTCGTGGGTCCTTTTGAGATCTTAGATCGTATCGACCCTTTGGCCTACTATCTAGCATTGCCACCTAGCTTGTCTCACATACATGATGTTTTCCATGTTTCAATTCTCAGGAGATATATTTCAGATCCTTCTCATGTGTTAGATTAGACAGTATTGTAGGTGCAAGATCAGTGGAAGGTGATGATGGAGCCCATTCACATTCTAGATCTTAGGACCTTAGACCTTTAAGGTAGAGCGGTTGATCAGGTTCGGGTGCAGTGGGACAGATATGATGAGACTGTAGCTACATGAGAGGATGCTACCTTATTATGAGTTTAGTTTCAACATTTTTTCTAGTGACTTCCAGGAGGAAGTTGAGTCTAAGGGGAGGGGGATGTAGTGCCCACTTCCCTTTGACACCTTTTTGTACTAATATTGATACTGTTAATTACATTATGGACATTATTATGGTTTTGATTTAGTATGATGTTAGATATTTGATCATGGATTATTGTGATCTTGATTTGGTTATGATGCATGATGATTATTAGAGACATTCATATGTGGATGATGATATACTATTTGACATGGATATATTTTGAATGTTGTTTGGACATGTGATTTTGGATATTGTGAGTAGACCTAGAAAATGGACATTATATGATGATGATATAAATTGTAAGTGATATTGTTGATTTCCTTGATGTTGTTGTGATTCATATATATAGATGATTTTGGGATTATATTTATATCATGTTGGATGTTGTGATATAGCCACAAGGCCGAAGGAGCTATTTGTGTTTTGTAGGTTAAAATATCACAACAAACATCGGGGGATTGGAGACCAACCACATTGGAATTCTAGATGAATTCAACAAGGTCACCATGGCAACATGTTTTGTTTGTATGTGTGTGTGTTTGTTAGTGTTAGGGATTCCCATGGGGGGATCACCTTTGAATGTGACCAAGTGCTTTTTTGTATTTTATTAACGTGGTTCCTTTTTCTTATTGTTTGTATGTATTTTACTAGTGATGTGTCCCTTTCTTTTATTTAATTAAATTGTGGTAGATTCATGTGAAAAAACATATGGTTAAAAGTTAATAAATAAATAAATCAAATTTGGGATGTAAGAAAATAATAATGGAAGTTGTTGGATTTTGTATTAAATGTTGTAAGTATGTGTAAGTGGTGTGTAAGTATGTCTAAGAGTTGTGTAAGTCAGATTTTGGAGTATAAAACACTCCACCTCCTTGCAATTATAATTTTTCCTTGGAGGTTGTTTTTGAAGGCTTGTGGGACAAGTAAAACTTGTCTTATGCCTCTTAATTTAATTTACCAACCACACCTATGGTTTGAGGGTTGATTTTATACCTTTTAATATTTTTTTTATTAATCATGTTGCATGTTTTGATTGCACTCTTATTACATTTTATTAAATTTAGTTCTTTGGGGTGTGGGCTTTTTGGAGTGTGTAAGTAATTCGTCATATTTTCACCCACCTCTTTATTATGCTTTGGAGAATGAAATTTGACTTTTGTGTTAGAGTTGAGGATGTGTGAAGTGGAATGCTACATGGATCCACCTCATCCTCTTCCTTTCCCTCTTCTATAAAATTTGAACTCCTTACCTTGTTTTGGGTTGTTGAACTTTTGCTTACTTCCTTTTGGGGCACAGTTTTTCTGTTGGGAGATCTTGTTAATTTGGAGGATATTGGAGAGAATTTCATACTGAGAGAATTTCATACTTAGAGATTTCTGATTTTGGGAATGTATTTGACATCAAAATCCTGTTGTGTTGGAACAAAATCTACCTTGGATAGGTAGGTGCTTAGCTCTTCTTTTATGCTATTATTTTCTTTTTGTGTTTGTATGAATGGTGTGTGTTTTTTGTTTTTTTTTGCTATTTTGGTAGACTACCATAGGAATTGTGTAGGAAAAGGCTATGGAGAATCCATGTGGGGGGGCATAAGGGAATGCCAGTGGCATCATAATTCTTATGGATGGAGTTTGGGTTTGGGATCCACCATGGAAAAGAAATAACTTGAATTTCTTACTTGTGGGGGAAATAAGGAGGGATTGTGGGGGGAATAAGGATATGTTTGGTGAATTTTACTGGTGGTTTTTTACAGGTGGATAACCAATTCCCATTGGGAGGCATAAAAATATTCCCCCATAGCTCTTGCTCCTTTGGCTTCCAATGAAGAAGCCTGAGTTTTGTTTGTTTTCTTTCATGCGGTTGTAAACTATTGTTTTGATATGGAATTTTTTTTTTAATGTGAAATGTGCATGTTGAAAGAATTTTGTGTGTTTGTGGAATCATATTGTTGCCATGAGTTGAAATACACCAGCTATTGCATTGTGGTTGGGGCTCAGGGGCCAATGAAGAAGGATGGCTTCTCCTCTTCATTGGATGTCTTGGTTGGGTGGAGAGTGTTGCCTTTGCCCCACTTTTATTGTGATCAAATTGGAAGAAAAAGGGAAATTGCATGTTATTGTTCTGAAGCAGAGGAAAATACAATTTGACAGTACCTTGAGAAAAAAAATTATTTTGTAACCTTTCCCACTTTGAAGTGGATGGAATTGTAATATGTTTTGTGAAGAAAATATTTTTGTATATGCATATGAAAGTTGTAATTTGAATTGTGAAAGAGATATACTTTGTTTTGGGTTTTGAAAGAAAGACATGAAATTTGTAAAGTGAAATGAAAAGAGAGAGAGAATTTGTTTTGCTTTGAAAGAATGAGAAAGAAAATGATATATTCTGCTATGTAATTATTAAATGGTTTGGGAAGGAAATAAAGAAAGAAGTTGTCAAAATTGTTTTTGGAAATCAATCAATGAATGAAATGTTCTTTCCAAATTGTATTGTGATATTAGATATAATCATGTCAATGTTTTGGGAATCTCTGTTTGAAAGGAAGAAACGTATGTCAGAAAAATATAGTATTTTTGCCTCTTTTGAAAATTTGTAAAATTGGAAATCAGACTTGACAATTTAGCCATTAAATGGTTTGTTTAAAACAAATAAATGTATTAGACTAGAATAGAACTAAAATTTCCATATATTTAAGATGAGATTGAAATCCAGATCCTTTAGGAAATTGATCTCTGTTGTAAATTTAAAACTAGCAAATAATTTATTTAAAATATACGGTTCGAACCTGTAAAAAATAATCAACATTGAAACATTAAAATTTACCTTGCTATGATATCAATGAACTCCATTTGATAAAAAAAATTTAAGGAAATAATTTATAACATTGCAAAATCGGGCCCAAACTTTTCACAATCATTTTTTTGTCAATTGTTGGAAAATTCGAATTGGAAATAAATTGAGAAAAATTTACCTTCAATACATCTTAAAATCCTGCTCAGAATAGTTCTCCATGTCTGTTTGACATGTTGAGTGAAGGAGGAGATCAAATCGAACAAAATTTATAAGTTAAAAATTTACTAGTTTGCTTTTAAAAACCCTATAGGTTGTGTTCTTAAAATTGACCCCATAAACTTTATCAAAATATTAAATTTATGATTCTTGTACAAAGAGGGCATCGAGAGCTTTCCATAAAGTCCTTGTTTTCCCAAAACCAAGCTTTCTATCAAAAGTTATGGCCTTCTAAAGTTTTCTTCACTGGCATTAAAATTTTTGGAAAAATTTCCTTGGCATGCCTGCAGCCTAAAATTTTCCCTTGGAACTTTATAAAAAATTTTGGGAAAATTTTTAACATTTCCCCCCCCCCCCCTCCACACAACCAATCAGATGCTACCACGTAGCATCCCAAGGAAATGGTGGAGGTGCGGCATAAAATTATTCCTTGGAACCTTTTTTAAAACTTTTGGAAAATTTTATTACTTTCCTTTGCCGGCGCGCAATCCCGCATCCATCAGGTACTGCCATGTGGTAGCATGGGGTGACAATAGAGGGGGCAGAATGCTTGAAATGTTATCATTTCTGAAAATTTTGTTTTGGATTTTTTTTTTTTCCTTCTACAGCCCTGCACTCCCACCCTCGTCTTGGTGAAATCCTTCTGTAGATGTGCGGGCCTGCACGTGCGTTTTACTCCCTTCACCCTCCTTTGGTGAATTTCCCCAAACTTCTCCATTGCCCTACCCTTTCCTCATTCTTTCCCCACGTGAGCTTAGAGCTCGACACATCTCCCTAGCGGCATAGTGGAGGCATGGAAGCAAGTTGGATTTTTTCCCCCCTACACAGGAAAAATTTGCTAAGTCACCCCCGTGACCCGCCAACTCACCCTTTTGGGAAATTTTTTGTCTTTGGGCCCACGGGCTCGCCCTTGGGGAAAAATTTTCACCCCAATTTCCCTCGGCCCATAACTTGAGTTTTATAAGGAGTTAGGAGGACTTCTTTATATTGTTGGAAATGTGAGAAAATTTCCTATCCAACAAGAATGACTTAGGGAAATTTTGAATGTGTTAAGTGTGAGAAAAATCAAGTTAAAACTATGATCATGTTAGGGAGTGAGTATGGTGATAATTTACCCCTGAACCTAATTGAAACTTCTAACACTAAATTTTGGACCTTGTGACCTATTACAATTATTAATAAAATAAAAGTATGTTCTAGTAGATTAAACTTGTTCCGGAACATGTTAGTGACAACTATTGTCTTGCAACCTATTAATATACTCTTTTAAACAAAAAAAATTATTCCATAATTTTCCTAACTAATCCTAGGTTGTTTCTTGGGTCTCAAGTGGGTTGTTTTAGCAGGTATCATAGGTATGGTAGACTCATTAGGGTTCTTATCAATTAGGTGGTTCTTTTGCCACCTATTACCTTTCTACCTTATTCATTACCTATTGATTCTCCTATAACAAGACTAGCTCATCAACACTTATATTTAAAATCACTCAACCATGCCTACCACCTAAAATCAATCATGCATATGACCTACATCCCCCATGCCTAGCACCTATCAACCCATTCCACTATTTCACATTAATCTTCCCTGGCTTATGGGAGAACTACATCAGTCTGAGGTCCCTTTTTACCGGGACTATGTAGGCAACAATCCAAGGGCAAGAGGCCCTTGGAGGTTAGCTTGGCCACTCTCTACCCTAACTAATTCCCTCTACCCCTTTCCTATTCACATTCTACTGTAGTTAGTTTCCTTTTATATTAATAATTAGAAATTAAACCACACAAACAACAATTTCTTAACATCTTTACCACCATCACTCATACATTCATTTCATCTTGTCTACCATTTCTTTACCATTATCATACATTTTCCTATAAAACATCTTAACATGATCCACATCATCATTAATTGCACACATTAATGAATTAGAAACGCAACCATACCTAACCAACTTGAATCACCATGCCTAAACCAACCTAACTCTACCATACCTAACCAACCTAAACTCAATCATGTCTAAGTCAACCTAACTCCATCCATGCCTAAACAAGACTTGATTCAATTCATGCCTATGACCTGACTCCATCATGCCTAAACCAACCCGACTCCACCATGCCTACATGACCTTGACTCTATCATGTCTAATCCACTTGATTTCCTATATATATATATATATATATATATATATATATGTATGTATGTATGTATGTATATATATATGTATGTATGTATATATATATATATAATAATGAAAATTAACACAAGTACACCATCCATACTATAAATACCATCATCTATAAATCAGAAAGTCAGTGTAAACATATATGTGAACATAGATATAAATAATAATCAAAATCCCTAAAAAAATCTCATATACAACCTCACCATCTTCGGCATGCAGGATGGTATATGAAAATAAAAAATAAAAACTCTCATCTACATCCTCATCATCTTCAGCATGCAGGCTGGTATATAAATCAAAAATATGTCAAAAACATGGATACAATGATCATCAATGATGACTAATCATCACTCCACCTAATATACATCCTTGTCTCATCAGTCTCCTCCGTCTCCCCTCCAGTTGGGTGCCCTACCAATATCTTTCCACATCACCCCTATCTATCCTCTGATGGTCCCTCACCTAGAGTTTTCCTCCATGAACTGGTGGTCTCACCCTGACCCTATCTCAAGGCTTGATGGCCCCCTGTGCTCTCTACACTATGGGTACATGACCTGGTCCTCTCACTCAAGGCCTATTATGCTCTATACTCCCCACAGGATAGAAAATATATCCCTATGGCCATCAAAATGTCCTGATAATACCAAACCTCTCCTAAGTAATCTCTTAACCAACCTATCGATACTATCTATGGTGGTGCCATCGGCCTCGGCCCCTGTACCTATCTCTTGGGACCCTGTTCCGCTAGTACCTATAAAGAGGGACCATATCCATGTGAATGTGCCTATCCTGAGGGACCATGTCCCACTCCTACCTGTATCTGCCATTTGACCCCACCCACCCTTATTGAAACCAACCTACATGCCTACCTTACATATACCTATCCTTAATTGAGCTTTGGGACTTGTTATTTTACCCATACCTCGGCCCTACCTGTGCCTTAACCTAGTTACTTGGAACTGGAACATTGTTAGTGACCTATGAACTCATGTGCTTGCTATACCTTGTGACACTGTTACCTGTGTTGTTTGACCTAATGATCTTATTTTTCCTATTACCATGTCGTTTATCCCAACCCTACCTTTGGTGTATCGAAATATACCTAAACGTTCCTGCACCTAACCTGCGAAGTGCTTCCGCACCATATCCTATACCATGGATACCGAAATCACCTCAACCTTGTTTGGATAAACCTATCAACCTTAGATGATGTAGAGTTTGCATGCTCTTCAACTTGGTACCATGCCATAGTTTATACATGTGTGTGTGTGTGTGTGTGTGTGTGTGTGTGTGTGTTTGATTTTTGCTACCTTTGACCCTGGCCCATTACCTAGATTACCCGTTTAAAAAATTTCCCAATTACCCCCATTGTCCACCTTCCTCTTCATCACATCCACCTTTTATCAAACCACTCACCAATTCTGTCTTCTACCTCATCCCTTCCTAGTTTGAGGGGGATCACCTTCACCCACACATGGGGAAACCACATCTTATTTTTGTCAACGTTGCTTACTAATACAAGCTATTTAACAAAAAGGGGAAAAATGTAGACACCAAAATTGGGTCACACTCCCCTTGGTCCCTTGTCAAATAACCAACTCAAGCATACTCATCTAACCATGGCCCCTTCCAACCCACATCACCATTAATTTAATTAATTTCATTAAATTATTATATATGCTCATAATATTTAATATATAATTACCTTAATTTCTACCCCACCACCTCATCTAGACACCTAATCCAACCACCTCACCCTAGACCTATTCTTGGCATGTTTCCGTAACCAACAATAACTAAGTATTACTTGCCTTAATGAGCTGAGATCTGGTCTAACCCTAAAATCAATCCCTAAAATATCTCTAACCACATTCCTGCTCATTAGAAGGGAATTTTCCATTCTAATCCGTGAGAATAAATGAACTAGGCCAAAACAAATCAGAAAGATCTTCCCATTTTAGTAAACCTATGGAATCCCACCTTAACCGATGCTGATCACCCCTAAATTGACATCGTTCAACCTGGAACCATCATCATTTTCCATTTATTCACCCAAACAACCTTGTTTTTGGGTTCACACATTCTGAGAGAAAGGGAATGAGATCAGAGTTACATCCAAGAAAAACCAACATCTTTTTCACATATCTAGACATCTAGACTCATCACCATGACATATATTGAAGCATTGCACTCATGGAATCATTATGGGAACCAATGCTACAATATCCAACACTATTATTCTGATCAACATCCATCTCCATTCAGCCATCAAAATCTACATCACAGTAAGTACATCTCTACCAACATTGTCTATTTCATCATAGTTAACTTTTTTCATTCCTATCATTAGTTTATACTTTGCACATTCATTCCTCCATTTCTTGTTAGCTTGTAATCCTACCATTTCCCTTACCCACACCACCAAATTGCCATCCTGACCTAATATCCATTTATGAGTATACCTGAGATCTCTACAGACATTCTCATCCACTCTCACAACCTCATTTGACCTCAGATCAGCCCCTGCCATTTGATATATTTGAGTTTCTTTTACCTCGACCATACTGACGTCAGTTATCCACAACCACCATTGGTTCTACCTAAACTGGCATCAACCATACCTGACCGACATCAGTATCTATGTTTTATACCTTGACCAAGAACATACCCAACAATCATCGTACTAATTGACCTAAATAACCCAGAATCAGACCATGACTAGTCCCAATACCTTGACAAATACCTCATCTTTCAGATCCAACTATAGCCTATCCTGTTGTGATTGGATTTTCTTATTATACTTGAATGAGATACCTAAATCATATCAACTATAGTAGGATTTTACTCTTTTCTCACACTTTTTTTAAAACAATGGATTGACATCCATCAAGGAAGTATCACACTTCCCAGAACTAGCATACACTAGGTAGTCAACTGTCATATATCGTTTAACTATCCTTTGGTGGTCTTGTTTTCTATTACATGTACTTCCTCCTATCTAAAAGGAAGCTCTCACATTTAGTTGTGGATCAATGAGTCAAAACACGCGTAAAAACCATCAACCGACCAACATTTAACAGGAATTACTCCTTGGCCCTTACCCTTATTTGTTTCATCATTTAAAAGGTAAAGAAAATGGTGAAACAATGGGAAAGCTATATGTTGGGAAACTGCATTGAAAAATGAGTTATCAACTTAATTTGGATGCATATCATCAGGAATGTAAGTAGTAGTAAGGAGATGTTGGACTCTATGTCTTAATTCAGGATTGGCAAGAAAGAAGTAATTAATTGATATAATCATAAGTATAAAGAAATAAACATCCAAATAATGTGTAGATCGAGTCAGGTTCACCAACATTATTAAGCTAAAATGTAAATACACTAGCCTAATCTGATGTTATAGTAACATTAAATGAATGAAATAATTAAATACAAAAATATACCAAAGAAAACTAAGTAATAAATAATGAAACCCTAATTTGCAAAGAAGGGTAAGATGACTTAAATGATATTTCAAGTTCAAGAAAGTACATAGAGCTATAAAACAAAGATATGTGAAACAATAACCCTTGCACTAGATCTCTAAAAATTTCAGGAATGGAGGAACAAGTTGAATAGATTTCTAAGAAATATGAATTCTTAGGGTTGTAAGATGTTTGTTGATGTTGTCCTTTTATCACTACGGATTCTCATAATGATTTCTAAGGTCGCAATAAATTTGTAATGAAAGATACACCTGCAAAACCCTCAAATAGCCATCAAATCCTAAAAAAAAAGATGCAGATTGAGGGGTTAAACTGTCCTCAACCACCACAATGGTGGACTTATAACTAAGTGCTTTACTACATCTCAGACCCAAGGTAGTTCTCTATGTGTGTAGAATTGTGCCCTAGGTTTCTCTTGTGTCAATAACACTTCAATAATTAACAAGTAGCTAAATGTAAAAAAATGTAGTAAATGTGTGCATGGAATAAATGAACTTCCCTCTTATTGTAACGCCTTGATTTTTGTAAGTTATCATGGTAATTACCTTTCATGATGTTGTAACAACAGAAATGAAGATAAATATGTTAAGACACATCTTTTGATCTTAGAGGAATGTGTTGCTGATCTGGACCCTTGTTTGTTGTAACTTGATACTTGGGACATAAGTTATTATTGCTTATGTGATTGCTAATGAGACAACAGACTTGTCGTATGCTTGATGAACTCTATTCCTTGATTGACAACACACCTTGAATCAATTCCATTGATCCAAGGTATGTTGTGGCCTTCTTATGATCACTTTGTCGATTTACTTTTAAACCAGAATGAAGGTTGATATAAATGTTGCAGCACATGATTTCAAGTATGAATATCTGGTACGCAGATGTTAATGAAAAAGGTTCGATTCTCAAACCACACACCATTGTAACGCTAGACAGCGTAAGATGATAAGGGCCTAGATGTAAGTGGCACCGGTATGTGGAACTTAGGATGAAATGTCTTGCTTAATGTTGAATATGACTGTCAGGCGGAAATACTTGATATGAAAACTAGTTAATTAAATATTAGGGGATTAAACCCTAACCTACCCCTAAGTTTTATCTTATACCCTAACTACTATCCTATATGGATTTTAGATTTCATAAGGGAGAAAATAGATATAAATTCCATTAACCTATGAATTAGGCGAATGACCTAGATATGGACTATTAAAATCCTAGACTAATCCTAACCTAAGGAAGGGGACGCATAGACCCATGTGGATGGAAAGAATAAGGGGGGAAGGTAGGTCATTTAATGGGACAGTAAATGAATCCCTTGCATGTACAATTCCAAGTTTGGCGAGAACAAAGAAAAGTTGGAGGTGTCCAACTAGCTTAGAAACTAAATGGAATTTATATGCAAATTTGAAATTTGGAAACTCACGAACCCGAGTCGGCGGTGGCGTGAGGAATGAGGAAAGGAAGTGCATTCAATGCATTAATTATCTTGGTCTTAGCGACCAGCTCACCTTGGAAAGAGGATAGAGGAAAAAGGAAAATTGTTTGTTGCTTTGTGCATTTGGATTTTAGATGCTCTCAATTTTTTTTCTCCATGGTTCTGTCAAACAAGCTGTGTTTTGATTATTATCTCTATTATTTGGAAAAAAAAAGGCTATTCTTGAGCCTGTGGAAGTTAGTGACTGGTTGGAAAGCCTGGCTGAGGATGTCGTGGAGAGAAACAACTCTAGTGGGCGCAGTTTTCTTCGAGCCACAAGAAAAATTAACAGGCATGTTAAGCCCTTCTCCTTAAACTGCTTGCTTTTGCTTAATAGTCTCATTAATACAACCCTACTCTTATGATGGGGGTTTTGGTTATTTGATTTGGCTGTTACGTTGAGATGATTTCGAGTTGATTCGTTTTCTTTTGCTGTACGTGGCTTGAGCATTTTTTGCATAATGATTAAGTTGAATACAATGTCCTTGTTGTGTGGTTCGTTTCGGTAGTGTTTGGTATTCAATTTATTACCGTTTTGGGTTGTGCTAATAAATATATTAGCTAAATGAATATCACTTCTAAGTTCTGAGAATTCCTGTGAAAATGAAAAGATGAGACGATTTGTATGTCTGGTTGAACTGTCCTTAAAAGAATGAAAATGACTTGGGTATTCTCGGGTGTTTGAAGAAAATGATTGTTCTTCTTATTGAAATCATTAATGAATTATGTTTTCTCTTTGCTGCTTTGAAATCTGAAGGTAATGGGAAAGAGGATTTTATTATGCATTTTGGATGTGGTTTGATCTTCTAGTATGAACTGTCATCATGAAAACGAACATGGCTTAGTGTTTCTATGCAAATGAATGAAACAAATGAGATTTGGCTTGCTATTGAGATTGTTTTTATTGTACCTTGCTTGCGCATCTATTACCCTATGCAAGTTTGCATTGATAAAGGCATTGTTATGTGAATATTGTATTTCTGAGTTCAGTGTGTGGAAACGTTTGGGAAAAACAAAGTTGTGGTGATATTAATAGACTATTATGCAAGCTATAATTCGTTGATGCTTTTTTTTTATTCGCATAAAACACGGGTTCCCTAGGATAGTAAGGTTATTGTAACATCTTACTTTTCTATACTAATTTGATATGGTATTCTACCTACTGGTTCTTTTGGTACTAATGTTTATAGACTAGTTGCAATGAACTCTGGTCAACTTTTTGGAAAGGTAATAGTAGTTTTCAATTACTGAGTATACTACTCCGAATGAATTATCCTATTGGAGTATGTATACTCTAAATAAGAGGTATTTGGATGGACAGTAGAAGAGGTGATATGATCTTGCTCCCTTATATTCGATTATTGATTTTCATTTATTTCTCTTTGGACTGTTATCATTGATTGATATCATGTTTGGATTAAAACTTCTAGTACAGCTATGAGGAAGAGAAAGAAAGTGCGAATGGATAATTTGAATTAATGATCATTTTTATCTCATACAGTTGGAAATCTATAATTCTTATGGAGCGAATTTCGTACTGCTTGGGTTAAGCATTTGTATTTAATTATTGTTTGCTTGTTCTCTTCAGCATTTGATTGCTTGAAATGAGATGAGTTGTATGAAAGAAGGGACAATAATACGGTTTAGATTTTAGTTAAGATCTATCTTTTGAATTCACAACTATTGTAAGAGAATGGAATTGATAGCATTTATGTTAGAAAAACAGTTGCATAATTGTGTTTTTAGTTCTTACAGATGTTTGTAATCTGGAACTGTTGAAGGAAATTACTTCTAGTAATAATTATTTGGGAAAGAGGGCAGTAATCCTTTTTCTGATTGGGAGGGTTATTGGATGATTGAGTTGATATGTTGTTCATCCTTTTTGGTATTTAATTCGTGAATGATGTTCATATTAACATTTCATAAAAGTAGGGTTCTTTTATTGAGACAGTTAATTAAAAGCACCTCATTTTAAAGACAAGTGCTTAATATGCTCAGTTCAATGAATTGACCCGTGCAAGTAATTTTGCAGATGAAACTTGAAGTATAAATGAAGACATGGTTGTTTTCCGATATTTCTTTGATTAACTGAAGATGGATTTTATTGATAGCTATTACTCTTCCACGAGGAAATGAGAAAGGAAGAAGTTACATTCTTTTATCTTTATGAGTTGTAATGTTGTTTGATACAAACAAAGTCTAGTCGTTTGGACTGGAAAATGTATAGATTGTAAATCTGATGGATGAATACAAGTAAAAGTGTGATATTTTCAATAACTGTATCAATTTGATATTGTTGAATAAGTTTGAGAATATGACATTATTCCTTGACATGGAATTATTCAAATGTTAATGGATGAATTTAAAAGGAAATAACATCTATTCTTTACCTGAATGCAACTTTTACATTGAAATGTGTAATTAGTTCATACTTGGGTTAAGATGAATTTTGAATTGACATTAAAAATATTTAGATAAACATGAAATCCTAATTGGAAGGTATTCGGGATTAGTTTGAAAACTAAGGAATATCAAATAACTTAGGGGCAGCCGAACCTTGTATTCGGACTCCGTTAATAGCCTCGAATGTTTAAATTCAGAAAATAAAGATATGGGAAATCATATTTATTGTTAACAGACCTTAACTAAGTAAGGTTAAGGAGGATAAATGAATAAATTCATTTAGAATTAGACCTCGTTTAAATGACGTCTAATAAGATGGAATTCTGAATTTGTTTATAGTTGTGGAAAACTTGGTTAAGTGTAATAGGTTAAACTTATTAAGTTGTCAATAATGGACTTATTAGTCCAAATATTAAGAAAGGAGCCAAGAAGTGAATAGGAAACCCTACGGTATGAAGGAGGAGATGCGTATTAAGCCAGAAGATGGATTAAGTCTCTCTTAGCTACATACAGCTATATCAAGAACAAGGATAAAGGATCAGCATGGCTGCTGAAGATTCATTTTAAATACTAAGATTATAACCAAATCATAATTGAGCTAGATGTGTACCTTCGATGAGAGGATTCCATAGGACATTGACATACACCAGCTACAATATGGTGTCTTCGTGAAGGCGGGACCTTCATGACGACACAATGTTATAGCTGACATATTACAATGCCCTCCCGAATTAAATCATCAAGTTTACATAAGCTGGATAATAAGTTCTTGGCTGGGGATAGGAATGTGATCACGTATACGGAGTGACTCTGGAGGACTAAAGGTAACTAGACACACAGAGTCGTCTAGGAATGACATTGTATGTCTGCGTATCTTTAGTTACCATGAGTAACTTCCTATACTCGTTCATATTGCTAGTTGGGGTTAGAGTTTGACCTTAAATGGAAGGACTGGTAGAGACCAAGAAAGACCATTCTAGATAACAGATGAAGTGAGGTGAAGGACGTATTCCATTGGTGTGTATCACATCTAGGAATATGATCATGCAAAGCATGTGAAAATATTTGGCCAAAGTATTGCAAGTGTTGGTTGCGTTGTCCTAATCACCTAGTTTAAGATGCAGGATGTCAGATGAATATTAGTAACAAATATTCAGATAGGCTTCTTAAATGGATCACTTCGATAACCAGAAATGGTAAAAGAATCTTGTATATTGAATATAATATGCATGAATTAACATGAAGGATTGGTAAGTCACTGAGTCATGAAATGAGAGATTGTTGAAACTCCGAGCCATAAAGTGGGAGGTCATTAGTTCTTCGAGTCGTTTATAGTAGCATATGGTATCTGTTATATGATTGAATGGCACTAAATGTGTGTTCCATATTGCAAATATGTGAACAGAGAACATTAGTTTTAAAAGGAAATTGTGTGATCCAAACTGCATTAATTGGAAAGAGAACAATTATTAAAACTTGAACGTGTGTTTGAATTATATAATTCATAACAAGGAACGTTGCATATTAAAAAAAAAAATCCCTTGTTCTAGTATCTTAAAATGGGGATGTTACATCTTGGTATCAGAGCTGAAAGTTACAGCTCTTGGACCTAATGATTCCACAATTTAATAAGGTTTACATTTCCTTATTGAACAGAAAATGGTCAGAACAAGAGGAAATGCTACGAACAACCCGTTACCGGGTGGGGAAGCAGCTACTACTCAAAAGCTGGATGAAATCCTTGCTTCCCTACTAGACACGAGAGATCGTTTGACTATTTTGGAACAACAGTCAATGGGCAATGAAGAGGAGGAAGAAGAAGCTGATATAAATGATCAACCACCTCCTTTGGACAACACCAATGGAGGGAATCCAGGTGTTGATAATAGTAATGTGAATGCTCCTAATCATCCTGAAAATAAAAGGGAAAGATTAGTAGCTGAACTTACAAATGACATAAAGAGAATAAGTCCTCCAAAGTTTGATGGAACAACCCTTTGGGACGGAGTTGAGAATTGGCTCAGTGAAATGGAGAAGTACTTTGCAATAAGAAACTTCTCTAAGGAGACCAAAATGATATGGGGAGCATATCAGCTTTCTCATGAAGCATCATCATGGTGGGACAACCGTAAGGTTGAGTTGAATATTGTCGAATCAGACATAACTTGGGATCAATTTAAGGGTTACTTTAGGCAACGATGGCTGCCTCAACTCTATTTTGATAGGAAAATGACTAAATTTCAAAACTGGTCGCAAGGAAGGCTAACGGTGATAGAATATTGGGAAGGGTTTACTAAACTCCTTAAGTATGTGCCGCAGTACCAAGCTGACGAGAAGTTCAGAATATGAAAGTTCATAATGGGACTAAATCCCATCATTGGTGGCAAAGTGGATGTCCATAGTCCAACCACCATGGAAGGAGTTGCCAAAAAGGAAATAAGACAAGAACAAAAATTGAGAGCAATTTCTACTCATAAGGAAGAGATAAGGAAGAAGATTCCTAATTCTTCTTCATCTCTCACACCCAAAAGGGGGCCTTGGAAAAGGTTTGGTGTGAAAAAAAAATTTTGTAGATAACAACAAGAAATCTGTAATGAACAAACCTGTAAATAGTGTGTGGAACAGCTTCGCAAAAGTTAGTGCCAATGGACAAAAGTCCTATGAGAGCCAGAATGATAACTTCAAAGCTGGTAACAAATTTGAGCCTAGGAAAGGGCCAGTTTGAGGATGCTTCAACTGTGGAAAGGACCATTACGTGAGTCACTGTCCTCTGAAAAAGGATGATTGCGATCAGCAGCATAGGATACACACTGCGGTGGCTAACAAACAAGCTGAAAAGTAAGTTACGCCTATAGAAGTTCCGGGTATGTTATTCGGTACACCTGTAGTCATTATTTTTTATACTAGAGCCACTGAATGCTTTATTTCTACTAAACTTGCAATGAAATTAAAAAGAAAGGATGAACGAATGGATAAGACATGGACAGTGCATTATGGGAATAATGTTGTCCATACAGTTGAAATGTGCCTTTTTGGGGCAATTCTTGACTTGCCCAGTTTCTCCACCAAAGTTGACCTGTATGTCACTCCTTTAGGATCATATGATATCATTATTGGAGTTAACTGGTTGGCAAAACATAAGGCAAAGGTCAACTGTTATGAAAAACAAATTTGTTGTTTTGACGACCTGTAGAAAACAATAGTCATTCGAGGTGTAAAGCATGAATTTGCAATTAAGAAACTAAAAACTATGCAACTAAAAAGTGCTAAAAATAGAGGTTGCACCTTGTATACACTAAAAATGACAGAAAATTTTGAGGAGGATAATGATTTCATGGAAAGATGTCCATTATTAAGGGATTTCAGTGATGTATTTCCGGAGGAATTACCAGGTCTTCCAC
This sequence comes from Taxus chinensis, assembly GCA_019776745.2. Lineage (NCBI taxonomy): Eukaryota > Viridiplantae > Streptophyta > Pinopsida > Cupressales > Taxaceae > Taxus > Taxus chinensis. The sequence goes on from CM034156.1 coordinate 348,134,328, forward strand.
CCAAACGAGAGTTTGACTTTGCAACAGAAATCAAGCCAGGAACTAAACCCATATCTAAGGCACCTTATAGAATGACCACCCTCGAGTTGGTAGAGCTAAAGGCTCAATTACAAAAACTTTTGACTAAGGGGCTAATAAGACCGAGCGTCTCACCATGGGGAGCACCGGTAATTTTTGTAAAGAAAAAGGATGGCACATTGAGACTGTGCATTGATTATAGAATGTTGAACAAGGCAACTATTAAGAATCGATACCCACTTCCTAGGATTGATGATCTGTTCGACCAGATGCGTGGAGCATCAGTCTATTCAAAAATAGATCTTCGATCTGGGTATCATCAACTGAGAATAAAGGAAGAAGATATTCATAAAACAACTTTTAGAACAAGGTACGGGCATTATGAATTCACGGTGTTACCTTTTGGGTTGAAAAATGCACTTGCCGCCTTCATGAATCTGATGAACAATATTTTTCAAGAATACCTAGACAAGTTTGTGCTTGTATTCTTAGACGACATTCTTATATACTCTAAAAATGTCGAAGAGCACCAAGAACATTTAAGGGTAGTGCTGGAAGTTTTAAGAAAGAGGAAGTTGTATGGTAAACTGTCTAAATGTTCCTTTTATGATGCAGAGGTGCATTATTTAGGACACGTTATAAGTAAGAACGAAATAGCTATGGACCCTTCAAAGATCGCAGCTATAACCGAGTGGCCTGCACCTAAGAATGTGCATGAAGTAAGAAGCTTCATGGGCTTGGCAGGATATTATAGAAAGTTCGTTAAGGATTTTTCAAAAACTGCTGCCCCAATCACTTCACTGTAAAAGAAGGATAAGAAATTTTTCTAGACTGACAAATGTGAATCTGCCTTTAAAAATTTAAAGGAACAGTTAACTACAGCACCTATTTTAACTATACTAGATCCAAATGGAAATTTTATGGTTGTAACGGATGCATCGAGAGAAGGCCTTGGAGGTATTCTGTTACAGAATGACCATGTCATAGCTTATGAAAGTAGAAAGCTTAAGTTACATGAACAGAATTATGCTCCACACGACCTAGAGCTCGCTGCCATTGTACATGCACTTCAAATGTGGAGGCATTACCTTTTAGGCAAACCTTTTGAGTTAAAAATTGACCATCTGGGGTTGAAGCATATTTTTACTCAGCCAAATTTGAATACAAGACAGCGAAGATGGTTAGAATTTTTTTCTCAGTATGATTTTGATATAAGCTACATCAAAGGCAAGGAAAATAGAGTGGCAGATGCTCTGAGTTGAAGGAAGCACATCTCTGCTCTTATAACATTAAGAACTCAGTTTAAGGATGAGGTGAAAGATGCCTTGGAATCAGATCCTTATTTCCAGCAAGTTAAAACAGCACTTGCTACAGATCCAAAGGATGTGAGGTATAAAGGATTTCACTTTGATAGTGAAGGAATTCTGAGGTTCGAAAATAGGGTCTATATACCCTTGGCAAATGGTTTAAGAAGGAAATTGTTAATTGAATTTCATAATTCACCTTTTTCTAGACACCCTGGCATTACGAAAATGCTTGCTAATCTTAAGAAGCAATACTTCTGGAAGGTAATGAAAAAGGATGTGGTGGCATTTGTAACACACTGCTTGGAATGTGAGCATGTTAAGGCAGAACATATGCATCCCGCTGGATTATTGTATCCCCACAGTGTTCCACAGTACAAATGGCAAGTGATAACGATGGATTTCATTCAAGGATTGCCTATGTCAAGGAATAAGCATGATATCATCTCGGTTGTCATAGAAAAATTAACCAAAGTGGCACACTTCATTGCTGGTAATTTGAAAGACGATGCACCAGTATTAGCAAGAAGATTTGTACATGAAATTTTCAGATTGCATGGAATACCCGAATTGATCATATCGGACAAAGATCCAAGGATGACATCAAGGTTTTGGCAAATGCTTAATGTGGCCTTGGGAACTAAATTAAACTTCAGCTCCACATACCATCCAGAGAAAGATGGACAGACTAAGAGAGTCAATCAAGTTTTAGAGGACATGTTAAGAATGTATTGCATGGACCAGCAGTATAAATGGGAGGAATACCTTCTGCTGGTTGAATTTGCCTACAATAATACATACCATGCCTCTTTAAAAATGGCGCCCTTTGAAGCATTGTATGGAAGAAAATGCAGAACCCCTGTTAGCTGGGACAATGTAGAGGACAGAGAGGTAATTGGGCTAGAAATCCTCAAGGAAATGGAACAACAAATCAAAATGATTCGGGAACATCTAAAGGAGGCTGCCAATAGGAAAAAGAGTTATGCAGACTTAAAGTGGGTTGATAGGAATTATAAACTTGGTGAGAAGGTCTTTCTTCGGGTTAAGCTGAAAAAGAGCTCAATAACTTTTGGCAAGGCTGCCAAGTTGTCGCCACGTTACGTGGGACCTTTTGAAATTGTTGAAATAATCAACCCTGTAGCTTATCGTCTAGCATTACCTCCTGTTTTATCACAAATGCATGATATTTTTCATATTTCTTTGCTTAAGAAATATGTAACAGATTTATCACATGTGTTGAATTGGAATTCCTTACACGTCAAAGACCCAGGAATAATCGTGATTAAGCCCATTCGAGTGTTGGGAACTCGCCAGTTGTGCTTAAGAAATCGCGAAGTGAATCAATGTAAGGTCCAGTGGGCCCAGTTTAGCAAAGAAAGTGCAACTTGGGAAAATCTCGAAGAAATGAGATCTGCTTTGCCATACTTGTTTGATCGAAATTGAAATTCAAAAAACTGATAATTCTACCAAATTTAGACAATTATTGGTCTATTTTACATTTATCTTAAAACACTATTTTAAAGAGTGAATCTGTTTTTGGTATGAACTTATGAATGGAAGCACAATAACTGAATTTTGTCCTAGAAACTCCTTGACTTGGTTAATTTGATCATCGGGACGATGATTCTTTAAGAAGGGATGAATGTAATGCCTTGATTTTTGTAAGTTATCATGGTAATTACCTTTCATGATGTTGTAACTGCAGAAATGAAGATAAATATGTTAAGACACATCTTTTGATCTTAGAGGAATGGGTTGCTGATCTGGACCCTTGTTTGCTGTAACTTGATACTTGGGACAGAAGTTATTATTGCTTATGTGATTGCTAATGAGACAACAGACTTGTCGTATGCTTGATGAACTCTATTCGCTGATTGAAAACACACCTTGAATCAATTCCATTGATCCAAGGTATGTTGTGGCCTTCTTATGATCATTTTATCGATTTACTTTTAAACCAGACTGAAGGTTGATATAAATGTTGCAGCACCTGATTTCAGGTATGAATATCTAGTACATAGATGCCAATGAAAAAGGTTCGATTCTCGAACCACACACTGTTGTAACACTAGACAGCGTAAGATGATAAGGGCCTGGATGCAAGTGGCACCGGTATGTGGAACTTAGGATGAAATGTCCTGCTTAATGTTGAATATGACTGTCAGGCAGAAAGACTTGATATGGAAACTAGTTAATTAAATATTAGGGGATTAAACCCTAACCTACCCCTAAGTTTTATCTTATACCCTAACTACTATCCTATAGGATTTTAGATTTCATAAGGGAGAAAATAGATATAAATTCCATTAACCTATGAACTAGGCGAATGACCTAGATATGGACTATTAAAATCCTAGACTAATCCTAACCTAAGGAAGGGGATGCATAGACCCATGTGGATGGAAAGAATAAGGGGGGAAGGTAGGAAATTTAATGGGATAGTAAATGAAGCCCTTACATGTACAGCGCCAAGTTTGGCGGGAATAAAGAAAAGTTGAAGGTGTCCAACTAGCTTAGAAACTAAATGGAATTTATATGCAAATTTGAAATTTGCAAACTCACCAACCCTAGTCAGTGATGGCGTGAGGAATGAGGAAAGGAAGTGCATTCAATGCATTAATTATCTTGGTCTTAGCGACCAGCTCGCCTTGGAAAGAGGATAGAGGAAAAAGGAAATTTGTTTGTTGCTGTGTGCATTTGGATTTTAGTTGCTCTGCTTTTTTTTTCTCCATGGTTCTGTCGAACCAGCTGTGTTTTGATTATTATCTCTATTATTTGGAAAAACAAAGGCTATTATTGATCCTGTGGAAGTTAGTGACTGGTTGGAAAGCCTGGCCGAGGACGTTGTGGAGAGAAACAACTCCAGTGGGCGCGGTTTTCTTCGAGACACAAGAAAAATTAATAGGCATGTTAAGCCCTTCTCCTTAAACTACTTGCTTTTGCTTAATAGTCTCATTAAAACAACCCTGCTCTTATGATGGGGGTTTTGGTTATTTGATTTGGCTGTTAGGTTGAGATGATTTCGAGTTGAGTCGTTTTCTTTTGTTGTACGCGGCTTGAGCATTCTTTGCATAATGATTAAGTTGAATACACTTTCTTTGCTGTGTGGTTCATTTCGGTAGTGTTGGGTATTCAATTTATTACCATTTTGGGTTGTGCTAATAAATACATTAGCTAAATGAATATCACTTCTGAGTTCTGATCATTCTTGTGAAAATGAAAAGATGAGATGATTTGTATGTCTAGTTGAACTGTCCTTAAAAGAATGAACACGACTTGGGTATTCTCGGGTGTTTAAAGAAAAGGGTTGTTATTCTTATTGAAATCATTAATGAATTATGTTTTTTCTTTGCTGCTTCGAAATCTAAAGGTAATGGGAAAGAGGATTTTATTGTGCATTTTAGATGTTGTTTGATCTTCTAGTCTGAACTGTCATCATGAAAACGAACATGGCTTAGTGTTTCTGTGCAAATGAATGAAACAAATGAGATTTGGCTTTCTATTGAGATTGTTTTGACTATACCTTGCTTGCGCATCTATTACCCTATGCAATTTTGCATTGATAAAGACATTATTATGCGAATATTGTATTTCTGAGTTCAGTGTGTGGAAACGTTTGGGAAAAACAAAGTTGTGGTGATATTAATAGACTATTATGCGAGCTATAATTCCTTGATGCTTTTTTTTTATTCGCATAAAACATGGGTTCCCTGGGACAGTAAGGTTATTGTAACATCTTACTTTGTTGTACTAATTTGATATGGTATTCTACCTGCTGGTTCTTTTAGTACTAATGTTTATAGACCAGTTGCAATGAACTTTGATAAATTTTTTGGAAAGGTAATAGTAGTTTTCAATTACTGAATATACTACTCCGAATGAATTATACTATTGGAGTATGTCTGCTCTAAATAAGAGGTATTTGGATAGACAGTAGAAGAGGTGATATGATCTTGCTCCCTTATAATCAATTATTGATTTTCGTTTATTTCTCTTTGGACTGTTATCATTGATTGATATCACGTTTGGATTAAAACTTCTAGTACAGCTATGAGGAAGAGAAAGAGAGTGCGAATGGATAATTTGAATTAATGATCATTTTTCTCTCATACAGTTGTAAATCTATAATTCTTATGGAGTGAATTTCGTACTGCTTGGGTTAAGCATTTGTATTTAATTACTGTTTGCTTGTTCTCTTCAGCATTTGATTGCTTGAAATCAGATGAGTTGTATGAAAGAAGGGACAATAATACGGTTTAGATTTTAGTTAAGATCTATCTTTTGAATTCAGAACTATTGTAAGAGAATGGAATTGATAGCATTTATGTTAGAACAGCAGTTGTATAATTGTGTTTTTAGTTCTTACAGATGTTTGTAATCTGGAACTATTGAAGGAAATTACTTCTTGTAATAATTATTTGGGAAAGAGGGCAGTAATCCTTTTTCTAATTAGGAGGGTTATTGGATGATTGAGTTGATATGCTATTCATCCTTTTTGGTATTTAATTCTCGAATGATGTTCATATTAATGTTTCATAAAAGCAAGGTTCTTTTATTGAGACATTTAATTAAAAGCACCTCATTTTAAAGACAAGTGCTTAATATGCTCAGTTCAATGAACTGACCCATGCAAGTAATTTTGCAGATGAAACTTGAAGTATAAATGAAGAAATGGTTGTTTTCAGATATTTCTTTGATTAACTGAAGATGGATTGTATTGATAGCTATTACTCCTCCACGAGGAAATGAGAAAGGAATAAGTTACATTCTTCTATCTTTATGAGTTGTAATGTTTTTTGATATAAACAAAGTCCATTCGTTTGGACTGGAAAATTTATAGATTGTAAATCTAATGGATGAATACAAGTAAAAGTGTGATATTTTCAATAACTGTATCAGTTTGATATTGTTAAATAAGTTTGAGAATATAACATTATTCCTTGACTTGGAATTATTCAAATGTTAATGGATGAATTTAAAAGGAAATAACATCTATTCTTTACTTGAATGCAACTTTTACGTTGAAATGTGTAATTAGTTCATACTTGGGTTAAGATGAATTTTGAATTGACATTAAAAAGATTTAGATAAACATGAAATCCTAATTGGAAGGTGTTTGGGATTAGTTTGAAAACTAAGGAATATCAAATAACTTAGGGGCAGCCTAACCTTGTATTCAGACTCCGTTAATAGCCTCGAATGTTTAAATTCAGAAAATAAAGATATGGGAAATCATATCTATTGTTAAAATACCTTAACTAAGTAAGGTTAAGGAGGATAAATGAATAAACTCATTTAGAATTAGACCTTGTTTAAATGACGTCTAATAAGATGGAATTCTGAATTTGTTTACAGTTGTGGAAAACTTGGTTAAGTTTAATAGGTTAAACTTATTAAGTTATCGATAATGGACTGATTAGTCCAAAGATTAAGAAAGGAACCAAGAAGTGAATAGGGAACTCTTCTGTATGAAGGAGGAGATGCATATTAAGCTAGAAGATGGATTAAGTCTCTCTTAGCTACATACAACTGTATCAAGAACAAGGATAAAGGATGAGCATGGCTGCTAAAGATTGATCTTAAATACTAATATTATAACCAAATCATAATTGAGCTGGATGTGTACCTTCGATGAGAGGATTCCTTAGGACATTGACATATGCCAGCTACAATATGGTGTCTTCGTGAAGGTAGGACCTTCATGATGACACAATGTTATAGCTGACATATTACAATGCGCTCCTGAATTAAATCATCAAGTTTACATAAGCTGGATAATAAGTTCTTGGTTGGGGATAGGAATGTGATCACGTATACGGAGTGACTCCGGAGGACTAAAGGTAACTAGACACACGGATTCATCTAGGAACAACACCGTATGTCTGCGTATCTTTAGTTACCATGAGTAACTTCCTATACTTGTTCATTTTGCTAGTTGGGGTTAGAGTTTGACATTAAATGGAAGGACTGGTAGAGACCAGGAAAGACCATTATAGATAACAGATGAAGTGAGGTGAAGGACGTATTCCATTGGTGTGTATCACATCTAGGAATATGATCGTGTAAAGCATGTGAAAATATTTGGCCAAAGTATCGCAAGTGATGGTTACGTTGTCCTAATCACCTAGTTTAAGATGCAGGATGTCAGATGAATATCATTAACAGATATTCAGATAGGCTTCTTAAATGGATCACTTCGATAACCTAAAACGGTAAAAGAACCCTGTATATTCAATATACTATGCATTAATTAACATGAAGGATCGGTAAGTCACTAAGTCATGAAATGAGAGATCGCTGAAACTCTGAGCCATAAAGTGGGAGGTTGGTAGTTCTTCGAGTCATTTACAGCAGCATATAGTATCTGTTATATGATTGAATGGCACTAAATGTTTGTTCCATATTGCAAATATGTGAATAGAGAACATTAGTTTTAGAACGAAATTGTGTGATCCAAACTGCATTAATTGGACAGAGAATAATTATTAAAACTTGAACATGTGTTTGAATTATATAATTCATAACAGGGAACATTGTATATAAAAAATTTAAAAAAAAAAAATTCCCTTGTTCTAGTATCTTAAAATGGGGATGTTACAGAAGTGTATGCATATGAACTAACCCTTTTGTCCCTTGTGATGGATCTAGATGGATGCAACCTTAGGTGGAGATAGTATATTCTTAGTGCTTGGTCCTTTATTATGATCACACAATTTTATATTTATATGATTCCCTTGCTTTAATTTCATAATTAACCCCGAAAAGGATGATTGAAAAAATATAAGATGCTCAAATGACTAGAAAGGATTCAAAAAGTGTGAGTAAACTATAAAGAGGATAGGGCCACCTAGATTAGATGAGGGCACTTAGCGGTGGTGTCCTGGTCTTGAAGTTAGTGTTTAAGATGAAAAATGTCGAAGATTGAAAAGGTAGACTGAGAAAGTAAGGGTGTAATACTGAAAGTAACAACTGAAATCAAATAAGGCTAAAGACATGGGTTAATTATTACCATTCTTACTTAGGAATCATATGAATAGTAGTATGTAAGCAGGACTAGATAATTACCCAAAGTGCATGAATTTTTGTCTAGACACAACAATATTCTAAAAGTTCTTTAGTGACTGAAATTTTTTCAAATCCTAAAGAATCATTTCCATAGATTCAAGAAATACTCAAAATTGGGCCCAAACAACATCCTGCTTATTTAGTGGTGCTTTAGGTAATCAATATGTTGAGATTGCTAGACCTAAGAGTGAAAATCCCCTTGATAACATGACTCCATTGGACTATGAGTTGAATCTCATCTCATTGGGTCAAGATTCACATGAGGGTGACTCTCATATGTTCAAGGAATCCGCTTCCCACCTCCTTTCTTGGAATGAAGAATAAAAGCAAACAATTGTGCAATTAGAGGAACATGTAAAAGATCTTAGTGCCTATATCAAACTCTTGTTAGAATCTATCTTAGCATCTTCTCTTCCAATAAAATATATTCCTCCGATCAGCAGTGTTGAACCTTCAAGGAAATTAAAAAATCACATGGTTACACAATGTAGGGGGAGGCTAATGAGAAGTGGATGGATAAAATAATTGAGAAAGGAAAGGTATTATTTCCAGATGTCATTTCTCTCATCAAGTATATTCTTACAATATTTTCCAAAGAAAATAAAGTAAAGGAGAAGTTTTTAAAATAGTTAATTCACTTGGATGAGAGATTTTGACTTGTGTCTGAGGAAATATCCTTTGACTCTTATAGTCTCATGAATATGAATGTGTTTGTATCAGCTGCAGAGAAATTATCCAAAATTTGGATCCGCATCATGCATATGAGATATGGAATGCTAAAAAATGTAATGTCTGAGTTGGACTCTTGTGGACAACATGCTTATAAGATCTTGAACGATGTTTACAATTGTGTTCAGAAACTTGAGTTCCCTTCTCTCACTGAATAATTCATCACCAAAGGAACTTACTATTTCTTTCCAGGAGTTTATCAAGAAAGAGGAAGGTGAATATATTTCCTTAAATGAAGATAACTTGGATTCCTTGGCCAATATCATAAGTTTCATTTCTTAAATTTCAATTAAGTTATTGTGAGTAAACCAATTAAGATATTACAAGTAAATTAATTAAGATACAATGTCCCAATCTAGGACTCTTGGCGGGTCACTACAACCACTAAGTGGTTGTATCCATTTAATGATGGTAGTTATTATTTGGATATTGTTGCTTAGAATTACATTGATTTTCCTCCTCAAGACCCTGAATTGTGACATGGTAATGTATTAAGAACAAACTTCGTTTAAGTTACAAGTTCAGACTGTACCTCAAGGACACGTACCATGATGTCAACTTAGAGTGGCTATGAGAAGGGAAGCGGTCCAGTAATGATGCAAATCATTATGGGGACACATACCTTCCCATAGGAATTCTAAGTTATCATGGTGGGGACACATACCTTGCACAAGACTTGTAGTTGTTTAGAGCACCATTGTTGAATGCTAATCCATATAATTGAATAAGTGATTAGGTGAGATGACATGTCCCCAATGGTGAGTGTGCTATCATGGAATCGAGCATGGCATACATGTCTCTTAAAATTTGATCAAAGTATTGTAACTGCTGATTACACTATCATGTTTTCACCAAGATCTAAGTTGAGGGATTCCTGGTGGGATTCCATGGTGGAACCTAGGTAGAAACTTAGAGATCATCACTTAACTATCTTTTCTTGATAAAATAAATACAAAAGGATATAGTTATTGTATTGTCTTGCAAAGAGTGTTAAGAGGGATTGAGTAGATCTATATACTCTCACGCACCTGCACATGGTTTATGACAATTATCAGAATGGATTGCATTAAGGTCTATGTTGGATTTAAATATATGGGTATTTAAATCATGAAGCATAAAGTTTTTTTAAAATCCTAGATGTGTAGTGACAAAAGTGGATGTTACAAATCACGGATGGAAAAATTAAAGAGTTCAATTTATTTCTAGAAACCAAGGAGGATGATAAAACTGAACACAATCTCTTGGAGGAGATGATTTCACCATCCTCACCAAATTAGCACAATGATGATCATTATAATAAGTACAAAATCTCTCCTTTTCCTTGTAAACAAGAAGATTTTATAGGGAACGATCAAGATGAAATTGAATATTTTTTCAATGTGTACACTAAATTTGAAATCCTATGGAACTACATTGATAAACTCACTTCTAAAACTTGAAAAATATACCCAAGGATCCCTAGATATCACAAGGGCACATCAATGATCATTAGGGTAGTAGTCTGTACACTTTTGAAACTTCTTACTGGGTCAAGAAATTAATATCTCTCATCTAAAAGCACTCAAACATCCCTTTCCAAGTATTTTAGCAAGATCCAAAGTCAACTCAAACATTGTGAATTAATTTGACAAATCTAGTTTCATTCATTCAGATATCACATGTTAGGTGAAGAACAATGTGCAGTTTGAGGCCTCTTCATAGTAGTGCCAAATCTTGTGGTACACGGGGGTTCCCACAAACCAAATAATGTTTTTTATAGGATTTCTCATCCATGGTTAAGGTTTAAGATGTTGTTTAAAATTTTCATATAGTTTCACAACATGATTAGAAAATAATGTTTGAAAACAACAAACATTTCTAGAAAAGTGATAGTACCAAAATTTATAAACCTAGAATACAAATAGGTCCAAGGCCATATAATAGGGTCAAGAATATATGAATGGTCTTGGAAGAAGTGTACCATCCTAAATTAGCTTATTTTCCAATCAAAATTCTAGGAATGAAGTATCATCAGGTTCAAATATCTCTATTTTAATAGTGTGCACTCCTGAAACATCACATATCAATCTGTAAAAAACTAAGTGCACTCATCCTCTTATGTTTTCAAGTTCATATCTTTTTCATACATTAGTTGTAAGTATTGATGTGTTAATATGATATCACATGATTAATGTTGGAATTTGGTTAATTAGAAAAACCTCCACTATCTCCCCTCACATCCTTTAGTGTACTTAATTCACTAATTATTAGATTCCACATAATATAATAAGTGTGTAAACATTCTGGTGAACAAGACTCATGAATCAATCTTTATATCAGCTAGGGCTTGCTTATGATCTTCATTTTAACTATTGGTTCTTTATTTATCTTTCTAATCTACCTCACCATGTTGTTTCCTCCAAATTTCTATGATATTAGACTCAATCCTTAGGATTCAAACACTTATGCTACCACTAACCACTATCCCTCTAACTAGGTCCATGTTGATGTTTTTCATGTGGGTGAGGTTCCTTATGTTTTTCTTACATATCAATTGGATGATATATCTCATTCCTATCTAGATCTATTATTTGAGGTCACTTCTATCACTACTAAGTTTTGACCACACTTTTACTCTACAATGATGGCTCTCATAGTTGTTGTTACCACAAGACATTATAAACAACCACTCAATGGAATTCCACCTTTTTCTCCCCAACTATATCTCTCATGGAAAAAAATATTGCACCCTCTAAGGAGTATGATTTATTTGAATAACTTAATAACATCCCTATTAAGATATATGTATTACAACTACAAAATGCACTTGTGTAAAAAAACATCTTATGAGATACCTTGCACTTTTTTATGTTATCTCATAATACTCAACCAATTGATTTTTCTTCTCTCATAGATACCTTTAATTCACTAGATTATATTATTACCTTTAGTTCTACGGATGTCCCTCATGTGTATGATTTTGATACATTTCCACCTCTTTTCATCACTACATGCATTCAAAGATTCCTCATCAAGATATTTTTGTTTTATAATGGCTAAAGCCTTAACATATGTCCTAAGTCACTCAACATGTAAAAGGTTTTTTCCGAAACTGTAATCAATACTAATAATATTTTGAATGGAAATGATAACATCATGTGATCTACATTAGGCATTATCACTTTGGATATCCTATTTGGCCCTTAGTTGTTATTTAATACCATTAACATATTCAAAAAATATTATTCATTGCACCCTACTCCTAGGCCACCCTTAGAAACATGACATCCAAGATGTCCCCTCTATTTTCCATCATTTTGTTAAATTCTTCCAAAATGTCACTGAACATACTATAGCTTTTGATCTCGAGCCTTATCAGTAATGTGAAATTGATATGTCCAATCCAAAAATGCCTTATGTCACTTCTTCATTAAAACATATTCATCTAGATAAATTAGACATATATGCTATTAGAGAAACAAGTCATCACTTTGACTCCTCCACATATTCATCATTTGAGTCACTTGCAGATACATGAATATTGGTGCCTCCATATTTTATTGCTATCTTGCAACCGGTGGTTACTCCTTACCCCTTGCATGATGTTACTCAATAACCTAATGTACATAATTGTTATACTAATAGTGACACTAATCCTATTTAACTTATTGATTAAAACTTGTGTAAACTTAATTTCAATTCAATTGATGAGGATGAATCTGTATTTCATTCTCTCTTTGTTTTTACTATATTTGGGAATTATCATCTTAAGACTTCTATATCTGATACTAGTGCCAAAAATCATATTACCTATGATATAGTAGTGACTCTGATCCATTGCAATATGTAGTTAATATGTTGTATATCATACCACCATTTCATTCTACCACAATTCTTAATCATCTTGATACATCACAAAAACTTGTACCTATATTACTCAATCATGGTTTCCTTACCTTTCCTTTTAAATGTCATCTCTCCATAAAAAGTCTTTCTCATCAATCCACTATCTTTTTTGTGACTATCATCATATTTCTAGACATGATGAAAATAATTGTCGAGTCTTACTTTACATAATAAAAAATATTAAATAACAAGGACACATTACTCTTCCTCATACAATATTGTCACCTCTGGAGCAACCACCTTTTATTGATATAATGACATCCAATACACAACCATACTTCAACACTTTCACATGCGCCACATACATTCATGATAATTGTCGGAACCACATACTACACCTTGAATAAAAAATTAAATTTATTCATGAGGATTTGTATGCTTTTGGGTTTAACCCATTTGATATCACACCTCTCTCCACTACTTCATCTACTTTCCAAGGTTATATTATGTTTTTGATTACTTTTGTCCTACACATTATTACCACTAAGCTTTGGATCACTCTCTATCCATAACCTACACCATAAATGTTTGGATATTCTTGGTTATGACATATATTTATTACTTTCACTCAACATAACACGAGTATCACTTTTTTGCTACTCACCAACATGACTACTATATGTAACAAAATTTTCCCTGACTACTAAACTAACATAACACACTGGAATCTTGTTATGAAGGTGCAAGGCCCTCCTTTAACATTGATGGATAATATATTATATCATTGCATCACTTCCCATTATACGAGATTTTTCATAGATCCTTTCTTTAAGACTCTTCATCACTTGGCTAACCTCGGGCCCATTGGTTTGATTGCCCCCTCCATGGTTCTGTCAAACAGCTGTGTTTTGATTATTATCTCTTGTTCTTTGGAAAAACAAAGGCTATTCTTGAGCCTGTGGAAGTTAGTGACTGGTTGGAAGCCCTGGCCGAGGACGTCGTGGAGAGAAAAAACTCCAGTGGGGCGCGGTTTTCTTCGAGCCACAAGAAAAAAATTAACAGGCATGTTAAGCCCTTCTCCTTAAACCGCTTGCCAACGGTCTTTGCTGGGGGTTCATTTCGGTAGTGGGGGTATTCATTCTATTACATTTGGGTCTTGTAATAAAGACATTGCTAAATGAATATCACTTCTGAGTTCTGATCATTCTTGTGAAAATGAAAAGATGAGATGAGTTTTTTTCTAGTTGAACTGTACTTAATAAAAGAATGAACACGACTGGTATTTCTAGGGTTGTTAAAGAAAAGTTGTTATGCTTATTGAACCCTAATGAATTATGTTTTTTCTTTGCTGTTCTAAACTAAGGAAGGGAAAGAGGATTTTATGTGATTTTTAGATGGTGTTTGATCGTCTAGTTGAACTGTCCATCATGAAAACGAAAATGCTTAGTGTTTCTGTGCCATATATGAATGAAACAATGAGATTTGGCTTTCTATAGATGTTTTGACTATACCTTGCTGGGCATCTATTACCCTAGGAAATTTTGCATGATAAAAAGACCATTTTATGCGATAGGTATTTGGGAGTTCAGTGTGTGGAACGTTTTTGTGAAAAACACAGTGTGGTGAGATTAATAGACTATTATGCGAGCTCTATAATTCCTTGATGCTTTTTTTTATTCGCATTATAAAACATGGGTTACCTGGGAAGTAAGGTTATTGTAAATCGTACTGTGGTTACTCATTTGAGATGGTATTCTACCTGCTGGTTCTTTTAGTACTAATGTTTATAGACAGTGCAATGAACTTTGATAAATTTTTTGGAAAGGTAATAGTAGACGTTTTCAATTATGATATACTACTCCCGAAGAATTTATATGGCGTATGTCTGCTCTAAATAAAGAGGTATTTGGATAGACAGTAGAAGAGGTGATATGATCTTGCTCCCTTATTAATCACTTATTGATTTTCGTTTATTTCTATTTGGACTGTATCATGATTGATATCAGTTTGGATTAAATTCTAGTACAGTATGAGGAAGAGCAAGAGAGTGCGAAATGGATAATTTGAATTAATGATCATGGTTTCCTCTCATACAGTTGTAAATCATTAATTATTATGGAGTGAATTTCGTACTGCTTGGTTAGCATTTGTATTTAATTACTGTTTGCTTGTTTCTTCAGCATTTGATTGCTTGAAACAGATGAGGGATGAAAAGAAGGGCACATAATACGGTTTTAATTTAGTTAAGATCTATCTTTTGGAATTCGAACTATTGTCAAGATAATGGAATTGATAGCTTGTATGTTAGAACAGCCGGGTATAATTGCCAAGTTAGTTAGAGGTCTTTAAGATGTTGTAATTATGGAACTATTGAAGGAAAATTATTCTTGTAATAATTATGGGGAAGAGGGCAGTAATCCTTTTTCTAACTAGGAGGGTTATTGGATGATTGAGTTGATATGCTATTAATCCTTTTGGTATTTAATCCACGAAGCGAGTTCTCATTAAATGGTTTCAAAAAGTTGCAAGGTTCTTTTATTGAGACATTAAGTAAAAGCACCTCATTTAAGACAAGTGCTTAAATGGCCCTTTTCCAGTGTCAATAAAACGACCATGCAAGTAGTTTTTGGCAGATGAACTTGAAGTATAATGAGAAATGGTTGTTTTTCCAATATTTCTTTGATTAAACTGAAGATGTATTGTATGATAGCTATTACTCCTCACGAGAAATGAGAAAGAATAAGTTACTTCTTTCTATCTTATGAGTTTAATGTTTTTTGATATAAACAAAGTCCTTCGTTTGGACTTGGAAAATTATAGATTGGTAAATCTAATGGATGAATGCGAGTAAAAGTGTGATATTTTCAATAATTATCAGTTTTAGAAATTGTGAAATAAGTTTGGAGAATATACATTATTCCTTGACCTTGGAATTATTTCATGTTAATGATGAAATTTAAAGGAAACCTCTATTCTTTACTTGAAGCAACTTTTACGGTTGAAGATGTTGTAATTATTCATCCCTTGTGTTAATGAAATTTTGATTACATTAAAGATTTAGATAAACCATGAAATCCTAAATTGGAAGGTGTTGGGATTATTGAAAACTAAGGAATAGTCAAATATCGTAAGGGCACCTAACCTTGTATTCAGACTCCGTTTAATAGCCCTCGAATGTTTTAAATTCGGAAAATAAAGATATGGGGAAATCATTCTATTGTTAAATACCTTAACTAAGTAAGGTTAAGAGGATAAAGATAACTCATTTAGAATTCAGACCTTTTGTAAATGACGTCTAATAAGTGGAATTTCTTAATTTTGTTTTCCCAAGGATGTGGAAAACTTGGTTAGTTTAATGGTTAAACTTATTAGTTATCGATTACGGACCTGATTAGTCCCAAATAGTTAAGCAAGGGACCCAATAAGTGATGGGGAACCTTCTGTATTAAGGAGGATGCATTTAGGCTAAAGATGGATTAAGTCTCTCTAGCTACATCAACTGTATCAGTGACGGATAAAGGGTGAGCATGGCTTGCTAAAGATTGATCTTAATACTAATTTTAACCAAATCATAATTGAGCTGGATTGTACCTTCGATGAGAGGATTCCTTCGGACATTGACATATGCCCGCTCAATATGTGTCTCTTCGGAGGTTGGACCTTCCATGAATGACACAATTTTTATAAGCCTGACATTTAAATGCGCTCCTGAATTAAATCATCAGTTTACATAGCTTATATAGGTTCTGGTGGGGTAGAATGTGATCACGTATAAATTCAGTGGCTCCGGAGGACTAAAGTACTAGACACACGGATTCAATTCTAGGACAACAACCGTATGTCTCGTATCTTTTGAGTTACCATTAGGTATCTTCCTATACTTGTTTCATTTTTGCTAGTTGGGGTTAGAGTTTGACATTAAATGGAAGGACTGGTAGAGACCATGAAAGACCATTTAGATAACAGATGAATGAGGTGAGGACTATTCCATTGGGTGGGGTGATCCAATCTAGGAATATGATCGTGTAAAGCATGTGAAAATATTTGTGGCCAAGTATCTCAAGTGATGGTTTACGTTGTCCTATCACTAGTTTAGATGCAGGATGTCAGAGAATATCATTACATATATTCAGATAGGCTTCTTAATGGATCACTCGATAACCTAAAACGGTAAAAGAACCCTTGATATTCAATCTACTAGCATTTAATTAACATGAAGGATCGGTAAGTCGCTAAGTCATGACCTGAGAGTCGCTGAAACTCTGGGCCATAAAAAAAGGTTGGGGAGGTTGGTAGTTCTTCGAATCATTTACAGCAGCATATAGTACCGTTATATAATTGAATGGCACTAAATGTTTGTTCCATATGCAAATATTGTGAATGAGAACTTAGGTTAGACGAAATTGTGTGATCCAACTAACTGCATTAGATTGACCGAGAATAATGATTAAACTTGAACATGTGTTTGAATTTATAATTCATAACAGGACATTGTATATAAAAAAATTTAAAAAAAAAATTCCCTTGTTCTAGTATCTTAAAATGGGGATGTTACAGAAGTGTTGCATATGAACTAACCCTTTTGTCCCTTTGATGGATCTAATGGATGCAACCTTAGGTGAGATCGATCTTCTAGTGCTTGGTTCCGTTGTTATGATCAAACAGTTTTATATTTGTATGATTCCCCATTGCTTGAAGTTTCATAATTCACCGCCGAAAGTATGATTGAAAAATATAAATCTCAATGCCTAGAAAGGATTCAAAAAGTGTGAGTAACCTATAGAGGATAGGCCACCTAGATTGGATGAGGGCCACTTATCGTTGGTTCCTGGTCTTGAAGTTAGTGTTTAAGATGAAAATGTCGAAGATTGAAAAGTAGACTGAGAAAGGTAAGGGTGTAATACTAAATTAACAACTGAATCAAATATCAAAGACAATGGGTTAATTATTACCCATTCTGACTTAGGAATCATATGAATAGTAATATATTGTCCGACTAGATATACCCAATTGCATGATTTTGTCCTAGACCCAAAACATATTCTAAATTTCTTTAGTGGCCTGAATTTTTTCAAATCCTAAGAATCATTTCCATAGATTCAAGAATACTCAAATTGGACCCACAACATCCTGCTTATTTAGTGGTGCTCTTAAGGTGAATGCAAGATGTATATTGCTAACCTAAGGTGAAATCCCCCTTGATAACATGACTCCATTGGACTATGAGTTGAATCTCATCTCATTGTGTCAAGATTCACCTTAGTGTTGTACTCTCATATGTTCAAGGCATCGCTCTCCCACCTCGCTTTCTTTTGGATGAAGAATACAGCAAACATTGTGCAATTAGAGGAACATTAAAGATCTTAGTGCTATACAAACTCTTGTTAGAATCTATCGCAGCATCTTCTCTTCCAATAATATATATTCCTCCGATCAGCATGTTGAACCTTCAGGAAATTAAAAATCCACATGGTTACACAATGTCGGGGGAGGCTATATAAGTGGATGGATAAAATATTAGAAGGAAAGTATTATTCCGATTCGGTTTCTCTCATCACTATATTCTTACATATTTTCCAGAAAAAAAGTCAAGGAAGAAGTTTTTAAAATATTACTGTCACTTGGATTAGAGATTTTTGACTTGTGTCTGAGGAACTATCCTTTGACTCTTATAGTCCTCATGAACTATGAATTTGTGTGTCTCCTGCATAGAAATTTCCACAATTTTGGATCCGCATCATGCATAAGAGATTGGAATCTAAAAAATGTAATGTCTGAGGGGGACTCTTGTGGACAACATGCTTATTAAGACCTTGAACGATGTTTTACCAATTGTGTTCAGAAACTTGAGTTCCCTTCTCTCACCTGATAATTCATCCCAAAGGAACTTACTATTTTCTTTCTTCCAGGGTTTATCAGAAAGAGGATGTGAATAGTTTCCGTAGATGAGATCACTTGATTCCTATGGCCAATATATAATTTTCATTTGCTTAAATTTCATTAAGTATTGTGAGTAAACCATTAAATTATTACAAGTAATTAATTAAGATACAATGTCCCAATGCTGGACTCTTGTCGGGTTCACTACCCACTAAGTGGTTGTATGCCATTTAATGATGGTAGTTATTAAATTTGGATATTGCTTTGCTTAAATTACTTGTTTTTCCTCCGCAAGACCCTGCATTGTGGAACATGGTAATTTATTAAAGAAACAAACTTCGGTTTAGTTACAAGTTCCAGACGGTACCTCAAGGGCACGTACCACCATGATGTCACTTCGGATGGGCTAATGAAAGGGAGCGGTCCAGTATGATTCAAATCATTATGGGGACACGTACCTTCCAATAGGAAATTCTAAGTTATCATGGTGGGGGTCCCTCCTTGCACAGACTTGTATTTGTTTAAGCACCATTGTTGAATGTCTATCCTTATAATTGAATACGATGTTAGGTTCAGATACATTTCCCCATGGTGAGTGTGCTTCGGTTGATCGAGCATGGCCATACATGTCTCTTAAAATTTGTCAAATTAATTGTAACTGCTTATTACACTATCATTTTTCCACACAAATCTAAGTTGATTGGTGTTTTTCCTGGTGGATTCCCATGGTGGAACCTAGTTATAACTTAGAGATCATCACGAACATCGGTTTCTTGATAAAAGAAGACAAAAGGATATGTTAGGGTATTGTGCTTTGCAAAGATGTTAAAGGGATTGATAGATCTATATCTCTCACGCACCTGCACATGGTTTTATGACAATTAATCAGAATGGATTGGCAGGAAGGTCGAGGTTGGATTTCATATATGGTTGTAAATCCTGACGCATAGTTTTTTTTTAAATCCTAATGTGGAGTGACAAAGGATGTTACAAATCACGGATGGAAAAATTAAAGGTGCAGCGCTTATTTCTAGCAACCAAGAGATAATAAAACTGAACACAATCTCTGGAGGAGTGATTTCATTCACCATCCTCACCAAATGAGCACAATGAGGATCGTAAAGAAGTCCAATCTCTCCTTTTTCCTTGTACACAGAAGATTTTAGAAGGGAAAAAACAGCAGATGAATTGATATTTTGTTCAAGTGTACCTAATTGAAATCCGAACACATTGATAAACTCCTTCTAAAACTTGAAAAATTACCCAAGGATCCCTATATATCGACAAGGCACATCAATTTATCATTAGGGTATAGTCTGTCAATTTTGAAACGTCTTAACTGGGTTCAGAAATTAATATCTCTCCTCTAAAGCACCAAACATCCCTTTCCAATTAATTATAGGCAAATCCAAATCAACTTCAACATTGTGAATTAATTTGACAATCTATGTTTTCATTCATTCAATATCACGTTTTAGGTGAAGAACAATGTGCAGTGTGAGGCCGTCTCATAGTAGTGCAATCTTGTGGTACACAACGGGGTTTCCCCAACCAAATAATGTTTTTTATAAGATTTCTCATCCTGGTTAGGTTTAAGATTTTTTTTAAAATTTTCTATAGGTTCACAACCATGATTAGAAATAATGTGGAAAACACAAACATTTCTAGAAAAGTGATAGTACCAAATTTATGAACTAATACAAATAGTCCAAGGCCCTATAATAGGGTCAGATATATAATGGTCTTGGAAGAAGTGTACCATCCTGAAATTTGCTTATTTTCCATTTCCAAGCAAAATCTAGGAAGAAGTATCAATCATGGTTCAAATATCTCTATTTTTAATGTGTGCACTCCTGATACATCACTATCAATCTGTAAAAACTAAGTGCACGCATCCTCGTAGTTTTCAAGTCATATCTGTGTCATTACATTTAGTTGTAAGTCTGGATGTTTTAATATGATATCACATGATTATGTGAATTTGGTTTTAGAAAAACCTTCCACTATCTCGCCCTCAACCTGGAGTGGACGTAATTCACTAATTATAGATTCCACTATCTATTGTGTAAACATTCTGGGAACAAGATCATAATCATCTTTCATATCAGCTAGGGCTTGCTTATGATCTTCATTTTACATTGGTTTTTATTTTATCTTTCTAATCTACCTCACCATGTTGTTTCCTCCAATTGTCTAGGATTTAGACTCAATCCTAGGATTCAAAACCACTTATGCTACCACTAACCACTATCCCTCTAACTAGGGTCCATGTTGAAATTTTTTCATGTGGGTTGGTTCCTTATGTTTTTCTTACATATCAATTGGATGATATTCTCATTCCTATCCTAGATCGATGTTAGGTCACTTCTATCACTACTAAGTTTCGACCACACTTTTTACTCTAGCAGATGGCTCTCATAGTTGTTGTTCCCACAGACTTATAACAACCACTAATGGAATTCCACCTTTTTCCTCCCCACTATATCCTCATGGAAAAAACTATTGGCACCCTCTAAGTCGTCTAGTTTATCTTTTAATACCTTATAACATCCCTATTAGAGATATATGTATTACAACTACCAAATGCACTTGTGTAAAAACATCTTATTAGATACCGTCACTTTTTATGTATCTTTCATAATACTCAACCAATTGATTTCTCCTCATGATACCTTTAATTCACTAGATTATCTTATTACCTTTAGTTCTACGGATGTCCCTCTGTGTAAAGATGATTTTTGATACATTTCACCTCGTTGCATCACTACATGCATCAAAGATTCCTCTCAGATCTTTTGTTTTTAATGCTAAAAGCCTACTCATGTCCTAAGTACTCCACAGTAAAAACAGGTTTTTTTCGAAAACTGGTAATCAATACTAATAATATTTTGAATGGAAGTGAAACATCATTTTACTAACATTAGGCATTATCCTTTGGATATCCCTATTTGGACCCTTTTTGTTATTTAATAACCATTACCATATTTCAAAAATATTATTCATTGCACCCTACCATCCTAGGGCCCCCCTTATCCACAGGACATCCAAGATGTCCCCGCTATTTTCCAATCAGTTGTTAAATTCTTCCAAATTCACTGAAACATCTATAATAGCTTTGATCTCGAGCGCTTATCGGTAATGTGAAATTGATATGTCCAATCCAAAATGCCTATTTCCCTTCTTCTTAAACATCTCTCTAGATAAATTCAGACATATATGCTATTCGAGAACCAATCTCACTTTACGTCCTCCACATATTCATCATTTGAGTCACTTTCGATACATGAAGATTGTTCCTCCAGATTTTATTGGCTATCTTGCAACCGGTGGTTCGCCTTACCCCTTTGCATGATGTTACCAATAACCTATTTACATAATTGTTATATCTAATGACACTAATCCCTATTTACTTATTGATTAAAATACTTGTGTAAAACTATTTCAATTCATTGGATGAGGATGAATCTGTATTGCATTCTCTCTTTGTTTTTTACTAATTTGGAATTATCATCTTAAGAAAGACTTCTTAATCTAAGATCCTATGCCAAAAATCCATATTGCCTATGATATCTTAGTGACTCTGTCCATTGCTATGGATTTATGGTTGTATATCAACCACCATTTCTTCTACCACAATTCTTAATCCATCTTGATACATCACAAGAACCTTGTACCTATATTCTCAATCATGTTTTTCCTTAACCTTTCCTTTTAATGCAATCTATCCATAAAAATTCTTTCTCATCATCCCTATCTGTGTTGTGACTATCATCTATTTCTAGCTATGAAATAATTGTCGAGTCTTACTTTACTAATAAAAAATATGAATAACAAGGACTTAACTCTTCCTCATACAATATGTCACCCTTCTGGAGCAACCACCTTTTTATGATATATGACACCAATAACCCAACCATACTTTCACACTTTCACATGCCGCCATCTACATTCATGATAATGGTCGAACCACATACGACGACCTGAGATAAAAAATAAATTTTATGCAGGAGGATTTGTAATGCTTTTGGGTTTAACCCATCTTGGTCTCCCACCTCTCTCGCCTACTTTCGTCTACTTTCCAAGTTATATTATGTTTTTGATTACTTTTGTCGCTACCCATTTAGGACCACTAAGCTTTGGATCACCTCTATCCATAACCTACATAACCATAAATGTTTGGATTTCTTGGTTATACTATATTTATTACTTTCACTCACATAACACGAGTAGCCTGTTTGGGCTACTCACCAAGCTGCTACTATATGTAACAAAATTTGCCTGACTACTAAACTAACAATAACACACGGGAATCTTGTTATGAAGGTGCCATTCCTCCTTAAATTGAGGAAATATATGGTGCAAGTTCACACATCATTTCCTTATACGAAGATTTTTTCATAGATCCTTTCTTTAAGACTCTTCATCACTTGCTACCCTCCGTCACATTGGGTTTGACCTGACACTGAATGATCTTCTTGATTTCTTATTATCTTTAATTTCTACATTTATTCTTGTACAGATTAACATTTAACAATTAAAACATAACATGGTTTATGAATCAAAAACCTTCCATATATTTTAAAAATAGAAAATCAAGACATGTACACTTATCTTGATCAGTTTTTCATCCCACTTACATTACGCATTATTTGACTACACAATCGGATTTGATAGATATAACTATATCTTTACTGTTTCACCTGCAACTCAAAGGGGGTCAACTGGGAATTGATCCAACACTAAACAAAACCCGGAAACAATACACGATGTAGGATTATAAACCTAACAACCCTTTATCAAATTCATATACCCCCCCTGATGCCATCTATTTATATCACACCATGTGTATTGGTTCAATTATATTCTTATACTGCCTCTTATGTTTGATTCATATATTGGGTACATGTTATATTTTGATATAGCAAGACTATACACGTATGTTTGTAGCATTGAACCTCTTTCTTTTCAATGTTTCGTGTCATTCAGTTACGATAATCATTTCATCACGTTTTGACTCCTCCACATATTCATCTTTGATCACGTGCAGAACATGAATATTGGTGGCCTCCATATTGTATTGCTACTTTCAACCGTTGGTTACCCTTACCCCTTGCATGTGTTACTCAATAACCTAATGGTAATCATTGTTTATACTAATGTGCCACTAATCCTATTTAACTTATTGATTAAAACTTGTTAACTTAATTTCAATTCAATTGATGAGGATGAATCTGTATTTCATTCTCTCTTTGTTTTTACTATATTTGGGAATTATCATCTTAAGACTTCTATATCTGATACTAGTGCCAAAAATCATATTACCTATGATATAGTAGTGACTCTGATCCATTGCAATATGTAGTTAATATGTTGTATATCATACCACCATTTCATTCTACCACAATTCTTAATCATCTTGATACATCACAAAAACTTGTACCTATATTACTCAATCATGGTTTCCTTACCTTTCCTTTTAAATGTCATCTCTCCATAAAAAGTCTTTCTCATCAATCCACTATCTTTTTTTGTGACTATCATCATATTTCTAGACATGATGAAAATAATTGTCGAGTCTTACTTTACATAATAAAAAATATTAAATAACAAGGACACATTACTCTTCCTCATACAATATTGTCACCTCTGGAGCAACCACCTTTTATTGATATAATGACATCCAATACACAACCATACTTCAACACTTTCACATGCGCCACATACATTCATGATAATTGTCGGAACCACATACTACACCTTGAATAAAAAATTAAATTTATTCATGAGGATTTGTATGCTTTTGGGTTTAACCCATTTGATATCACACCTCTCTCCACTACTTCATCTACTTTCCAAGGTTATATTATGTTTTTGATTACTTTTGTCCTACACATTATTACCACTAAGCTTTGGATCACTCTCTATCCATAACCTACACCATAAATGTTTGGATATTCTTGGTTAGACATATATTTATACTTTCACTCAACATAACACGAGTATCACTTTTTTGCTACTCACCAACATGACTACTATATGTAACAAAATTTTCCCTGACTACTAAACTAACATAACACACTGGAATCTTGTTATGAAGGTGCAAGGCCCTCCTTAAATTGATGGATAATATATTATATCATTGCATCACTTCCATTATACGAGATTTTTCATAGATCCTTTCTTTAAGACTCTTCATCACTTGGCTAACCTCGGGCACATTGGGTTTGACCCTGACACTAATGATCTTCTTGATAATACTTAGTATCTTTATTTCTACATTTATTTCTTGTACATATTAAACATTTAACAAATATAAAAACATTAACATGGTTATAAAATACAAAAACATTCATATATTTTTAAAAATATAAAATCAAGACATGTACACTTATCTTGAGCAGTTTTCACTTTACATTACACATTATTTGGCACTAGGGATTTGATAGATAACATATATCTTTACTGTTTGCACACATGCACTCACATGGTACATTGAAATTGATGTAGGAAACACACATAACAATACACAATCATAGGATATAACTAACCCTTTATCAGTAATTCATATACACCCTATGCCATCTATTATATAATACACACATGTGTTATTGTTCAATTATAGTTCCTTTATACTTCCTCATTATGTTTGATTACATATATTGTGTACATGTTATATTTTGAGATAGCAAGACTAATACACGTATATTTTGTAGCATTGAAACCTCTTTCTTCAAATGTTTCTTTTCATTTCAGTTACTATATCATTTCATCATGTTTTGAAATGATTAGTTTTCATATATACTTGTTTTTTGTGTATGTTTCTACTTGCTTGTTTAACTGGTTATTTCCTGAGTACCTTGATTGTCTTTTGATACCGTGGGTCTTACATCTTTATAGATATATTCCTATCTTTCATGCTCTTGTTTGCTGACATACAAGCCTTGATTATCTTGTGATATTATAGATATCCCATATTTGCATAATCTACTCCTTTTGTGTGACACTGTTTGCATAATTATTGAATCTAACTTCATTTTTGCTACACTTATCTTCATATACATGTCTTATTACTATTATTAATATTGTCTCTATTATAGCTACTTGTTTTTGTTATTTCTCTTGTTGCATGCCTTGGTTATCACCATGTGCAAAACCTTACTTTTGTGGGTATAAGTTCTTCAAGGTGGCCACCTCTTCATAATACTACACTCTCTTATAGCTCTTATGACATTTAGTGCATGAGAAAACATCTATTATTTTGAACCACATCCTTAGTGTGGGTTTTCACACATGCCTCAAAAGAGGGGGAATTTTGGGGTAACATATAGGTACAAACATAGGAAATATAAAAATTTTCACATCTACAATAAACAAAGGAAGAATTATGGGGAAGCATATAGGTAAAAATAGGGTACATATACTAAGAAACGCATTCAAATACATAAATATTGAAAATAAGGCACAAGTTCAAAACTATACACTTTGGTCAAGATCGTATGGATGGTCCTGAACCTTTCACATTGTTCTTCCTAGATGTTAGTTACATCAAATTTCTTATCAATTTTAGATTCTCCCCTACATGTACAATTTTTTGGCACAATTTCATAACTACTTCACTTAATTCAGATCATTTAATAGGGGGCATGAAATACTTCACTCCACTATGAAACTCAATTTCTACTAAAATTTCAAGAATCTTGGGGGCATAGTGTCATTTCTTCATCTGCATTTTATTACATTATAGTTTCTATTCAATTTCTATCTAGTTGTGTGGCACATGGGAAGGGCATGGGGGATCTCATTATTTTTTCTAACGTGTGTCCTAATTTACAAAAATTGGGCCTATATCTATCTGCATTGGTGTGGTCTGTGGGTTTAGAGAATCAGATAAGTTCTTTGTAGGAAGTTGTTCCTTTCCTCTTACATGCAAAGGGGAAAATATCATATTTGTTGAATGACTTTAATACATGGTCTTTCGCCTTTAGGGGGTGCTTCAATACTACACTATCCTTCCATATCTCTTTTGTTTCCATGTTTGTTTGCATACACCTAACACTTTATTTTTCTTCACAAAAATTGGGGACTGATTACCCCATATCCTTTGACAAGTTCAACAATGCAAATATTCAAGTACAAGAAAAGCACAAGAGTTTATCCCTCTGCAAAACAAATATGTGTCTTCCTTGTTTACATCTCTTCATTTCTTTTTTATGAAAATACAAATATTTCATGTTAAAATTTGCATTTGACTTAAATTTCAATTATTTAAAATGGACATTGACTATACTATTTGTTACAAGTTTCATTGCAAAGCATGCCAACAAAAACACAGCATGACTCTATAAAACAAACTTTGAGTGAAGACAAAGTGTGTCTACACACTCAAGTTTATTTTCTTTTAAGCAAGTAATTTTAATTTCATACTTAAAGGGGTGTAAATGTAAACAATCAAATTTGGTAATTCTCTCTTTGACATTTTTAGTTTTGACAATGCACTTTTACTAAGATAAACACAAACTTTATATTCCCACTTAGTACATTACATGAGATATATTTTATATCTTTTTTATCCTTACACAACAATACACCAACACATTCTGAGAGTACAATGCATAAAATCCACATAATAAGTCAACCAAATAGGATGGAAACTTCATTTGACATTTTTTTCATCCTTGGTCAAGGCTGTAAAATTTGGTCAGGAATTATAATCTGGTTTGTTTCTATCTGTAGGATTTTTCACCGGAATATCCTCCATGTTTTCTTTAAATTCCAAATTATTTGATGGGTATTTTACTCCCTTTGGGTTGTCCTTTATTTGATCATTTACCTTCAAAACTCTATATAAAAATATAACACTACCTCATTTGCTAACTTGGAAATCTTATGGAACTACATTGATAAAGTCACTTCCAACAATTGCAAATGTCACATTCCCAAATTTTACATCTAGTACGTTGAGACATTCTAGGAATTGGGTGATAATTGCCACATTTGATACTACATATTGTTATTGTTTATATATATTATATTTACTCAACTATTAGACATAAAATTAATTAGTGTATGTTTATGATATGCGAAATTCATATATTGATCATTGTTGTGATTTATAAGATATTAATGTTTTTCTTTGGTTGACATATTATATCGAACATTTAATGCACTGGGTATTGTTTGGTTGTTTATGTGCATTTGTTCTTGGATTGTGAGAAATAGATAATAAAGGAGAAATGATAAGATTCTACAATGGGTACTGAAAGAGAAAGATATTCTCTATGAAATTTAGTTACCCGAAATGGTGTCAAAAATCATAAGTTGTGCAATAAAAACCATTTGTGTGTGTTCATTTTTATTTTCTTATATATCAATATTAACAGCAAGTTTTCTCATTTGTAAGGTGAAATAGTAATATGGTGTGCACTCTCAATGCAAGGAGCGCAATGTCACTTGCACAACTAGGAGAGCAGTATGTTCTCTTATATAATAATATGTATTCTTGCGATTACGTTATAGTAAGCTAAAAGATAACTAAGTGTTAAAATAAATTGGTTGGAAATAAACTCTTAATATTTCTATTTATGATATTTTGAATAACTCACAATGTCATTATTATCAAGATAACTCATCAAACTGAGTTGTGTTAAAAATTGAGCTAACCTGGTAGTTCTTACTAATACAATATGTGAACTAAGCTCTCTTGGAATGATATAACTGAGATCTTTATGGATAACCATTGATGTAGTGTTGAACTCACATTAGTGAGCTATGTCATATAAGCTTACATTTCATTTACCTTTTAAGCCACACACCATTAAGGAAGGTGACTGAGTAAAGTGTTTCATGATTAAGAATTTCCAAATGCCTTGAAAAGGTAATACGATAAAGAAACACATTTAGCGTTTAAACATTGTAAATTTTTCTTTCATCGTGAAACCAAAATTAAAATCTTAGAGTCTAATATTAGCCTTTAGAACCCACTAACTCAATAGTTAAGTGGAGAAAGGGAGATTTGAGGGATTGTGGAAGGATAAAATGTACAAAACGTGGATTCAAGTTTGAGTTAATTGTTAAAATAGATAAATATATTTAATCAAAGTGAATGACTAAAGAAAATAGATTATTATAATCTTTTCCAAATAATTTTAACTTTTTGACGAATACAATTTTGCCAACTGTTTCTTATTACATATAAACTAAAGTTTTTCAATTAATTTTTTTAAAAAGGTTTATTTTTAATTTTTGATTTGTTGAAATTTTTTTATAGTCATATTTATATTTTATAATTAGTAAAAAATCTATATCTCTTTCTTACCAATTGCTGAAGTGACACCTGTCATTTTTTTTCGTTTTCCTATAGACTAAAAATAAATATGTACGAAAACCACCATAAATTATTATCAACTATTACACTTAAAATAAAATTCCTGCCAAAAATGTATCACCTCCAGGCTCCCATTTACATCTCAAAATCACGCATGCAACATTTATTGTTTGATTTTATAACATTTATTTTGTGAACCGCACCCGCTGCACAAATAAATAAACAACTTGGAATCTAATTAATCATCACAATCCCCTCTGGGCTTCTTTATTCCCATCATTTGAGAGGCACTTGTTTGCATTAATCATTCTATAGATGATGGGTATCAGGGATTCATCTCTATGACTGAAATCTCTGAAAGGTAAGCATGCGTTAATAATATGTGGATCAAGTGGGATTGGGTTCGCCATTGTTAAAGAGGCTCTCTCTCAAGGAGTTTTCATTACTCTCCTCGCCAGAAGCTCCTCTAAATTAGAGAAAGAAACACAAAATCTGGCCAAACATAGTGGCAACCCAGATAAAATATGCACACTAGTTATTATCTTATTCTTCCACCTTTATTTTAAGCTTATCTAAAGACTTATAGGGTCTTAAAATATCTGTAACCTGTACTATTTTTATGCAATAGATTAGAGATGTGGGTGAGTATGAAAGTGTTGAAAAGGAAATAAAAGAGTTATTCAATCAGACGTATTAGGAAGGAGTTGGACAAATCTTGTATCGGGTATTGTGGTGCTAATTTAAAAGATGCTATGTACAGAAGCATCTCTATTTTATTGTATTTTTGTAGTCCTAATCAAGAAATCTCTACAGAAGCCTTTCAATCTGTCAAACGTAATCAACCGTAATCACACAATCTCAGCAATCTCTATCTAACTCATCTCATGTTCTCCATTTTGTTTAACACACTTCACAAGCTTAGTTAGTAAGAGAATAAATATATAATGGGTAACACTTCATGTTATTGTTCCTGCTTTAATTTCCAATCAGAGAATGAAAATATCCTTAGTATTATGTCTCTGGTCTTTGACAACATGACCCAGATTGATGCTCTTATATTTTACATTGATCAACTCTTTAGCGCCATTGGGGAGGTAACCATAAATTCCACTTCCCCCTCTTCATTTCATATTTGCAGTTATTGCACAATTAAATCAATATTAAATATCTTGCAGGGGAGAAATGTCGATAAACCAGATCGAGATGGAGTATATTCTTGTATCAAGTTTGGTGGCGATTTACTTGATAAGCTATTGAAACGTGCCAACAGACATACATGTAATTGTCAGGTATTCAACCAAACCTTTTTTTTGGTTACTAAGAATGATTAAATCCACACATGTAATTAGTAATTGAAAGTAGCCTTCCATCAGAAATATTCTCGAGTTCCGTGAAAGTGGAGAATAATCATTTCCTTACTTTAGCCTGTGTATTTAAAAGGCATCCTTGAGACACAATTGTAAGGATGGCGATGTAATTAGGGTTTACATATTTTAGTTGCAATCTGGATTAATCTAACATTAGTGTAGAGAAACTAGCTTTTAATAAATTTGGTTCATGTTGTGAGTACCCTGCCGTATTGAAGTATTGTGAGCATGTGAAAAGCTTATGTAAGGCCATTTCCAGGTAAAAACTAGTGTAAGAATATGCA
The DNA here is from genome assembly GCA_019776745.2 of Taxus chinensis. Lineage (NCBI taxonomy): Eukaryota > Viridiplantae > Streptophyta > Pinopsida > Cupressales > Taxaceae > Taxus > Taxus chinensis. The sequence continues at coordinate 348,165,124 of CM034156.1, forward strand.
GTTGATGTTTGTTATGAGTAGTGGGTAGGGTAGGCTTCCATTATTTTTGAATATCAGTCACCTGACCTTGAAGTTATGAAAATGATAAAGAAAAAATGAGAAGCATAATTGAGTAAGGTCCGGGTATACATGAATTTTGTTTACTTGTTCTCTTAATTAATTGCTATATTTTTGGAAAATAATGTGTGTAAAGTCGGATTCTATTTTATAATGATTCTGCGTCAAACTACTCAAAAACAATTGCATCATGTTTGAGGCAGCGTTTGATGGTTGCATAGGTGTTTTACATTTGACAACGCCCAATACTGTTAAATTCCAAAAATACATGCATTCTAAATGCTATGAAAATATTTTAAGAATGGATTCCACTGTAGTAACAGAAAAACAAATTCTTTTCCATATTTGAATTCCTTCAACCGCCCGAAAACACATTTTCTCTATTGGAAATAATTATCTATTCTTTATCAGTTCACCAAATTTTAAGGTTCCTGAGGTCAGAGGTTCAATCTTTGGTTCCTCTACCTTTATGTTTTTGGCATAGAAAACAGAGCATCTTCAATTTTTGCCATCACTTCCTTGTTCTCTATGTCATTTTTTCTCTTTGTTTTGGCAGTGAGAGCCACATTCAAATCCAACATGCTTGAAATTTAAAAAATTTCTATTTGCATATGGACATTGATTCTTTTCTTCACGAAATGAATGGCTAGGATTGACAAGAAATCAACTGCTTCAACCTAGAGCAGGTATATTATTAGATCTTAAATTAAGAAAAACATGGAATATCTTTCAGATCTGGACATTACACAGAAACTATGATGGTTCTATTAGTTAAAATCCCTCTTCGTAAATTAGACAAGAATTTGCATTGTCGACTAATTTGATTGTACCTAATACATTCCCTCATATTCAATAACACTTTATATACCAATAAGAATATCATGGATAGAACATTTAAACCCAACACCAAAAATTATAATATGCTTTTATTGTATTTTTTTCTAATCTTTATTTTGAAATAGAAGACTTTTTAGTTTCACTCATCCAAAAAAAACTTAGAACATCTCTATCATGCAGTTCAACAATTTCTTCGGTAGTATATGCCATCCATCACCTTGTTCGAAAAGTATTGAATGCAAGAATAATTGGAAGAAAACAACAAGTCTGTACAGAAATATGTTTTCTAATGGCTAAGGGAAAATATAATAAAAAATAAACAAATGTAATTGTAGGGATTCCAGCTAGAGCGTAATCTCAAATTTAATGGGGAGCTAATTGGGGAAAATGCTTTGTCATATTGGAAGAAATAAAAAGGCAAATAAAATGGGAAGACGGAATAAAGGGGAATGTGTGAAATATAGGGGAGATAAGAAAAAATATAAATAAGCAAACCCTTAGAAAAGAATGACAAGGAAAACATAGAATATGAGAGCATAAGTTAGATCAAATTACTTTGTGGAGAGTATGAAAGAGATGGAATTAGGAGGAAGAAAATATTTAATCGAATTCCCATGGTATCTAAATATTATATATACAAATGGCGGCGTAGCTACCCTTCGGTTACATCTTAGACGCAAGACGATGACGGTGTGGTGCTTCTTGTAAACATGTTACTTTGCACCACCTTTATTTTTGTCTATGCCAGCGTGGTGCTTTTACAACTTAGTCATCCGCTATTTGTCTTGGCATGATTTTTTTTGGTTCATTTTTTCTTTCTTCCTGTGTGTCTGTTCTCTATTTCCAGCCATTGGTTTTTCATGTGCTTGCGTTGCTGACTGCAAAATATAGGTGCGTAGCATTCGAATTAAAACCCCTATTTTTCATTGATAGATATGTGAGGTTTTCTACATATTTGTTTATTCAACACATTAGAGAGAATAATATGGATGGTACAATGTTTTGTTAGTTAAAACAACATTTGTGTTCTTTGCGTGTATATGTATGTTTTTATCATTGAACACACAGTTTCTTATACAACTTGTAGGAGAGTAAGGCGAAAACCTATATATACACATGATGGAGAGGGAGGGCATGATATAATATATTGGGATTCCAAATGATTTTATTCAATTTGTTTATGATTGTATTCTATTTTCCTGAGCCCATGCTACTCCTGCCATATGTGCCATGCTCCTTATGAATTTGACCTCCTTGCAATCCATCTTTCTTGTCAGTTTTAAATACCAGGTCACCAAGTGTTTGACAAAATGACCGGGTTCTGTTTTTATATTCCTTTGGTTTAATACTCAGAGCCAAATTTACATACATGTATTTTAACATAGGCAACAAAAGCCAGTACTCAGTCAACTAGATGCAGGTATTTACGACTAAAGCCATATGGTATAACTTTCATTAAAACCCAATCTTGACTAGAACTAGAATGTATGGCATACTAATTTTTATAGTGTCACTGAGTTATAGGTGCATTTAGAAGATCTTAATCCTGACACAAAATTTGGCATAGCCATTCAGATGCTTCACTTTTTGGAAACTGGACTTAAATTGCATAAAAAATTGATGTTTGATTTATTTTCCTTGGCTAATTTTAGGTATGTTACATTAAACTAAGTTCAAAGGTGTTGTTTGTTGAGGGCTTAGTTTCCTCTTGACTCTTCATCTCAGTGAATGATTCAGGAATTTTATTTTCCAAACTGTACGCATGGGTATCCTTATCTCATCACTATTACGATTGTGCTGAGGTGATAAACTGTTCACTGATTTGGCTTATAAGATAGAATTAAAGAAATGGCCGGTACTTCATGTAGTAGACTAGACAGTCCATTTCTTTCCCTGTTGATTCTATATTTTTTGAAAATTACTTTGTCTGCAAATATTAACAAATTGGATATTTATTTAAATGTAATTCCTAAATATGCTTCATCTGATAATGCCGACATAAGTTTTAGACATGAGAATTTAAAGAATCATTCACTATTTCAACTCTCCAGCTCGGGATAATGTGTGATCATATAGAAACCCGACACACAGATTTTCCCTACCTACTTTTACCGTGGAATTTTTTCAGACAGTTACTGTTAATTGTGATTGCTAATTGGTTACCCCTAAGCCTGAAATCTTGGCGTGATAGGTCACCAAATGTTTGAAAAAATGTCTGGAAACATTCCTTGAAATTCTAGCAAATATGCCCATCTCTGCCCCACTCATGAAGCTCTATTTTTATCTTCCTTTGGTTTAATACCCACAGACATACTTACCATACCTACCTGGAGTTTAACATAAACAACAAAAGCCAGTACCCATCCGAGTACATGCAGGTAGTCAGAACTATAAATTTTATTACAACCCCCATTTTAAATATAGCATTACCTGCTAATTTTTCATGGGTCAGCTAGAACTAGAATATAAAGGCTATTATTTGCTGTTGTGTCACTAATTTATAGGTACCTTTAAAAGATCTGAGGGTTTTTTTATCACACTCAATATTTTGGAAAATTTAGTAGTTGAGAGTTTGCATCATCATCATTTATAGAGTTAATTTTTTGATTTTGAAGAGGATCATTTCTGTTGAATTCCACTTTTTATTTTTCGACTGTCATGTTTAAATATGAAGTAAGATTGGCAATTCTGTAGTCGGGTTTGAATACCAATTTGATTTTTTAACTGTTATGTTTCAATCTGAAGTTAGATTGCCAATTCTCAATTGTGGTTTTGAATATGACTTTATTTTTTTCTATTCTTATGCTTAAATACGATGTTTGGGTTGGTAATTATGGATTCACATTTTGAATATAATATTTTTTGAACTTTTCTGTTTAAATCTGATGTTGGATCTTAATTCTGAATTTAGGTTTTGAATACCATTTTTATTTGTTTTTTGAAATATTATTTTAAAATCTGAAGTCAGCAAGATAATTCTGGACAACAGTTTTGAATATAACTGTCTTTTTCGACTGTTTTGGAGAGTGATAGAATGAAAATATACTTAATTATTCTGAATACTCGATTCCAAATTGTCTCTGCTCAATGACACTATTGTTTACTAATCATTTAGGTCATGGATCATTAATTTTCTAGAAGGGGTATAATCTTCCATTCTTACACACAATCTTTAACCAGAGTCTGTCACAGTGCATGTATCTATGTTCTTGATATGGACACAACTATGTCATGGCTCGGGTATTATACCTAGTCATATCTAGATGCAAACATGCAAATGGGCCATATAAGATACATTCGGATACGATAGGTGGGCCAACTGCAGCTTTTCATTTCATGTATTTTCTGTTGGCCTACACATCCTGCAATTTTTTAATCCATTAAATATCCAACTACCTACCTTTTTTGTCAGGTTGGGAGTGTGTAATTTGTGTGTAATTTTAATCTAATTTATAGTTTAAAACTAAATTTTTTAATAATAAATTTTTAATTTATAGTCTAGACTATATATATCCCACCGTACCCAGATTAGCTGGTGGCCTTAAAAACTAGCCATGTCCATATCGGATACTATATCCATATCCACATATATATTTGTATCTATGTGTACCTATCTTTAACTATGCAAATAGGAAGATTTTATATTAATGGAGATTAGAAACCAAAAACATAGTGATGTTATGGTTGGTCAGACCCATCCAAAACTACAAAAAATATCACTCTATCAGTTCTATAGACCATGTTCCCACTAATGGAAATTTATGTCCTTTCAAGATGATTATAAAAATTTGAAATTACACAAAATGCATATTATAAAAGATATAAAACCTAATCCCCTATGTCAGCCACATTTTAGTAAAACTCAATGTACATATATATTGAATATTGTCACAGGTTGCCATAGGATGTGCTAAATAAGACATAATTATAGATGGAATGTTTTTATTAGATAATGTAAAAATAGGGATCGGCTCTCAGGGGCCACTACAAGACAAGGAACAGAAACCCATGAACAAGAAGGAAACAGAAAAGTCCAAGAAAGGAGTTAAACATGCTTAACTCTTACAATGAAGAACCGAACTTTGTACCAAAGTGAGAAAACCAGAGAGAGAGAAACAATCTCCATAACTAAAAAACAACAGAAGTTTGCTAAAATTCTGCAAACAGTCCAGAAACACTAGATAATTTTTGGAGATCCTTCACTACTACCAGCATGATTGTTTTTTATCTTATCACCCTTAGCACCCTTTCCATTAATATCTTCCTCCAGCTCGTCCTCGTAGCTACTGATGCACAAGTTAAAGTTCCTTCTTTTAGTTCCCTCCTTTGTCCCTTCCAACTTGTTACTCAGCTTTTTGACCTGGTCCTCCAGCTCCATAAACTTCTACTTGGACTTCACCTGAGCAAAGAAAATTTGCTTTGAAGCATTAATGACATCCAACATAGTTTCCCTTTGGCCAGCGTTGGTTTCCTCCATCTCCTGAAGCACTCCTTTTAAGTATTGGACCTTTCTACTAAAATCCTCGAAACGCTTTAAATTACCATCCCAATTTATTTTTCTCGAGGTGCTCGCTTCCCCACGACCATCCACACCCATTTCTTTCCCAGAATCCTCCCCCACATTTTTGCATTTCCCAGCCTTCATCTTAGTAAGGCATTCCACGAGAGTGAGGTCATCCTCATCCACCTTATCTTTCAAGGAAGAGGACATAACAAGTTTCCCATTTTCAAACAATAGAAGAATGAGCCCTTCATGTAGAGGCATCTCATCTTTCTCCTGTTGGAAAGCCATCAAAGAGTTAGTCAGATACATAAACAAAAAGAAAGGGATGCTCACCATGAACTTAGGGCGGAACATATTCAGAAGGGTCATATGGTGGGTATAGATTTTTCAGTATTTTCCTTCTAGAGTGATGTACTTCATGATTTGAAGGCACACATCTCTCCATTTACCCAGAATACATGACCTGGCGATACCATCCATGAAGAAAGAGCATCTTTCCTTGCCCATGAAGAACAACTCAATTTCATGTTCTCTACAGGTTTTTTCCTTAAAATTTTTAAGCCCGTCCATTTTCATGTTCATCGCCAAGGCAATGGTGGAATCAGAAACCTCAATTTCCATACCTCTTACCTCAAACTTATCCTCTCTCCAAGATTTTTCGAAATCCTTAGTCAGGGAGGGATCATGACCGTGTAATTTGGCTATGAAATTACTCAAACGCCCAATCCTAAGCTTGTTGCACAGAGGCTAATAAAATATTCAATGCTTTGTCTAGCGGGTTCAACTCTAATCCTATCACCCCGCATCTTCACAAGTCTGAACTTCCTCTGATTACTACTACTTCTCAAAAACATACCCCCTTTCGCTCTAACAGAAATCATGGAGAACAAGAAATTAAGAAAGTTGTCGTAGCCTCGGGGTTCACTCGTGCCAACATCATCAAACTTAGTGCCCTCTATCTCTATTAATGGTTTCATTAATGTCCATGGGTAATTTATTATATTTACACTAGATCTTGCAATCATTACAAATGATTCCATAATTAGCCATCTTATCCGCACATTTGTTCCCTTGACGTAAGGTATGATTATAAGAAACACTATAATTTTTTTTTGAATTATCCTTAACATCATTGAGGATATTTCTAATGGCCCAATTAATGGAACCTTGATTATTGAGGGTGTTAATTAAGAGGAGAGAATCACCTTCAATATGGATCTCCTTGAAGCCTTCTTCTTTAGCGACCAGAACCCCCCAAAGAAGAGTTCTAGCTTCCGTCATGTTGTTGGTTTGTCAACTTAATGGGCCCGTGTAGGAAAAGAACCAATATCCTTCACTATTTCTTAGAATTCCTCCTCCCTCACCAGGACCTGGATTCCATTTTAAGGTTCCATCGAAATTTAACTTAACAACATTTTCCCTAGGCCTAGTCTATCTGGAATTCTTTTTAGGTATGTGTAATTCCACCGGTCCAAGGGAAAACTTGTCAAGAACTATTTGCTCACTTTTCGGGCAGGGTTTCTTGACTTTTCCTTTAAAGAGTTTAATGTTTTCCTTGATGGCATTCAAAAAAATTCTGCTAACTTTCAAGAGAAGAGATTTCTGATCACGGTAGATACCATCATTGTTGGCCTTCCATAAACCCCAAAAAAATGAGGGAGGACAATATTCCAAGCCCAGATCAAAATGGGAAAATAGAAAGCAATCTCCCATTGAAAACAATAGTCTTCAATTGTCAAGGGTAGGATCCATTAGATATTGAACAGATCCAAAATGGAAGCAAAGACTTAATGGGAGATGGAACAATGAAGGAGGAGATGGTTGACATTTTCCTCCTCTTTCCTACAGGGAGGACATCTATTGGGAATCTTCATTCCCCTTTTCCTGAGATTGTCCACAGTGAGGATTTTATTTTGGGCAGCCGACCAGAAAAAGATATTAGTATTTGGGGAAAGATCCTTCACCCAGTGTTTACCCCAATAGTACTTGTGCAATTCAGTCTTGAAATTTAACATATAGGCTGATTTAACTGAGAAAATGCCAGATTCTTCTTCTTTCCATTTGATGGAATCCTCCTTGGTTTGGAAAATGGAGATGTGGAAATCCCTTAGTTTATCATTGAGATCCCAAAATGGTTAGATGTTGCCATCAAAATCTAGAGGAGGTTCAATAGTTTCCCATCTGACAGAACCTTCATGGATCCAAAAGTCCTGAATCCAAAATTTTCCAGTTTCCTTGTAGAACTGAGCAACTTCTTTCTAGATATCCAAGTTTGCTAAGGGGGAATCCTCAATCCAATTGTCATACCAAAAACTTATTCTAAAACCCTTGCCAATCTCCCATATAGTACCTTTGATTCAACTTTCTTTGGAGGCCACAAAAGAATTCTAGAAAAGAGACCTTCTAAGGAGGTTATTTTGATTAAAAAAAGATTCCACTCTACCTATATTCTGCAAGTATTTCATCTTTATAATTTTCACCCAAAGACCTTCCTCTCTAGTAATCCTCCAACCAGCCTTGACAATTAAGGCTTAATTCATAAGAGAGATATTGTTTAACCCCAATCCTCCACATAGCTTTGGTTTTGTGACTTTATCCTAGGCCGCAAGATGGAATTTGAACTTCCAATAGATGGAATGTTATTACTGTATAATATTTCTATTGATATATCACTTGGAAATATGGGTAATAGTGTGGAAAAGGATCCTCAAAATAAGAAAAGGTGCTTTTAAGTTCCATTAAAATGGGGAATTGCTAGGGACGTGTGATTGCAAGTGTTGTGAATATGTTAAACTATCACACTTTTGCATATGTATAAAGTATAAACACCTTTGAACTAATTGCCATAAAATTCCCCATCAACAATCTATTTAACGATGCTATTATAATAAGTGTGCTACAAGACTTTAAAATTAATCAATTCTAAGTCTCAAATGGGATCAACAACAAACATTTTGTAGGTTTTCTGCCATTCATATTCCAACAATAATGTTTAAACAAAAGAAAAAAACTTTTAAATCATTTTAGAGATTTCTACAATCACCTTGTCCAAACATACTATTTTAATGAGTTAAGAGATGCTACAGACAACCAAAGTATATCACTGAATAAATTAACTAAAATAGCATTTTTTAGTTTTCTACATAACTGCATCACTATAACACTTGGAAGAACTAATGAAACTGCTGCTAACTAAAACCAAGTCTACATGCATAAAACTGTGGAAGACAATATAGTCAAGGGTAATAGTTTGTAGTGCCACAATTATCCCACTGAGCCATGGTATTGTTTTTGTGTTCTCTGAATTCTCTGTCGCATGTTTCCCCATCTAGGACCTCTCAAAATTTCTTCCAAAGTCAATGCTGAGTAGCTAGCAAGCCATAGAACATTTATTTTGGCTTGTTATCAGTTGTATAACCAACAACATATATTTCTTCCATTTTACTTGTTCCACTGCATTCACGCTGAAGATTGATGAGTCATGTGACAATCCATGGTCACAACACCTTCCTAGAATTTTCATTGTGCTTGCACTAATAGAAATTGTTAATATTTAAGAGCACATCCTGTAGATATGTGTTCTACCCTCAAATGTTATACCCTAATTTTCCTGAACTGGAAGAGTCCTGTAGTTCAGGCCGGCTCAGGGACAAGCACTATATTCGGGGATCACCTCTCGATTCCTGGTTCAAGCCTAATAGAGAAAATGTATATCCATCAAACATGACCTATATGTTTTTGAAAGTTTCATTCCATTGCCTACGAAAAGAAAATAGATTTGGCCATTAGTAAATGCTCAATGAAAGCATTGTATAATTTTATGAATTTATTTATAAGATATTCAATAACAGAATGTATGTTGGAACGTTACAGTCATGTGTATATCCATGCAACTTACTGCAGGTGGCACCATGACCTCATGTTTGGTACTTCAACATATGTTAGAATATTCCAATCAAGTGTGTAAGTATGTAAATTACTGTAGTTAGCATCATTATCTCATGTTTGATGTCTTATTATTGAAGCTCTCTCTTTTTATATTGTTTTAATCAACCAAAGCTTGAACGTGATCGAATAAAACACATATCCAAAGGAAAGGTTGGGTTTTAATTGCAACAGAATCAATTTTGCCATTGATTCTCAAAAAACAGGAAAACCACTACACATTCTTACTTTTGTTACTCATACATATTAATGCTTGTATTTCCTGTTGCTTATATTTCCATTTGAGTTCCATTTTTCCTTCTGATAGATTCTATGTTTCCCTTACAATAATAATTACACTGCAGTTACAATTTTTGTTTGGAAACAACTCACAGTAATGGTAGCCAATATTGTACCCTTACAACTTGGTGCGATAACAATCATTAAAAATTTGCATCCATACCGTATGTCCTGGGTAATTCATGGTAGGCTAATTCACAAAGGAAACACACATAGCTATGTCGATGAAAAAGGTGAGGGTAAGATTTTCAATTTCAATGTGGTCGATGCTCTAGGCGATTATATAAATGTGACGTACTTTGACAATGTTTCTACCTATTACCATGACAAAGTTCAGGTTAGAGTAGTTTATTTGATGTCGAAGGGTATCCTAAAATATGTGAAGCCATCATATATAAACTCTAGTATCCAGTGGGAGCTGATTCTTAACATGGATTCTATTTTGCAGTTATGTGTGTAGCCTAGCCCCACAATACCAGTCTACTTTTTTCACTTTGCAAATATCAGTGTGATTTAACAGGTGACTCTCATGTCTACAGTAGATGTTATTGTCATGGTTGCATCTCTTTCTGATGTTTCTATAATTACCGAGAAAGATGGGACTTGCACTAAATGCTCTACTGTTACCATAAAAGACCACACATGATATTCCATAACCATTACCTTATGGGGAGGATTATGTGATGAGGCCATGCGATAATTATAGCTAGAACAAGCTGAACATGTTGTACACATGTTGATTGCATCTATTAAAAAATATAAAGTGATGACATTTACGTAAATAGGGATAACTGCAAGGCCTAATACCTAATTATTCCTTATACATATAGTACCAGAAATAGAAGCACTTTGTACTTAGTTAAGCATGCTCTAGAAGTAATAGGTATCTCAGTTCTACTCAGTGCAAAGGTAATGGTGGAAAAAACCATTGTTGATATCCATGCATGCAGTACCAACAACCCTACCCATCAGGTTGTAATTGTTGCTACCATTATACACATCAACATTGTTATCCTGCTTTCTCTCACATGGTTAATGGTAAACAATTTCATAAAAATTGACTACAAATGCAAACTCTTCTTAGCATTGTGTCAAATTCAAGTTGGATTCAACTTCATATGAATATAAATATGCATTACACATGATGGTAGAGGACCATACTGGCACTATATGGGTGACAACTTTTGACGATGATGCCAAATCTCTTTTCGGTTTATCTGCAGATGCCTTTAATAAACAACTACCAATGAATTGTGGAACATTATCAAACAGGTTCTCTTCCATGCATACAATTTTATCTCCTCCATTTGAATGGGTACCTACAGTGGGAAGGAACAAATATCATGTACCGTACACAACACAGATCATGCCAAAGGGGATTCAAACTGTGTAGACCTAGTAGCATTTTTTTGTAGTCACTAAATCATGCACTATGAGTCAACATTTAGTCTCGGTCTCTATTAGGTTTTGGAGCCTATTTTCATGTGTGAAAGTATTTAAGACTGTACACTAAGAGTATTGTACAATTTCCACAATTGTCTCGCCACGGTTTTGTTTTTTTCCCTCGAAACAAAATGTGTTTGATATACCAGGAAATGTGATTTTTCTCACATGGGTGGGATTTTTGACCCATAGGTTTATGCGATAGTTTTCGCCCATGGTTTTGATACCCACAGTTTTTTAAAACTTCTTAAGCAGTTGTCTAATTATGTGGTTTTGTGCATATGGTAGGAATTATGTAACATTGCATATCTTTTTTGAATTCACGTGTGAATTTTGTAGAATTTTTTTAGCATAGCTCCAAACAGATTTGGGTATTGTATTGAGAGAGTGGTGGCCTGTAATAAAATATGAGCAAGTGATTCTTAGTGGAGGTAGCCCAAATTGGGTGAACCACGTTAAATACTATCTCTTTGTGTTGTGTTATTATTATTCTACACTTTTATTTGAGATCTGTAATATTTTTTGCATATTAATTTCTACTATTACAATTCTATGAGGGATTATTTTGCATATTTAATCCCTTATTTCTTAACAGTTTCATATTACTATTCATATGCTTTTTGAGTGAAGAAAGTACTAATTAATCCATGTCCTTTGGCCAATTTGTTTTTCTTTCTGTTGTCACTTTTGATCCTTCGACCATAATTTCTCATTTTGTTGTCATTTTGTTTTATTCCTATTCCTGACTTGGGCGCCCAACCAGGACTGCCACCTTGGTCCCCTCTGGGTGCCCTGATCCTCCTTGTACTTTACTTCTATATTTTGGGAACTTTCTAGATGTTTGAGATATCCATATTTTTAGTGGTCGGCCTTTTCGAGGTTAATTACGAAATTAGAACAAGAGAACCATATAAATATAAAGTTATGATACCATAACGAGGGACAAAGCACTAAACATCCACTATCACCTCCTAGAGTTGCATTCATCAAAGGCATCTAAAGCTACATTTGCAGCAATATAACTCCATCACAAAACACACAAGGTTGGTTCATATGAATCACACATCATAGGAGGGGAGTCTATTGTTTCCATGCACACAATTATTACATTCTACATCTATTTATTGCTCACTACTTCACAAAGTGTGACTAACACAAGAGCAACCTAGGGAATAATTTGTACACACACACACACACACCTAGAATTACATTAGGTCTGAGATGTAGTGCAATGCTCAATTAGTAAGTCAGCCATATTGGCAACTGAGGATAGTCCAACCCCTTCATATGCATATTTCTTTTTGTAGGGTTTTGACGCTTTGTTTGGGGTTTTGCAGGTGATTCTTAATTGCAAGTATTATAGAGACATCCGACGTAGTTCAACGAAATTAGTGTGATAAGAAGAAAACACAGGTGAATACCTAGTGACACCTCAGAGGAGGTTTTCAGGCCATTTCCACAGACTAGGGCACCCATGGGAGGTACCCATATCCCTTTCTAGGAACCCCAATCCAGTCAGAGAGCTTAGATATGTAATTTCTTAGGCTTCTATGTGGTTGTTTCCTCCTCTTGTTTACCTAGTTTACACCATAACACAGTCCCGCACATTCGTTGAATTAGCTAAGGACTTCTTAACCCTCTCTTGCACATTAGGGTTCAACATTTCTATTTACTAAATTATTTAGGTAATTTTCTTTATTTATTTAGTTGTTATGTACTACTTTGCATAACATCTAGATTACACTAGAATATCACATTTTAGTTTAATCATTTTAGTAAAGCCCACACTCGACACCACCTTTCACTCAGGGATCGTTTTCTCTTATTTGTTATGAATCAATCTTTTGAAGAATTTACTGAAGTCCATCTTAATGTCGTCAATGATCATATTGCTGAGCATCCTCAATATCTATATTTGCTTCTATATGCTACTTGTGAGGAAGTCATAAACCATGCAGATCTTAATTCTTCTGCCACTATTTCCACCATAGTTGTTACCCAACCAATTACTTTTACCCTTTAACCCATATCCATTGTTCCCGTTTCTATTCCTACCCATACTAGAATCATTCTACCCCACCCCTTGTTTCACACACATGGAAGCCTCCTTCCGTTGGCACTTAAGATCTAGCCTCCCTTGATCAATACTTTCAAGTGTAAATTCATCTATTATAGCACGTTATTTGTCATGCATCTCCATCTTTGGATTCTACTTTGATACTACATACTCCATTTGCACGCTCTATATCCAGCTCTTCATTTCTGCCAAACTTTTTCACCACTAAACTACATATCTTCAATGGCCATGGTGACCCTAAAGAGCATCTCTGAGCTTTCGATGTGGGTTGTCTAGATTTTGTGGATGATCATATCCTCTTAGCTAAATTTTGTCTTGATAGTTTAAAATATTATGGAATGCATTGGTTTTATGATCTACTTGTCCATTTGGTAGCATCCTTCATGCATCTAGCTGATGCTCTTCTCACTCACTTCTATATCAATATCAGATCCAAGATCTCATATGCCCAACTCACACAGCTTAAACAAGGATCTAACAAACATTTAGTGAATTTTGTTTTAAGATACAAAAACAACTTAGCCACAATGTCAAATGTTCTCACGGACTCCGAGCTTCAATATTTATTCATCCAAAGTATGCTACCACCTCTCCAAGAGAGTTTCCTCTTTGAGATATCTCCTTCTTTCGATGATATTTATCATACTCTTAAGCTTCATAAAACCAATCTCTTAGCTATCAAAAAGCTTAAATAACAAGAGAAAGCATCATCCTATACGTGTTTTCTGAGTAAGACAACATTTAAACCATCTATAACTAAACCTACTGATTTGAAATTCACTGTCAATGTAGTAGCTACTACTAAAGAAGTACAATCACAACCACCTCTGCAAACATTCACCAAATTTCCTATTGCCTTACAGCTTATCTTACAATAGATTCTTGAAATAAATATTATCACACTTTCTCCACCACTTGAATTGGAACTATCATGACCAAAAGGAAGGAATTACAATGACCAATTCCAATGTGATTATCACCACTATGTGGGTAAATATACCAATAGGTGATTTAAACTACACACTATCATCCAAGATCTTATCGATAAAAATAAGCTTGAATTTCCTGAGACTACAAATTCTCCACAAGTTAATGAAAATCGTAAGCTTAAATTATTTGGTAACTCACCTCTAGAGAATGAGAAGAAAACTGTTGATCCATTGGCTAATCATACTTATTGCGCAGGGCCCCCACTTTAATTGAGGGCCCTTGAATTTTTGGTGGCTAACACTGACATCACTCCGCCAGTCATCTCTTTCTCTGATCACGATTATCATGCCACTTTCTCTTCTAATCACTTACATATTAGTGCCTTTATTGGATTTGTCTCTATCAGTAATACTAAGGTTGACCCGTCATGGCCTATTAGTGCATGTTCTCTACAAATTACTGATGTTATTGTTTATTTGCATTCACACATCTCATATCTGATGAATAATTCATATGGTGTGGTAAAACTTCATGTTATAATAGGACCTCTTACTATGTTTGTACCTTTCCTTATTGGACAAGTCGTAGATGGTTGCAAAATGCTCCTAGTCCTCAATTGGATTCATCGGTCTCAATCTATTATTTATTTGAATCATTTGCGACTCAAGTTCATTAATAACAATCAAGTTGTTTCTATTGACAGTGTACCCCCATATACTCCATGGTCTTCATTTCCTTGAGAAACGCTTTAGGAATCCCCTAATTCATCTCACACATCACAACCTATGTTAATTAAATCACAATTTACACATAGTTCACCTACTCACACGCTGTATACATGGCCGCACCACTCTATTAGTCATACATATAGGCATAGTACCTTTCCATACATAGTTACCACATCTCGTTGTAGGTCACCACCTCATTTTATTCCACGTGGGTGTCCACAACCTCTGCATTTGGCCTCTCATCTATCTCCCTCACCTATACATTTTGTTGTGCCTACACGTTTATCATACACTCATCCATCACATCCATCTAGAATTCACTCACTTGTATAGTGACTATCTAGTATTCCACCACTACTAGAACATACGGTCAAATGATTTCACCACCATTAGCATCAGATGAGGGACCTTCTTCCTTCACTTTTAGTTTTTAATTCATTCACTCACACGCACTTGGGGGGCATATAATCCACACCCCCCCGTATCCTAGTATCAACACTCATCTCATACTCATCTTTACACACATCCGCATTCTAACATTTGCATAGCCATATACATTACATAGATCATCATAACCCTATAATGCACTCTTGTGATATGGTTCACACTTGAATGTTAAGGGTGTTCACTACACATGGACCCCACACACTACATAGTAGTTATTACACATTAGGCACTGTTGGTTCTCAATTTTATCTCTCCCCATTTTTCATTAAAATTTTTCATTTTATGGGCTTTGTCATTTTTTCTATCTCCCCATATTGATGCATGAAAACTCTATCCTCCATTTGGTTTCCATGATTAGTCCCTTCCTTTGGTTGAGGATCACTTTAAATCTAGAGTTTTTTTTTCCATTCCTCTGTCCATGTGAAAGCTCTGTAACTTGGGCGTAAACTTGGGTTTTTTTCCCTTCCTTTTGTTTTCCACAGTCACATTTTTTTGTCCCTGTCTTTTTTGTCCCTAGTATATGTGAAAACGTGATTGGATGCGGCTTGGAGGATCATATTTGGGCCTTATATTATTTCCAAATTCTCTGTTCTTGAAGAAGGAATCATTTTCAGGTGTAAATAGTGATTTTCCTGCATTTTACGATTTGACAGGTGTATTTTTCCTGGTGAACTTTACATCTCAGCATAAGTGGAAACATGGCCGTTTCTAGTTGGATGTGGCTCGGCAGGTCACTTTGAAAACTCTAAGGATCAATTCAACTCAAAGCTTTTCCACGTGGAGGGCCAACACTCATCTAAAAATTCACCTTTTGGTTTGACCTTGGAGTTGCGCTAGGGAGACATGCAGAGGTTTCCACTGCCTTGACCAGACTTAAACAATTTTTTCATGCAGCCAGTGTCACTTTGACAGACTATGGACACATGGAGGGTTGACACTCATTTGAGGATCCACCTCAGGGTCCCACCTTAGAAATTGCGATAGGGAGACATGTGGAGGTTTCCGCCGACTCTGCTCTATACTTAAACTTTTCGAAGAAATTTTCTAATGCCTGGGGTACGTGGAGGCACCGAGCCTATTTAGGGACTGTCCCCTAAATTTTATTTTGAGGAAGCACCAGGAGGACACTTGGAGGCTTCCACTCACTCTGCCCTTGCTTTTACTTTTCAATGGCCAAGGAAAACTTTCTCGGACCATAGACACATGGCACCTTCCACTGATCCTTCAAATTTTTTAACAACTCTGCTGGACTGAGACACATGGTGATCTCGTGCTTGTTTAGGATCTCGGATTTTGAGGACCATACCAAAGGTGTGCCAATTTCACACGTGGAGGCTTCTACTAGCTCCTTTTTACTGAGACTTTTTCAAAGGCCAAAATGTGTTTTTCTTGGGCCCAGGGCACTTGAAAGGCTTGTGCTTGTTTGGAAACTTGTCCATATACTTCTCCTTTATAGTTGTGCCAAGGAAACATGTGGAAGGCTATAATGTAAAGTAGGAAAGGGGAAAAATGAATGGTTGTGCATCTCACCTATTTTTCTACCATTTTTTCTCCAAGAGTCCTGGACATACGAATACGCATAGTTTTTCAAATTTTTTGATGAAATTCCTTGTCATTTTTGTCTGCAAAGTACCATTGAATGTATTTGAAACTTAATTTTTGAGTCCAAGGATTTTTAAGATCGATATTTTGAAGTTGGAGTTGCTTGAGCACTTGCAAAAATGTGAATTACCAGAGAAGATGGATGCAGGGTAGAATTGTAGAGGGAAAAGAGGGAAAATGATGAAATGATGAAGGTTGCAGGTGCAAAGGATGGAAAAGGTGTTGCCTCGAGAGTGAAAAGGATTTCCTGTCAGATCCATCTATGCAGAGCTTCCGAACAATGACTAAAATGGGGATTTCTTGCATGAAAAAATCATAATGATTAAAAGGATTGTCAAAAAGGTTGCGGCATGGCATCCTAGTCATTAGTCGACGGTCTGAGAAATGTGATCAGTTCATAATTGGTCCACCTGGCAGCTTTCAGATGTGAATTTGTTAAACGTCACTTTCTAAGGCAAATTGGTAACAAACAAAGGCCCCTCGAATATTCTTCTTTTTTAGGGGGAAATTTTGGGAAGAGTGAGCGAGTGAAATGTATAAATGTAATGAGAATACTCTTGTAAAGGGTCGGGGGTTGAATTCTTAAGAGAGAAAATTTGAGAAAGTCATCTTCCTGAGAGACCAATCCGAGATACCTGGTTAATTTCTTCTATGTTATATTTTCTATCATGTCAAGTTGGTTGCAGATGTATAGCCATTAACAAGCACTGAAATTTCTCTAGAAGCTTTCTCATGTTGATGAATCTAATCAATTTCAAGTTAATTTGTGTCAATCTTGGAGCAATTTGTGTCTGATTTATTTCATAATTTCTGCAAATGGTTTTTCTTATTCCTATTGCAATCTTATATTGAAATCTTTGTGAAATCACACAAGATCTCATCCCTATGACAGTTTAGTGGCATTTACAATTTCATTTCAAGAAGAGCCTTCATCCTGTGATGAGATAAACAAATTTAAAATCACTCCACTATCGTTTGTTGATAAAGATTGTCTATAAGTCTTTGGGTGTACGTTAGGCATGATTTATTAGAGATTTTGGTATTTAATTATGTCTTTTAACTTGATCCTTTGTGCTAGATTCTCAAAGATTGTGTGAAACTATGCTGATCTGGGCCTCCATTAAAGCACACCTTTTGGTTGAAGGAATGCCTTAGCTATTCCAAAGTCTTCTATCATTTAGCTTTCCAATTGTTGTGATGTCTCTCAAAGATCTGGTATAATCAACTTTATCCTGCTTGATCTCCCACCAAAATCATTTAAAAACCATGAATCCGTCCTGAACTACCCCTATCTTGCCCTGTATATCCACAAAGGAACAAAATCTATATACGAAAATTTGTAGAACAATTAGGATTTTATAATGTCTTCAGTAACCTTAGTCTTGTTTTGAAAGTATCTCCATCTTTTAGAAGTGACAAATATTAAGAGTTAAATTATGGAGTATTGATGATACTTTGCCAAGGTTTTCTTCATAAACTTTGTGCAAAAGAAGAATATCTCCATCTCCTTCATCAAACAGAGGTTACACTATGGGTCCTCTCACCCTGGTCGAAAGGCATGACCTAAAGTAGTGAGGATAGGTCAAATCCTCTTGAAGGTGTTATCCATCTCTCCAAAAATTCGAGTGATAAAGGGCCAGTTAGATCTCGTCCCTGGATATAAAACGGCACACATTATGATCTATCTATCTCTAAGCTCCATGTCAAATCTATGATGTTACTCAACTTGAAAGGGAGAAGAAATTTGGATATGAACACTAGTGGCGCCGCAGCTAGGGATCTGATTTACGTTATCAGGGATGATTTGTTGATTTTTTTCCGATTTATATCCATTTGTCCCATCAACAAAACTAGTGGAATCATTGTTGGGGATCTGATTTGTGTTGCCGGGGAGGATTTGTTGATTTGTTTCCAGTTCATATCCATTTGGCCCGTCAACAACACCAGTGGTGTCATTTCAGGGGACTATTTTAACAAAGGTGCAGTACATACAGACCATGGTAATGTTTCTTACATGATCTAAGTGCAAATACATTGTTGAAACATCATTATCTATTTAGATCTGTAAGAATTGTTCAAATTTTTAAGTTCTGAGTGCAATATTTTGAGCTTATATAGTTATTGCACTAAAGTTTGTATCATCATCGATAAATTTGGGTAAAAGAAGAGAAGATATTGTAATATTTGCATGAACTTGGTATTGACATACATTTTATAGGTATTTCATAGTGCATTTGCACAAACAAAGGTGAAAATCCTTAGTGGCGACTCCGTGTTGTTTAAATTCTTAATAAATACCAGTCTTAACATATATCAAGTAAGATTTGTCATTAATCTCTACAAATATGGAAGGAAGAAGATATTTCTTCTCCAAGGACCCTATTAGAAGGTTGTTTCAAGAGTTGGGAATGTCTAATTTAGAAGGAAGAATAATTTGGAAGGTTTTCGGAGATCAAGAATCAAGAAAAGAGATCTCCATTGGTGAAACTAATCAGTTTGTGATTGAAGATTACAATACTTCCTCAAGTGCTTCTGAATCAGGTAGTCTCTTTGTTGAATTGAATTTTCCATCTAGAGAGGGTCCTTTTTTATTTAAAAAATTTGCTTCTCAATCTACCTCCTTATTTTACAAATCTGATATATTTTTCCAAGAAACAGAGCCTTTAGAGGGCAGTCATTCTGAGAATTGCATCCCTGTACCACATAGACCCCTCACTCCTCATCATTCTATTTCTATTGTAAGATCACCTCCTCAAAATAATATGGCTCAGCCTCCACCTAGAGCTCTATTTTTTGTTAATACTTTTGGTCTCATCAATTTTAGAGGTATGGTTGCCTATCCAAAAGTTTTGGCATAAGATGTAAGAAATAGATTGCCTAAGTTTCAAGGAAATAATGCAATCACTAGTGATCAACACTTGAATCTCTTTGTCAATATGATGGAGGACTTTGAAATAGAATTTGAGGATGTGTACATTAAATTGTTTATCCATACTCTAGAAGAAGATGCAAGGGACTGGTATAAATATTTGCCAGATAATTCCATTGATTATTGGACAAAGATGAAGAATGCTTTTAGAATGCAATATGGTGATAAAACGGGCCCCGGGTTTCTTTTATTAGAGTTTGAAAATATAAAAAAGAATCCTAATGAATTAGTGCATGATGTCAATACAAGATTTAACAAAATATTGAGAATACTTCCTGTCAATTTGAGGCTATGTGATGAATCATGTCTGATAAAGTATTCATATGCATTTAAGAAAGTTGCTTATTATTTAAGGGATAAGAACCCAACAAATTTGAGGCAGGCCTTTACCATGGCTCTGCAAATTGAGAACAACATTAAATTAGTTGGAAAACCTCCTGAGAGGGAGGGTGTTAAATTGATCAACCCAGAGAATCTGCAATCAAGTAAGTTTTTGGATCTTGAGGAAGCTGTAAAGACTTTGGCTGGGGTTGTCAAAGAAATCTCTTACAAGCTAGCCAGGGAAGAGAAATGAATTGGACAAGGATATCAAGGTCACCATAGGCAACAAGGAAAATAAATATTTGCAAATCATCCTAGAAATGATCAGATATATGATGACAGAGGTAAAGGACCCATGGGAGCTAGACAACCCCAAGTTAGGGAAAATAGAGTAGTGCCTGATCCTCTAAATGCCAAATTTGTTGTTGTTGAAGAGACAAATGAAGTTGATTGGTCTGACAAATTTTTCTTACCCCAATTTCCATGTGAAGTAGATCAACAAGTTGAAGAAGAAGATGATGATGGTAACACTAATGATGATGCATGCATGGTGGACTGCTCTACAAGCTCACAACAAGAAGCAACTTTAACTGAAGTAATAAGTGCAAGAACTACTACAAGTTTTTGGGATTGCATTCACTGAGTACCTCTTCTTCCTCCCTCTCATACTTTATAAATAGATATGGTACAAGATTTTGAACTTCCTAATAATGATTTTCAGTACCTAAGAGCTCTAATGATTAATAAGTATGATGGAGGGATCCCATTAGAAGAGGATAGATAGCTGTTAATGAATGTTGTTGTTGCCAAAGAAAAAGAGTATAACACAAGAAGTAAAGCTGTCAAAGGGGTAGGGCCTCAAGCCAAACCAAAAACCCCAGTCCTCACCAATGTCCCAAAAGAAACATAAAAAAAAGATGCATCTCGCAAAGGCCTTGTTGTATCAAGTAGAACTGGTGTTCCCACCTATGCCCAAAATGTGAAAAATCTTGTGTCATCCGATGGATTTGTCAATCTTTCTCCAAATACTGCTTTGCCCAAATACATTCCTTATGACATTGCCCAAGTCTTGAGTCAGATCAAGATTTCTATCCCAATTGTTGAACTGCTTAGGATTCCTAAGCACAAGAAGAGGGATTTTGAGTATTTGGGATTGGAAGTAGATAGGAGTACCCAAGGTAGAAATATAAATAATGTAAACACTCCTCCTCCAACCATTGCAGCCCTAGAAAAAGCACCAGCATTGGAGGAGATCGGTAAACCACTTGAAGTTTACTTGGGAACATATTTGGTTGAGTCTCAATTAAATATTGATCCATTTTTTACAACACTAATTATTAAGGACAAACTACTACACAATTGTATGTTTGATTATAGAGCATCATGCAATGTTATGCCTCTAGAACTCATGAATGAATTGAACATTAAAGTGACATCAACTTATGGCAAGTGTACTACAATGGATTCTATAGAGGTGCTAGTTGTAGGATGTGTAAAAGGTTTGGTGGTTCAGCTTGCAGCTTATCTGGGTAAGAACTTGAAAATTGATGTTGTTATTGTTGATTAACTTGCCAAATGGGGCATGTTGTTATCAAGAAAGTGGGTTGCAAGTGTTGGTGGAAGTGTTCAGATGGATATGTCTTTTGCGACCATTCAAATTGAAGCCAACCTTATAAATTTGTATGGAGAGAAGACGATGTTACACCTCATTGAAGATCCCAATAATGCTTCTTATGAAGTGTTTTATGCTGATGTAGATGCTGATAATTTTTTTGGGTTTGCTGATGGCAAGGAGCACAAGATTGATCAATGTAAATGTCTTAAACAAGTAGGTTTTCCTTGGACCTTGTTATTCAATGGAGCTTGTTCCAAGTTTGGAAATGGTGCTGGTATTGTTATGATTTCTCCAGGCCATGAATATTTTGTTTTTTCTTTCAAACTCAACTTTGAATGCACTAAACAACATGCACTAAACTCAAACTCAAATTTTTATGGAGAGAAGACGATGTTACACCTCATTGAAGATTCCAATAATGCTTCTTATGAAGTGTTTTATGCTGACGTAGATGCTGATAATTTTTTTGGGTTTGCTGATGGCAAGGAGCACAAGATTGATCAATGTAAATGTCTTAAACAAGTAGGTTTTCCTTGGACCTTGTTATTCAATGGAGCTTGTTCCAAGTTTGGAAATGGTGTTGGTATTGTTCTAATTTCTCTAGGCCATGAATATTTTGTTTTTTCTTTCAAAACTATTTTCCCTTAATAAAAAAAACTTTGAATGCACTAACAATATTGTTGAATATGAAGCATTGTTATTAGGTTTGAGAATTGCATGGAAATATGGTGTAAAGGATATCATTTTCAAAGGAGATTCAGAATTGATTGTCAAGAAAATTAGAAAACTATATGCTACTAAAAATCAGAGAATGAAACAATACAATCATACAGTCTAGAATTTGATTGAAATGTTTGAATCATTTAATATTGTGCACCATGATAGAATTTTTAATGTTGTTACAAACAAGTTAGCAATGCTAGGATCTAGATTTGGAAATTGTATAGTATCTCCATTTTGTGAGTATGATGTTGAAATACTAACAAGGCCACCTATCGTTGACAACGTTAAAAATAGATTGGGAACCAATGATGTGTGCTACTGAAGGAAAGGAAACTTTATTTGGAAAATAAATCATCAAACTGAAGACAACCATGATTCCCAAAGGTTTGGTGGCACTCGAATCAAAATTTGATAATGTTGATTACATTATTAAAAGAAGTATGTCAGTTACAAGAGATGTGGAAGAGCACGACCTAGGCACAAAGGAAAAACCACGTAAAATCTAGTTAGGAAGCAATCTGAGTAAGGAAGAGAAGAAGTCCTATGTTCAATTGCTGAAGAAATATCAAGACTGCCTAGCTTGGTCTTACTCTGAGTTGAAGGCATACATGGAATATTTTTTCCAACACGAGATTCCTCTTGAATCTAATTCCAAGACTTTCAGGAAAAAAAAGAGGCCTATCAATCCAATCATCTCTTTGAAGATGCAAGAAGAATTCAACACCTTACTTTATTATCAAGAAGCACATACATTTTATAGGAGAAATAATAAACAATATTCCCCTAAATTGAAGGAGGAAGATATGGATGTAGGTGAGAGAATAATGGAATACAACAAGGAAGAGAGAAAAAGGGATAATAGAAAAATAAACACACCTAAAATATAAGCTATGCTACGTATGCTAACATTCCCCCGCTTATTACATTATTCTTGCAAATGTGACCCCTGAAAAGTTCAAATTTCACTTTTCCAAGAGATTTTGTGAGAATTTTTGCAACTTGTGCTTCTGTAGGACAGTACTGGAGCTGAATGTGATGGTTCAAGACATGCTCTCGAATGAAATGACAATCAATCTCAATATGCTTTGTTTGTTCATGAAAAACAGGATTCTGCACGAGCTTCAACACACTTTGATTGTCACAATAGAGAATAGGTGAATGTTTTTCAGGAATTCCCATATCATCTAAAATACGATGTAACCATATCACTTTGCACACAGATCCTCGTACGGCATGATATTCTTCCTATGTGGATGAGATATAAACAACATTTTGCTTCTTTCTTATCCACAAGATGGGTCCAGATCCAAGATGAAATATATATCCTGTAGTTGACTTCCTGTCATCAACAAATCCGGCATGGTTCGAGTCAACGTATTCCTGTAAGAATAATTGATCATTATTATTATATTCTAGATCATAATCAAATGTTCCTCAGATATATCTCAATATATGCTTTGCTGCTGTCAAGTGACATTGCTTTGGCTCTTGCATGAACTTGGAAAGATAGCTAATGGAAAATCATAGATCTGGTCTAGTATATGTCAAGTAGATGAACCCTCCAATAAGTTTCCTATAGAGTGTAGCATCTACTTGAGGTGAGTCCTGGAATCTTGAAAGTTGCAAGCCTTTTTCCATGGGAGTGGATATATGTTTACAATCACACATTTTGTACTTTTCCAGGAGTGTCTTGGCATACTTTATCTAGGAGACAAATATGTGATGCTCCTTTTTGCCATATTTCCAAGCCAAGAAAGTAATGTAGTAGCCCCAAATTTTTCATGTTGAAGGTTCTTTTGAGATCATTCTTCACAATATCAACCTGATCTTCTAAACTTCCAGTGATCACAAGATCATCTACATATACAACAAGAATGACAATTTCTTTACCTACCTTCTTTATATACAAATTTGAATCTGAGGGGCTACGAGTGAACCCATGCTGCAAAAGGTGATCGTCGATCTTGATATACCATGCCCTTGGAGCTTGTTTCAGTCCATACAGTGATTTGATGAGACGACAT
Source organism: Taxus chinensis (assembly GCA_019776745.2). Lineage (NCBI taxonomy): Eukaryota > Viridiplantae > Streptophyta > Pinopsida > Cupressales > Taxaceae > Taxus > Taxus chinensis. The sequence goes on from CM034156.1 coordinate 348,189,585, forward strand.
ACCTTCTTAGGATGCTTTTCATCAACAAATCCTTCAGGTTGGGTCATGTACACTTCTTCTTTTAGATCACCATTTAGGAAAACACTCTTGACATCCATCTGTTGAAGTCTCCATCCTTTTTGTGTTGCCAGTGTGTAAACAACTCTAATGGTCTTGATCTTCATAGTGGGTACAAAGGTTTCTTCATAGTCGATGCCCTCTTTATGAGCATATCCTTTTGCTACAAGATGTGATTTATGTTTGTCGATGGATCCATCTGCCTTATATTTTGTCTTGAAAACCCATTTGCAGCCTATGGGTTTCTTTCCTATAGGCAAATTGACAAGTTCCCATGTCTAATTTTTCATAAGTGAGTCATATTCTGTATCCATGGCTTCCTTCCACTGAGGTTGAATGAGTGCTTCATGAACATTTTCTGGCTCAGAGCTATTAATCAGTGAACTCATGAGTGCAAAGTTTACCTCATTTCTTGTTTGACTCCTTGTTTTGACTTCGGATGATGTATCTGGGAGTTGTTGCAAATGTGAGTCCTTGATGGTGCTTTGTACCCACTTCGGACGAGAACTTGGCTGATTTTGAGAAGAACTGTGATGTTGTCATGTGGATTGATGTGGAGTCACATTCTCCAGTTCTCCAAGGTCAATAAATAGCTCTCCTGGCAACATTTCCTTTCTTTGAGTAGTCTCCTCTGGCTCATCATTTGATTCAAAGACTAGTCGGTGAGAGGTGGTTGGAAGTGGATCTTCTATTGATACTATTGAGTCAAAGGATGACTCATCACAAACCACATCATGACTCTCCTATATTTTCTTTGTCTCATGATCCATGAGACGATATGCCTTCAAGCAACTGTTATAGCCAAGTAGAATGCATGGGAGCGTCTTTGGCTTAACCTTCTTTCTCTTCTGAGATGGGACATGCATATATGTTGTGCAACCAAATAATCACAAATGAGAAATTGATGGCTTTCTACCACTCCATACCTCTTCTGGCATTTTATTTTGTAGAATCTTTATCGATGCCCTATTGAGAAGATATACAGCTGTCTGTATTACTTCATCCCAGTAGCGTTCTTCTAACTTTGTAGTTGACAACATACAGTGAGCCATCTCCATAATTGTGTGATTGTGACGCTTAACAATGCCATTCTACTGGGGCGTGTAGGGAGTAGTCAGGTGTTGCTTAATGCCTTGTTGGTTCAAAAATGCCAAGAACTTATTTGATGTGAATTCCCCCCTCGATCTGAGTGAAGTAGAAGAAGAGGTTGGCCGGTCTCTTTCACAACACGATGATAGAAGTTTTGGAAATGTTGAAGAGCCTCACTTTTCTTCTTCAGGAAAAACACCCACATCTTGTAGGAGTGGTCATCCATGAATAGTTGAAAGTACTTGTATCCTGAAAATGAAGCAGGAAAAGGGCCATTCAAATCTGTATGAACTACCTCCAGACGCTTCTTGGCATGGAAGGTGCTTGTCTAAAATGAATCCCTATGTTGTTTTCCTGCAAGACATCCAGGGAAAATAGGCAAGGAACTGGACAATTTTGGTAGTCCATGGACCATTTCTTTTGAACTCATCTAGTGCAATGAACTAACTAACAAGTGTCCATATCTAAAATGCCATAGGGTAGATTAATTCTATGTTAGAAGTAGATAAAGCTAATTACAGAAGATGAAACAATATCTAAAGAAAATAAATTATCTTTTAGAAATGCTCTAGCAATAATCTTACATTGTCACAAGATCAAACATGATTTGATGCCATTTTGGACAAGAAATTCTACCTGCAGGTGATGATTCAATAGTTGAGTTACTGATAGGAGGTTGTTAGTCAAGCTAAGAACATATAGTACCTTTGTAAGTGTACATTTTCATGGTCCCAAAGGAATTGTGACTCTTCCTATTCCTTCTGCAACGTACTCTTTGTCATCAGCTATCCGAACCCAATCTCCAGTGGGTTCTTCATTAAGTGAATCAAACAACTCCTTGTCACCTGACATGTGCTTACTTGCATCAGAGTCTATCAGCCAGACTCTCTTCGTGGTCGGTGAATTCTGAGATACAAGTACAAGATTCTTACCAGAATGTGCTCCTTCTAATGTCTCTTCATCAGAATCATTATCTTCTTAGGATGCGAGATTCCCCTTTTTCTTTTCTCTAGCAGGGATTTCATTTGGAATTTTGAAAATCTTCGCACCCTGATGTGCTTGTTTGACTTGAAGACCCTTGTTTCAAGCTATTGTACTAGCAGTGATCAATTTCGTGAGTGTTGGTTCTACAAATGTGACACCACCTCCTTGAATTTATATCTTTCTGCTTTTGTTTTGGTTGCATTTGATTTGTATTCTCTAGGGGACCCATCCAATTCTTATGGCCACAGTATGGCTTTGAGAACAGGGATTTATCCTGAGACTCCTCTTGGGATGAATTGATGGCCTCTTCATGCTGCAAAAAATTCATGAGTTCTTTGAATGCCACTGTTTGTTTAGATACATTCAGTGTCATAACGAACACTCAGAATTGAGAAGGGAGTACTCTCAAGGTGATTGGTACGAGAATTTTTTCATCCACCATTTCACCGAGTGCTAATAACTCTGATCACAGCTCAGCCACGTGACATAAGAACTCCTCAACTTTCTCATCTGAACTCATAGAGAGGGTATGAAGCTTTGACTGAAGATGGAGGATCTTAGTCTGATTTTTGGCTTGATAAATTGTTTCCAGCTTGTCCCAGGCCTCCTTTGGTTTCTCTGCATTCTGAACATGCGTTTGCACATCATCACTAATACTAAGCATTATCAACATCAAGGCTTTTGCACTAGCCATCTCATACTTCATTAATTCGTTAGGAGCAGTGGGAACGAGCACCAGATCCGGTCACGATGCCCCATAATCCTGCAAACTAAAGGATTGTCTACATCTTGGTTTTCCAGGCCACAAAATTAGGCCCTTTAAGCAACTGAGCATGAGAGAGGAGCAAATTTGGAGCAGACATCTCCCTTTTTTTATATAAAAATAATAAATAATAAAAAAACTTTTATTTATTTATTTATTTCAAGAGATATTACAATTTTTTTTAACTCACTGATGTGAAGTACTAGCTCGTAGATGCTCTCGATACTCGCATGCTGAGAGATGACGATGCTTGGTGGGGCATTCTTCTTCATCTTCACAGTCAGCATCATACCTGGATTCTAATTCTTTCCGTATTCACTTTTCTTGGTAGCTGACGTTGAAAAGGAAATATTCAAGAAGTCCTTGTTGAACTAGCTCGTCAAATACTAGATTGCCGGTGTTCCGAAGCTCATTTAGCAAAGCAAAGTAGAATCCAGAGCTCTCAGGAGCTTCTTCACGGTGTTCTCTGGTTGGCGAGTCAATGTTCCAGCTTTCAGCAGTGTTTATCATTTTATTCACACTATTAATCAAGTTATCTACACTCTACATTCGATGCAATGTTGTAAAAACTTCATGTTTTTATGTATTTAAGATAAACTTTCACAAAGAATTTGGTCTGTTCCTCCATGTAGCAATAGAAATGGTATTCTCTCACATGTATTTTGCACTTCCACCAAGCTTTTTATTTGATTTGTTTTGTGTGGGAATGAAGAATTCTATCATGGTCATTGTCATCTTCCCTTTAAAAAATTCTGCATAGGGAAATAGATGAATTTGCTGCAGTAAATAGAAAAAAAACATTAAATATATGTCTACTCCATGCAGCTTTCTATGAGCAGTAATTCTTCTACTCCATGCAGCTTTTTATGAGCAGCAATTCTTCTACTCCATGCAGCTTTTTATGAGTAGCAATTCTTCTACTCCACGTTAGCTTTTTATGAGCGGCAATTCTTACTCCACACAATTTATTTTATCAGCAGCAATTCTTCTACTCCACACAGCTTCTGTCCTCTCCCACACAGAAAAAAAACTCCACGCACTAATATGTCTAAGCCTCCTTCCATGCAGATGTAATGTCAGTCAATATGCCACGCTTTGTAGCATTTGCTTCCTTTGTCACGCCCCAACATCCACACAACCTCCTTCCACGTCCTGATCTTACACCCATCGCTTCCAAGAGTTTCTACCACCAATAAAGTGAGCACTAGTTTACTTCACATTTTGACAGTAATCTGGGATTCAATTGAATTCAATGCAAATTTTGATGGTATGCTCCTCCACGCCAATCCAACACACAGGATCCTTCAAATGTTAACTCACACCAATTGAGAAGGTTGCTCCAACTTCTCCACACAATTTCCACATAGGATATAGGCTTACACACATCAGACAAAGGTTTTGACCAGGTACGCTGATATTGTCTCCAAGCATAGGTTTTGACCATTCATCTCATTCCCACGCTACTATTCTTCAAGCACATAGGTCAGAGATTTGATGCTCTGATACCAAAATGTAGGAAGAAAATAGATGAGAAGAATGTGGAGTGAATAACTCTCAACACATTATTTTATTATGAAGAAGCACGTACATTTTATAGGAGAAAAAATAAACAATATTCCTCTAAACTGAAGGAGGAAGATATGGATGTAGGTGAGAGAATAATGGAATACAACAAGGAAGAGAGAAATAAGGGATAATATAAAAATAAAAACACCTAAAATATAAGCTATGCTACGTATGCTAACAAATAGAGCATCATTGAAAGATAATTACCCTCTGTCAAACATGGAGAATATGCTAAAATTGGTAACTGGTTTTGAATTGTTATCCATTTTGGATGGTTTCTCTGGCTATAATCAAGTTGTTGTGAAGGAATTAGAAAGAATAAAGAAATCCTTTACCAGTCCTTAGGGAACTTATGTCTATGTCAGGATGTCTTTTGGCTTAATGAATGTTGGAGAAACTTTCTAAAGAGAAATGGATGTAGAGTTTGTTGGTTATAGTAATGATTTGATTGTTGATTATCAAGATGATGTAACTATGTTTTCCAGAAAAATAAATGATCACTTGCAATACTTGTAGAGAATGTTGTTAAGGTTTAGAGAGTATGGCATATCATTGAATCCCAGTAAATGCCATTTTGGAGTGCAAAAGGAAAAGTTGTTTGGTCACATTGTATCAAAGGAAGGGGTCATGATTGATCCCGAGAGAGTGGAAGCCATCAACAAGGTTCCAATTCCTAAAACTAAGAAGGGAGTTCAATCCTTCTTTGGAAAAATAAACTTTATCAAAAGATTTGTGTCTAACTTTGCTGAGATGACCATCCCCATTACTAGCATGCTAAAAAAGGACCAACTTATCAAATGGGAAGAAGCTTCCATTCAAGTTTTCAATGGGATAAAGGAAGAACTAAAGCATGCCCCTATTTTGGAAGCTCCAAATTACAAGAATCCTTTTCAAGTGTTTTATTTTGCTTCAGAAAACACCATTGCATATGTTTTGTTGAAGAAGGATGATGAAGGGCCTGAGAGACCAATTGCCTTTTTCAATAAGACATTGCAAGGATCTGAGTTGAAGTACACCATCATGGAGAAGAAAACATTTGCCTTGGTGAAAGAAACAAAGGTTTTTAGACCCTACATCGTGAGCTCTAAATTTGTTTCTTATGTTCCCCACACCATGGTGAAATACATCTTATCAGAGATGGAGGTCTCAAGAAAAATATGTAGATGGGTAAACAAGTTGTAGGAATATGACATGGATATCCAAACCATGAAATTGATAAGAGGTTTGGGCCTAGCTAAGCTTATGGCTTAGATAAACTTTCAAACTATTGAGGTGATTGAAGTAGAAGGAGAAAGGGTGGATGTCCTTGAAAAGTTGGTAAGCTCTGAATGGTACAAAGATATAATATTTTATCTTAGACATCTATGCTGCCCTAAACATTTGAGTAAAAATCAGAAAAGATCTCTTAAGTTAGCCTCTAAAAAATATGGCTTTACTAATTTTGGGTTATCTTAGAAGAACCCGGAGGGAGTGCTCTTAAGATGCATTTCTGAGGATGAAACCCCAAAGGTAATTATTGATCTCCATGGAGGAGTTTGTGGAAAACATTTTTCTAGAAGAGTTACAGCACATAAAATCTTGAGGGCTAGTTATTGGTGGCCAACTCTCTTCAAAGATACAACTCTATTGGCTAGGAAATGTGAAAGTTGTCAGCTTTTTTATAGAAGAATGAAAGCTTCAGGCTCCCTTCCTTTGCATCCTGTGTCAATTGAAGCCCCATTTAAGCAATGGGTAATGGATTTCATTGGAAAAATTTCAGATCCTTCCAGTGCTGGTCATAAATGGATTCTTGTAGCCACTGATTATTTCACTAAGTGGGTAGAAGCAATCCCCACAAAGAAAGAAACACACCAAGTTATCATGGACGTCATTCTGAATCAAATCATATGTAGATTTGGAGTGCCAGCTAAGATTATTGCTGATAATGCCATGAGTTTCAGAGTCAAACCTTTGGTGACAATGTGCAAAGAGTATGGAATCAATTTGACATATGATTCTAACTACAATCCCCAAGGAAATGGACAAGATGAGTCCAACAATAAAAACTTGTTGAAGATCATTGGAAGAACCTTGGAAATGAACAAAAAGAAGTGGGGTGAGAAATTGAAGTTTGTTGTTTGGGTTGACAGAATCATTGTCAAAAGAGATATTGGTAAGAGCCCATTTGAGTTGGTATATGGAACTCAAGCGTTGTTGCCCCTTCATTTACAATTGTCTTCATTTCAGTTTGTTCAACAAATTGAAGATCAAGAAGATTATTGAGTTAGATGAAGAAAGAAGGGCATCCCATTAGCGGCATGTGAAGTTCAGAGAAAAGTTGAAGAAGTTATTTAACAAGAAGGTGACTCTAAGATATTTTGGGATTGGGGATCTTGTGCTATTATGGGATAACATACATGAAGATAAGGGAAAGTATGGTAAATTTGATGCATTGTGGATGGGCCCTTATTCAATTGATATTCGAATTGGTGAAAATACATTCTTCCTAAAATACTCAGATGGGGAATAAACTTGAATTGCCTATTAATGGCAGGCATTTGAAACATTTCCTTGATTGATTTCTCAGAATCAAGGTATACTCCATTGTACAGTGTATAGTCTTTTGGTTTCTTTCTGCTTTCATGTTTTTTTTGTTTTTGTTTGTCTTGGTCCTTGGTGGCCATTTTGTTGGTTTATCGGTTTGTCCTTGGGGGAGTTGGTTATTATTGTTATACTCTGCAAGCTTATTCTTTGAATTCATTTCCCAATGGTCTATTTTTGGCACTTGCTCTGCTATTTGTTCTTATGGCACTCACAGGGAGTGCCCATCCCCGAGTCGGAGCTGATGTTGGTGCTCAATTTGATCTCGCTCCGTTTCTCATTGAAATTATTCACTTTCCGGGCTCTTTCCTCTTTTCTATCTCCCCATATCGATGCATGAATTTTTTTTCCTCCATTTGGTTTCTATGATCAATCCCTTCCTTTGGTCAAGGATCCCTTTAAATCCAAAGTTTTGTTTTTTGTTCCTCTGTCCATGTGAAAGATCTGTAACTTGGGCATAAACTCAGGTTTTTTCCCTTCCTTCCATTTTCCACAGTCACGTTTTGTTGTCCCTATCTTTTTTGTCCCAAGTATCTATGAAAATGTGATTGGATGCAACTCGACATATCATATTTGGGCCTTATATCATTTCCAAATTCACCGTCCTTGAAGAAGGATTCATTTTCGAGTGCAAATAGTAATTTTCCTATAGTTTACTGTTTGACGAGTGTATTTTTCCCTGTCAAATTTAAATCTCAGCATCAGTGGAAACGTGGCCTTTTCTAGTTGGATGTGGCTTAACAAGGGAATTTGAAAACTCTAAGGCCCGATTCAACTCAAAGCTTGTCCACGTGGAGGGTCGGTGCTCATCTAAAAAATTTCCTTTTGGTTTGACCTTGGAGTTACGTCAGGGAGACACGTGGAGCTTTCTGCTACCTTTCCTAGACTTAGACAATTTTATCATTTGGCTGGCATAGCTTTGGCAGACCATGTACACATGGAGGACCAACGCTCATTTGAGGATCCACCTTAGGGTCCCACCCTAACAATTTGCATTAGGAGAGACATGTGGAGGCTTCCGTCGGCTCCGCTCTATACTTAAAATTTTCAAAGCAATTTTCTAAGGCCTGGGACACGTGGAGGGACCGTGCCTATTTGGGGACCAACCCCTAAATTTTATTTTGAAGAAGTGCCAAGAGGACACTTGGAGGCTTCCGCTCACTCTGTCCTTGCTTGGACTTTTCAACGGCCAAGGAAAACTGTCTCGGACCCTAGACACATGGTGCCTTCCATTGATCCTTCAACTTTTTTAACAACTCTGTTAGATTGAGACACGTGGTGAGCCCGCGCTTGTTTGGGGTCTCTGCTTTTGAGGACCATACCAAAGGTGCCATAAGGAGACACATGGAGGCTTCCGCTGGCTCCTTTTTACTAAGATTTTTCAAAGGACAAAAGGTGTTTTTTCTTGGGCCCAAGGCACGTGGAAGGCCCGCGCTTGTTTGGAAACTTGCCTTTGTACTTCACCTTTGTAGTTGTTCCAAGGAAACACGTGGATGACTATAATCTAAAGTAGAAAAGGGGTGTAGAATCAACAGTTGTTGTGCATTTCACCTCATTTTTCCACCATTTTCGCTTCAAGACTCCTGGAGATGCAAATACACATTGTTTTTCATCATTTTTTGATGAAATTCCTTGTCGTTTTTGTCTACAAAGTGCCATTGAATGGATTTAGAACTTAATTTTTGAGTAGCCAAGGATTGTTAACAATCGATATTTTGAAGTTGGAATTTCTTACGCACTTGCAAAAATGTGAATTACTAGAGAAGATGGATGCGGGGCAGAGTTATAGAGGGAAAGAGAGGGAAAAGGATGAAATGATGGAGGTTGTAGGTGCAAAAGATGAAAAAGGTGTTGCCTTAAGGGTGAAATGGATTACTTGTCAGATCCAACTATGCAGAGCCTCCAGAAATTGATTAAAATGGAAATTTCTTACATGAATGAATCATAGATGATTAGAAGGACTTAAAATAAAGTTTGTGGCGTGGCAACCTAGTCATTAGTCAAGGGTCTGAGAAATGTAGATTAGTTCATAATTGGTCCACCTGGTAATCTCTTTGGATGTCAAATTTGTTTAAACATCAATTTTTGAGGAAAATTTCTTACAAGAAAACGCCCCCCAAATATTCTTCCTTTTTTGGGGGGAAATTTGGGATGAGTGAGCGAGTGAAATGTATAAATGCAATGAGAATACTCTTGCAAAAGGCGGGGGGTTGAATTCTTAAGAGAAAATTTGAGAGAGCCCATCTTCTTGAGAGACCAATCTGAGAAACCTGTTAATTTCCTGTGTTTTATATTTCAATCATGTGAAGTTAGTTGCAAGTGTACAACCATTGACAAGCTCTAAGACTATTCAAAGAAACTATCCCTTACTGATGAATCTGATCTAATTTTCGAGTTAATCTGTGTCAATCTTGGAGCAATTTGTGTCTACTTTATTTTAGAATATGTGTAAGTAGTTTTTCTTATTCCTATTGAAATCTTGTGTTAAAGTTCCCTCTGAATCACATAGGATCTTATCCATGTGACAATTTAGTGGCATTTTCAATTTCATTTCAAGAAGAACCTTCATCCTATGATGAGATAAACAATTTAAAATCACTTTAGTATCATTTGTTGATAAATATTGTCTGTAAGCCTTTGAGTGTATCTTAGGCGTCAAGAACCAGGGGTCTTTGATGTTTTATTGATTCTTTAGCTCAAGAATTTTTATTAAATTCTTGGAGATTGTGTGAAACCGCACAAATCTGGGCCTCCATTGATGCACACCTTCTTGTTGAAGGAATATTTAGCTATTCTTGAAGCATTCTGTCATTTAGCTTTCCAATTGTTGTGAAGGTATCTCAAAGATCTGGTTTAATCAATTTTATCCTCTCTTAATCTCCCACAAAAAATTATTCAAAAACAAATGAATCCATCTTGAACTATCCTTGTTTTCCCTATATGTCTGCACAAATGAATAAATTCTATCTACCAAAATATGCATAAGCAATCAAGATTCCATAATGTCTTTAGTAACCTTAGCCATGTCTAGAAAATATCATCCATATTTTAGAAGTGACAACTTGTGAGAGTTAAATTGTGGTACATTGATCATATTTTCTCATGGTTTCCTTTCATAAAATTTGTGCAAAAGAAGGATATCTTCATTATCCTTCACCGACAGAGGTTACAAAATGGGTCCTCTCACCCTAGTTGAAAAGGCATGGCCTAAAGTAGTGAGGATAGATCAAATCCTTAATGAAGGTGTTATCCATTTATCTGATGCCCAAGTGAAAAAGAGTTAGACGAATCCCCTCTTTGTCTACAAAATGAATCATAATAAGATCTGTCTATTTCTTAGTGTCTTGCGAAATATGTGATACTACTTAGTTTCCAAGGGAGAATCCAATTTGGCTACCAACAATAGGTACTCTAGATCCTTATCATTTATGATATATCATTTCCCATTCCATCTGGACATGTATTCATTTACTATAGTTTTTTTCTTCGTTATACAAAAAATCGTACTCGCTGGTATGTGCATGGGTATTCCTTGACCACCCTTCACTGATGAAGAGTATGCTATGGGCATGTATAAATTGTGTCTTAACAGCTCATTACATGATCAACTTGACAACTTTGATTATCAGGTCTTTAATGCTTATTTGTATGACTTTGACCTTGAAAATGACAATCTATTAGATGACATTACATGATTGATTCTTCATCTTCCATACCAGGGTGGCATAAAATTCACATATCCCCCACCATCCTACTATAAAAACACATATTATACTCATATTTATGTATAGCCACATTCTAGCATTCTCATAGTCAATTACATAAAATGCATCAACATTACCCTATGACGTAATCTCGTGCTTGGGATCACAGTTGAATGTTGATGGCATATTAAACATGGAAGTGACACAATACTCTACACATTACGAATCTTCACAAACCTTAGAGTACATTTTTCATTTTACATGCAACATTTGGAATTGGCACATCTTGCATTTACATCCTATTCTACCATACATATTATGCCTTTGTACCACTTATAAGTATTGCACTCACTACTCGATGACGCACTCTAGTCTCACGGTCCATACTGGACTATTGAGGGTATACATAAAAAATCAACCACATCACACTCACATGTTCATCATTCGATCTTCTCATGCGATATTCCTAGGATTAGTGATATACGCCTTAGGCTATAGGGTCACTTCTTCCAGCATCATCTTGTGATTGGTTATATCATCACTTTCTCTTACATAATTTAGTGTTATACACTTTAGGATAAATCACCACCTCCTTTCTATTCATCTAGTCATGATATACACTTACATTATAGGGTCAGATAAATTTCATCTCTATGTCGCATATCATCACCATACACTCATCACAACGCACTACACACAACACATAGTTTGACCATTTACTGATGACACACTCTTGTTTTTGGCTCATTCTTGATTGCTGAGGGGGCATGCTAAATTAACCTCACTTCATACAAATCCATTCACTCGAGGGGCATGTGACTCCTATCATTCACTCTATATTCCATTCCATCCATCCATAACATACTACATTTTATGGTTATATTTACTCTTTCTTGTACTTTATTTTACATTAACACTTTACTACACATGTTAGTTAGATCTCTTGTATGCCATTATCCTTACCATACGCACATGTGCATTCACGTCCTTCTCTAGTTGTGATGGAAGGCTATACAGGGCTTATACGTGCAACATTGATGCTTATCACACTACCTAGTGGGGCAATCCACATTCGTACACTACAAGTGCTATTGTTTCCTTTTGTACTTAGCACTTTCTATTATCAGGTTATACGTGCTTTTACATGTTATTTTTGCAACATGCTAACGAGTGATTCATGTGTATCATTTGTTATGCAGGGATAATTTATTCTGTGTTTGTCCATTTGTTGATTATTGTTTTTTATTGTTTAAGGGCCTTGCCTTTCGTTGTGTGTACACACAATTTTTGTGTGTTTATGATAGCCTTGAGTGTATTGTGACATTGTGAGTGGTGTCCCATGTTTGTAACCCACTTTGAACAGTCTATGATTTTATTATTAGGTGTTTACATTAAGTGATTATTTTTCTAGCTTACACATTGTTTGTTTGGCTTATACTTGTTGTCTAGATGCATTCTTGATGATACTAACACTTTTTTTCTAGCCACTTATTTTTCTGTGCCATGGTCTTTACCAAACATATTCCTTTCCCCCTGTAGGACACCATTTCAATTTATGTGACCAGTCCTCTTTTGAGACCACATTCTCCTATCCGCGACGTCACATGCACCCCCTAAGATGGGGGCATCATTTGGGGTTTTACATATGATACTGATATAGTTCATTCTATAGTTTATTCAATGGTTAAGTCTATAGTATAGTCTATAATCATCATCTATGACACAATTTAGTTTATAACTAGTGGGTTTAGACTAGTATACGAACCCCATACATAACAAATTTTACAAGGTATTTTGTTCTTAGCATTCTGAGGAGCATTTATAGGTTAGAGGATACAACGTAATTTCCTCCCTACACTACTTTAACTAATGGTTCCAGATCACCCAAAAAACTAGACAGTACAGATATCTCTTCACAAATCTCAGGGAAGTAGTTACAGGTTGGAGGATAACACAAATTTATCCCTACAATTCATTGAACACATCAAGATGAGATTGCCCAAAAAACTTGCACTTCACTGATAGCTACTGGATATTTTTTGTATAACCTTTTGTCTCATCATGGACTAGGTATACGCATTCCTTTTTTCATTTTTCCTACTTTCATTCACTGTCTTTTTACTATATATACGTTTTCAAACAAATACATGCATACTTTAATACTTGATTGTCTTCTCTTTTACAGGTCCGTATGTATGGGAAACAAGTAGTCAAAAACAAAACACACATGGTGAGTACATCACACACGATACTAACCATACATGTACACTACATACATTGACATCTTGACACACGCTTCTGCCCTAGGTTCATTCTCATCAATATTTTTACACTTTTGCATCTTTAGTCTCCACACTACACCTTTTTTCACTCCATTCTTTGTATAGTTCTCCAGTATGTTTCTAAAACACTCTACATGGATGATTAGGTATGCATATCTATCTACTTTATATTACCAAACTTTCTGCTCACCAACATAAATTGGGGGAAAATGTAGTCAGTAAATCACACACTTTGAGTCAATATTTGTTCTTGGTCTCATACTACTATTCATATGGTTTTTGAGTTAAGAAAGTACTAATTAACCCATGTCATTTGGCCATTTTAATTTGATTTTTATCGTCAATTTTGATCCTTTGACCATAATTTCCTAGTCTATTTTTTCATTTTGTGTTATTCTTATTCCTAACTAGGGTGGCCAGCCAGGACTGGGGCACCATGGTCCCCTCTGGGCATCATGATCCTCCTTGTATTTTGATTCCATATTTTGGGAACTTTATAGTTGTTTGAGCATTCCATATTTTTAGTGTTTGACCTTTTCGACGTTAATTACGAAATTAGAACAAGAGAACCATAGAAATATAAAGTTATTAGACCATAATGAGGGAAAAAGTGATAAACATCTACTATCACCACCAAGAGTTACATCCATCAAAGGCATCTGAATCTACATTTTCATCCATCTAGCTCCATCATAAGGCACACACGATTGGTTCATGTGCATCAAACTTCATAGGAGGGAAGTCTATTATTTCCATGCACACATTTATTACATTCTACATCTAGTTATTTCTCAGTACTTCACAAAGTGTGATTGTAACAAGCGCAACATAAGGCATAATTTGCACACACACACACACACCTAGAACTACATTGGGTCTAAGATGTAGTGTAGTGATCACTTAGCAAGTCCACCATTGTAGAAGTTGAGGACAATTTGACCCATTCATATGCATCTTTTTTTAGGGTTTTGATGCTTTGTTTGGGGTTTTACAAGTGATTCTTTATTGCAGGTCTTACAGTGACGTCCAATGCAGTTCAATGACATTAGTGCAACAGGAGGAAAACACATGAGAATACATAGCGACACCTCAGATGATATTTTCAGGCCATTTCCATAGACCAAGGTGCCCATGGGCACCCATAGCCCTTTCCAGGATCTCCAATCCAGTTAGAGATCTCAAATTCGTATTTTCTCATGCTTTTGTGTGGTATTTTCCTCCTCCTATTTACCTAGTTTACACTACAACACAGCCCCACACCTTCATCGAATAAATTAAGGACTTTTTAACTCTCTCTTGCACATTAGGGTTTCACATTTCTATTTACTTAGTTTCTTGGGTCATTTTCTTTATTTATTTAGTTGTTATTTATTGCTTTGCATAACATCTAAATTACACTAGAATATCACATTTTAGTTTAATCACATTTCTCGAATCTTTAGAATAGAAATAAACATTATAATTATCACATATTTATAAATGTTAAAGAGCTAGCCCTTGTATTAGGCTATACACATACCCAATAATACTTATCTTCTACCTATGAAACATGCACATATGTCTATATACAACCCTGTAATATGATGTATATGTTTATAGCATTGTGTTTATTATAGATAACGTAAAAACCATGGTAAAACGTGTGTATTTTGACATTGATTTTTATGTTAACTACATGTAAACCCATACATACATACATACATACATATAGTCATACTTCTATATTTGGCTTATATGGTTATTATAATGCATTCCCCCTATACTTCATGTTACTAAACATGTGCACATCATATTTTATTCAAAAAATAATTTTTCCATAATCTAACTATTTGGAATTGATGGTGTAGATACAAACTTAGTGGGGATGATATGATAAATGCACAATGGAGGTCGGCCTACAACCAAAATAAGGATGCATTAAATGAAAAAAATGACACATGTACGCCCAACAGAAATAAAATCTCAACGTAACTAGTCAGAATAGGAAACTACCCAAGGCGCTTACCCCCAGAGGCCAATTCCCCACCCAAAAATAGTTCCCCTCCTAATTTCTATAATGTGCAACACAGTTTCCACACCTACCTAAAATCATTGTTTTGTGGTAAAACTTGGTTGATATGTAATGAATCATACTTAGGGATGAAAATTATTCCCACACCTACTAGCCCCATCTGTTGTAGGTGCTCCCATGAAAGGAAGGGACACTTTTTTTCTTTATGGAACAATATGGACCCCAGGCCTCAATCCAAATAACTGACCATTTTACCAGATGTTGAGGAAATCCTTATCGAAAGAATTGCACAACTTTTATAGGTCACTCAAGCTCATGGAGGCCAATACATATATATTTTCGATACCATAAGCTTCCCCTAAGACATTACATCCATATTGCACTTCTTACCCTACCACCCATAAATCCTAGATATCCTAATACGTAAAAGACTAGGAGAAAAAGGAAAACCATATGAATGCTTTGTAAGTAGAGAAAAATTTTGGGATGCACTTGCATAAAAAATCTAACATGACCCATAATATAGTGATGTCATCATAGATGAATGTGCCCTGACAAATTTACCCATTACTACCACAAATATCTTTCATAACCAACCATTTATAGTTGAAAAATCACCTACCCCTATCCTACCTACCACTCAAATAAATGAACTTGTTCTCACAATAGTAGAGCACACCCCAATGCTTTCATCATCATTTTTTGCATGAGTTCTAGCCGCACACATAGAGGTCAACCAAATTAGGTGCTACATGTAAAATAAACCATAAAACATCCCATCTATAGTTGATTGGCCCCAAATAAGTTTAGACCATGTCAATAAATATTCAATAGAGGACTTATTTTGTATGGCCTTTCTAACTCTTTTCCCATTGGGTGTGGCTAGATTTTTCCAACCATGGCCTGCTAAAATCTAAATGTATCAATATGGTCCCCACCTAATGTGGTACCATGACAACCGGTTTGGTAGCCACCCTTGGTTTCACTATTTTGTATTGAACCTTATGATGTGACATAAAAGCTAGGTCATCTCTTCTATTGTTCCTAAACAAAACATTGAAGACACATCACCTACAACCATTCAACGCCTCCATACTTTATTACAAACCATACCAGATGAATAAATATCAAGTCAACTCCTGTGATTTGGTTCAAACCTTATAGGTACCCAATGTTTTTGAAAAAAAGGTAAAAAATGAACTCTCATACATGATTATCCAGTTGGGTAGACGAATGTTATTTTTCACACTAAGTGCTATTGATACTAGATGGCCTAACTTGAATCACCTCATGCTTGGTCAACTTCCTCCCACCCCTTCTGGTACGAAAAAATGGAGAACCCATAACATAATAACATATCTGCATTTGATATCCACATATATGGAAATGAACTTTACAATAGTCAACGACTAAATCTTGGGAAAAAAACTACATAAAAAGACTTTTGTTATAGGTAAAGCTATGTACATTACAAATTGGAAATAGATTTTACTAAAAAACTCCCTTTTCTATCTATTTTTGCTAACCTGTCATGCTTAATCATATTTGAATGGAAACATAGAGTCTCCACCCACATTCATGGATTCATATATCTAGAGAATAGCCCCAACATGGACACATTAGACTTGGCCAATGGCCCCATCATCCATGTTGCTAAATATTACTTTGATAGCTACGTCACAACTTAGAATCCCACAACATAATTTTCCACTACTTCCCATATGACACACATAGGTAATGATGATCCATTCTTATTAATTTCTCTAGCTATACTCACTCCCAATACCGAAACAGATTATACATCCCTGGTTAATCATGTAAAACGACATACTAAATGCAGTACATCTACATTCCTATGTAAAAAACACCCCCAAATACTATGTAGGTACAAATTCTCGTGGCCAATTTAGACCAACGCCACATTGTGCCTAGACATACATGGCCAACTAGTTTATACTTCACATTAAAAAAAGACTAAATATTCACAACAGAACCATGCTAACAACTTGGCGCGCCAATACTGACTATCAAATAGTAGTCTCACACCTTGTCATTCTAAAATATATAGCAAAATATGCATGTAAGGAAGAACAAAAATCAAAAACATACCACCACATGTTAGATAGGATCATAGAGAGAAAACCCCTAAAAATTTTGTAACCACAACACACAATAAATTTCTTTGAGAAACAATTCCTAATCAAGATATTGGTACATAGGAAACATTTCATATGCTACTGAATTTTACATTAAAATTATGTAGCTGAGATTTTATAACCCTATCTCTAGGGGAAAAAAGATACATGAAGGTCTTGCAGAAATGACCCTTACCAAGAGGGGCAACAACATCCATTGACACATATATAAAAAGAACCCCCTTTTTATGACCACTTCTTAATAAAATCATCACGGTCATGGTCATATGACAAGCACCAGAAAATCCATCAATGGAAAGAAAGAACAAAAATGGAAATTTTCAGAGTGTTTTCCCACATTTCAATCACCCATTTAATTTTCTTGATATCGTACAAATCTTTTTTTTTCACAAATATATTACTAGAGAAACCTTTCCATAACATTCCAGGAGACTTAGGCTTATGCAAAGAAGCAATCAACCACCAATGGGATGCATTCTCACCAACATATTATCCATGGCATATAGAACCTGCACCTATAGATATCACAGATAATTCAGATGCAACTACCTTTGACAAAGACATGGATGAAGTAACAGTAGGACAAATGGAAGAGTGGGATATTTTTTCTCGGATACACTCAATAGGGGCCATCAATATTAGTGACTTAGATCTTCTTGAAAAATTTGATTTTGATCTCAGCCACACCTGGCCATAAACTACAACTGGAAACCAACTACATGAAATAGGTGCAAACTTCATAGAAACTTCACATACAACCACCACAATTTTTTATCCCATGCTTCCACCCACTAAATATGCCTAAAACTTATCAACAGAGAAAATTGATGCACTCCAAAGAATCATATCACATCCAGCTACAAGCCTAAGTGTCACACCACTCTATATAATAATTGAGGGAACAACTGGCACTGGGAAGTTGCTATGCCATTAACCTATTGCTTATATTAGGATATGAGTAGCTCACTTGTGGCTTACCATATCATTTTACTATATCATTTATAGTTTCTCATGCTTAGTAGGTCAGCCTTGGTAATGGCCATAACATATGAATAATATATATAGGGGATTATAGGTAGTAGCTCATTATCATTGGAGCATTTGAGTCTTATTGTATGGTTTGTAGGTTGCCCCCCCGAAGAGGAAAAGCTATTTTAATTTCATATTGAGATAATTTATCTACAAAATTATGTTATTTGGTGTTCTATTTCTGCTCATAATCTGAATAATACAAGTAATTTCATTACAAGTGGTATCAGAGCTGCAATTTGGGCCAAAATTAGGGTTAAAACCCTAATTTTCTTTTTCCCAATATATCTTGAGAACCAGATCAAATTTTTTAGAGATAAGTTTACCAAAGTTGACAATAATTACAAGTAGGATTCCCTGAAAATTTCAGACTTTTAAAATTTATTTTACAAATTTTATTGCAAATTTAGGGTTTTTCGTAAAATTGTTCCCTAGGATGAAATTTGTGGAAATTTTCCAATTTCTTTACATTTTCATAAATCCTTTAAAAACATATTGGTATTATCTTGTATTTTTTACCTATTCGAAATAAATTTTGTCTAAACCCTAAACCCTTGGGTTTGACATCATGGCGGGGCCTTCCACAAGAGCCAAAAAGAATCTGGTCACTCCTAACAAGAAGGGATATGGATTGAAGAGATGGAGTCAGAAGGGGTAAATAAAAATTCCCTTAACACTAGGGTTTACCTCACTTGATCATAAGGTGAGCCAAATCGAGTATGAACTGTGAAATGTACAATCTGAGATGGCCTCTAAAGGAGACATAGACCAAATCAATCAGCGGTTGGATGATATCATATAACATATAAAGGGTAAACATTATGTCAAAAATAAGTCCCGACTCAACCAAGGAGGATCTTCAGTTCAGAATAATGGGAAATTTAACCATGTTGGATCACTTTTCCATCCCAATCAGAATCCAACTTATTTACAACCACAGAACATGATGCCAAAAGTGGATATGTGAAAATTTGATGGGAAGGATCCACTGAATTGGATAAATCAAATGGAGAACTTCTTTGAGTTACATAAAACCCCATCGACACAAAATGTGACCTTGACATCCCTGTATCATAAACCAAACCAATTCGTTTGGTATCAATGGTTATGTGCTCGGAGGTAGAAGAATGATCTCAGTGTCACTTGGACAATTTTTACCGAGGAGTTGCAATTGCACTATAGTTCCACTGTTTCAAATAACTACTTTAGTCAATTAGAAAAGTTATGATAAACTGGATCAATCAAAGATTATGTGCATCAATTCAAGAACCTATCCTTAAGGGTAGAGAATATTACAGAAGGGAATTTGAATGACCTATTTATTAGGGGTAGTAAGGACCACATCGAGCATGAGGTACATATGTTTAATCCACTAAAGCTTTATGATTCTATTATCATGGCATGTAGAAGAGAGGAATTTTTTTTTGTAGTAGGAGGCAACCTTTCATTAACACCAGAGACTGTAGTACATATTTCCCATCATTTTCTCGACCAATTAGATTGACTCCTTAATAAATGGAAGAAAAGAGAGAAAAAGGATTATGTTTTAACTGTGACACCAAATATGTGCCAAGACATAAATGTGATGAGAAAAAGTTTTTCTCTATTGTAGGAGGAAATGAGGATGAAGATGAAGCTAAAATTATAGGAGAGGTTGAGGAACCAGTAGAAGATGAAGTAGAGGATCACCAACCTACAATTTCTTGCCATGTGTTGTCAGATATTAGTACTCTTCTAACACTCAAGGTTATTGGCTATCTCAAAAAATAAAAAGTGACGGTGTTGATTGATTTGGGGAGTAATCTAAACTTCATAAATAGTAATTTCACTATCCACCTCAATTGTTTTATTTACCTAGCTATAGAAATGTAAGTTATGATTGCAGATGGTGGGGTACTCAAGTGCATAGGAAAGTGTTATAGTATCAAGCTTTCCATGGGAGACTACATGTTAGAATCACCTATGTTTTTATTTCTATGGGAGGGGCAGATATTGTTTTGGGTGTCCAATGGCTCATAACCTTGGGTACTATAGAAATGAATTTCCAAGATTTGTTCATTAAATTTCATTCAGAAGGAAGGATAATACAAATGAAAGGGATGGTAGATAAGTATCCACAAATTATTATCTCTCATAATATGTAGAAGGTTCTCAGAAAAGGAGTAGATGGATTTGTAGAGAAGTTGTTTTCCATAGAGGTACAAAATATAGAGTCTTCAATGACACCCGATCTTTAGAAGATTATTGATGCTCACTCATTTGTTTTTGATGCAATTCCAAATAAAATACCACTAGTTAGGGATCATGATCATGCCATTTGGTTGATTCCAGGTAGCCAACCATTTAACATCAGACCATACAGATACCCATATTCCCATAAAAGTGAAATCAAGAAAATGGTGTAGGAAATGTTGAAGGCATGTATCATCAGGCATAGCCAAAGCAGATACTCTTTACTAGTGGTCATGGTACATAAGAAGGATGAAACATGGAGGATGTGTCCAGATTACCGAGAACTCAACAAGTATACCATCAAATATAAGTTTCTTATTGTAGTAATTGATTATTTACTTGATGAATTACATGTTGCTATTTATTTCACAAAATTAGATCGTCATTCAAGGTACCATCAAATTAGATTAAGAGAATCAGATGTTCATAAAACAACTTTCAGGACTCATGAGGGCCATTATGAATTTTGGGTAATGCCTTTTGGTCTTAAAAATGCTCCCTCAACATTTCAAAGCTTGATGAACACTATTTTTAGGCTATTTTAAAGGAAAATTGTATTATTTTTCTTTGATGACATATTGATTTATAGTAAGACATGGAAAGAACACTTGCAACTTGTAAATAAAGTGTTGGAAGTTTTGGAGAAACATAATCTCTATGAAAATCCATGCAAATGGTATTTTTGTGTACAAGAGGTAGAGTACTTGGGTCACATTGTATCCCATGAAGGTGTCAAATTTGATCCTCAGAAGATCAAAGATATGGTGGAATGGCCAAGGCCCAAAACTCTCAAAAATATCTGAGGATTCCTAGGACTAATAGGGTACTACAGAAGATTTGTGAGGGGATATGGTAGAATTGCGGCTCCACTCATTACATTGATAAAGAAGGATGCATTCCATTGGAAATACAAAACCACTAAATCCCTTAAGTAGTTGAATGAAGCCATGTGCACCACCCCAGTTTTGGCTACTCCCAACTTCTCAAAAAACTTCATTCTTGAATGTGATGCTTCAGGATTGGGATTAGGAGTAGTTCTAATGCAGGAAAGAAAACCAATTAAATTTGAGAGTCACCAATTCAAAGGAAAATATATACTGAAACTTATCTATGAGAAAGAAATGATGGCTATTCTTCATGCAGTCTGTTGGTGCTCAAAATTGTCTTGCCCCATTTGTGCCCTTGGAAATTTATTGATTTATGGCCTCCATCATTTTATCCTTCCCCCTGTTGTGCTTGGCTGGTATTTTTTGTCATTTTTAGTCTGATCCTAGGTCAAAGATCATGTGTGGGTCCATATTTGTCTCCTAGTTTCTTTTTTCCTCTAGAAAAGGTCTGTATTTTAAGTCCCCCCTATGCTATCGTTCCTTTCAAAAACTCATGTTTTCCCGTATTCCCTCTATTTGCCATGGTCAGAGATTTATTGTTCTTGACATTTCTGCCTTGAAATACTCAAGGATAATTAAATTGATGTGTCCCCAAGGAACGTATTTGAGTCTTAACAGCATTTCTAAAATATCTTTGTCCTTGAAGAAAATTTCACTTTTAGGATCAAATGGTTATTTCTTTGTGTTTTACAGTTTGACAGGCGTATTTCTCCCAGTCAAATTTACATCATTCATCCGATAGGGAAACATGGCACCTTTTGGTTGGATGCATATCGGCTTAATACTTCAGAAATTCCATGAAAAGTCTCATTTTTAGAAATATGTCCATGTGGAGGAAAGACGCTCATTTGAAGACCTATTTTTGGGCTTTGCCTTGGAGTACATGCCGGGAGGACACGTGAAGGCTTCCGCTTCTTGGCCTAGACTTAGACAAATTTTATGCAAATGGATACAATTTGGTGGAATAGGACACGTGGCAAGCTCACGCTCATTCAGGCTCTCTACTTTGGGTGCCATCTTGAAGTTGCACCATGGAGACACGTGGAGGAACCGTGCATGTTCGGGGACTAGCCCTTGAGTTTCATTCTAAAAGAAGCTCCAGGCTGACACATGGAGGCCTCTGCTCACTTTGCATTTTACTTATACTTTTCAATAGCCAAAAGGAGATTACCTCAGAGCATGACATGTGGCACCTTCCGCTGAACTTCAAGCATTCAGACAGACCTTGCCAAAGTAGGACACGTGGTGAGCCCGTGGTTGTTCAAAGTATAAAAAATTTTGGGACCATCTCAAGGAGCACCGTGGTGACACATGGCAGTTTGAAAAGTCAAAGAGGTGGGGAGGCGAGACCATCAGGGGCAACTTGGAAATTTTCCTCTTGTATTCAAATGACTCAAAGTATCAAAAAATCCTAAGGGCCCGAGGGAAATAGTCAATGTTTTTCCCTGGTCAATGGCGGAGGTGCGGGCTGACGGAGGAAATGTTAAAAATTTTCCTTCACAAAATATGATTAAAATATGAAATGAGAAGTGCTACCCCTCAACCAATCATATGAGGACACGTGTCTTGTGGGAGGGCGGAGCTATGGAGGAAAATTGAAAATTTTTCCTTTGTCTAAAAAGATGCAAAATGTGTAAAATTGAGCTGTGACTCCGTATCTAGTCATATTGTGCCACGTGTCAGACCCAAATCGCAACGTGCAAGTAGTGGAGGAAATCAAGAAAATTTGTAAATTTTCAAAAAGTTGTAACAAGGTCAGAAGTGTCCTCGAGGCCCGTGTTTACCTAGATCTGCCACGTGGAGGGCTCAAATTTAAAGATAAGAACAGATCGATGGTAGTTGTGCATTTCACCAGTTTGGTTCCACCATTTGAGCTCCAGGAAGTTTGGAGATGTCATTTTTTGCATCAATCTTCATTGAATTTTTTACCAATTCAATTCGTCTTGGCCTGCAGGGTCTGGATTAATCACTTTGGGGGTTCAATTTGTGAATCCAAGGAATTTTTCAAATAAATTTTTACTCTAGTTCGTAAAAAATGTGAATTACCAGATCCAAAGATGCATAGTAAAAATTGGGAAGGGAAAATATTGAAATGATGAAATGAAAGGGGTCTACATGTGTGGGGAATGAAAAACGTGCTTCCACTTTGGAGAATGATGAAAGTTTTGTAATGATTCACCTTTTGAAAGAACAACTAGACAACTTTTTGTGAGTTTGTTAAATGTCATTTTCTAGAAATATTGCAAAGAAAAGGTGCTTTGAATATTCCACTTTTGGAGGGATGATTTGAGGGGAAAAGTGAGTGAGTGAGTAAAAGTTATATATTGCATGAATTTTTCATGCAAATGGTCTGGAGAAACTTAAAATTTTCACGGGAAAATATGGGAAGAAGCCCATTCTCTGAGAATAACCTGAGAACCATTTTAACTCCTTTCTGCATCAAATTTGTATCATGTTAGGTTGGTTACAAGATGTATAGCCACTAAAAAGCTCTGAGATTGTTCTTATAACATTCCTCTGCTGATAAATTTGGTCATTCTAGATTATTTTGTGTTGTCTCTTGGTAAAATTTGCATTTACTTATGTTTCATAATGTTTTCAATTTGTGTTTCTTGCTCCTATTGCAATCTGGTGTTTGGAATTTCCTTTTGATCATGAAGATCTAATTCTGGTAACAGCTTAGTGGCATTTTCAATTCCATTAATCAGAAGAGCTTTCATCTGATGAAGGGATAAATAAATTTAAATTCACTTTGCTTTCCTTGATATAGATTTGATTGTAAACCTCTGGGGGTACCTTAGGTCGTGATAGAATAGAAATTTTTAAATGATTTGTTGATTCAATTAACTCAAGATTTTGTGATAAATCATTAGAGATTATGTGGAAGAGTGCAGATATGGGCTTCCATTTGATGCACATATCTTGGTTGAAGGAACACCTTAACCTATTTGAAGCATTTCTATTGTTTGATTCTTTCAAGTTTTGTAAAGGTCCTCAAAGAAGTTGGAAAATTCTGGTTAGTCTTGTCTGAATATCTCCCACTCCAAAATTCATTTCAAATTAACTCATCCTACCTATAATACCCCTGCATTGTATTGTGTGTCAACAAAAGAATACAATCCATTTACAAAAATGCACAAAGCAAATCAGGATCATACCATGTCTTTAGTAGCCTTAGCCTTGTCTTGAAAGCATTTCCATCATTTATTAGTGATAGCTCTTTTGAGTTTGAATAATGGGAAATTGATCGTGTTTTCTCAAGGCCATCTCCATACAATCTACACAGTACAAGGATATTTTCACCTCCTTCACAAAACAGAGGCTACAATATAGGTTCTCTTACCTTGGTTGATAGGCACAACCTAAAATAGTGATGATTAGATCAAATCCTTCCAAGGTGCTACCCACTTCTTCAAAGCCTGAGTGCTAACAAGTCAGATAAATTGCTTCCCTGGCTACAAAATGACATATAAACCATTTATCTTCCTCTGAGTGTCTTGTAAAATCCATGATGCAGCTCAAGTTGTGAAGGAGATTAAATCTGGGTACTAACACCTGAATGGCATTATTGCCAAGGATGAAGAATGAAATATCCTTACTAATTTGTTAATCTGCTTCTAGTTCATATTCTGAGCCCATCAACACCTAAATCGTTACCGAGGACATTTTTCAGTATTTATTCTTCAAAATCCCTGGTAATACGTTCTCATGTGATTTTATGTGCAACCACATTAGCCATGTGGATTATTTTATCATCAGTATTTTTATTAAGGAATGATAGTAGATTTCTGAGTTTGATATGTTCAAGTGTCTCCAAATTTTTGTTTCAAACTTTGCACAATAGTTGATAAATTGAGTGAAAGAAAATCAGATCTGTTCAAGCTTTGCATAGTGCTAATATTTGCAGTCATTTGATAGATCTTCATAGTGCATTTGCACAAACTAGGGTGAAAGTCCTTAGTGGTGACTCCTGGCTGTTATATTTTGATAAATACTAGTACCTTATCATACATTAAGTGAAGTGTGTCATATAAATCTACAAACCTGGAAGGAAGAAGATCTCTCTTCAGGAGGGACCCAAGTAGAAAGCTATTTCAAGAATTTGGAAAGACAGTTTTAGAGGAGAGAAAAGTTTGGAAGGTTGTTGAAGGACAGACATCAAGCAAAGGTATATCCATTGGTGAGAGAGATCAACCTTTAATAGAGGATTATCACTCTTCTTCCAGTGATTCTGATTCAAGTAATCTTCTCATAAATTTGTTTACTTCAACTAGTGAAGGTCCTTCTACTGTACCTGGTGAGTTCCTTCTTCAATATGCACATGTGTGTTTCAATTCTAGTAAAACTTTCCAAGAAAATCAGCACCTAGAGAATACCAATCTTGTGATGCCACATTTTTGAGCCCCAAAGACCTCGCACTCCTCATCA
Source organism: Taxus chinensis (assembly GCA_019776745.2). NCBI lineage: Eukaryota > Viridiplantae > Streptophyta > Pinopsida > Cupressales > Taxaceae > Taxus > Taxus chinensis. The sequence goes on from CM034156.1 coordinate 348,215,353, forward strand.
GTTTGTGTCACCCCCCAAGATCACCTCCATCAGACAACATGGCTTAGCCTCCACCTAGGTCTTCATTTGTGGTCAATACCTTTGGCCCAATAAATTTTAGGGGAATGGCTAGTTATCCTAATGCCATGCCTCATGATGTTAGAAGTAGATTGCTAAAGTTCCAAGGGAACAATGCCATAACAGGTTATTAACATTTGAAACTCTTTATTAATATGATGGATGATTTTGAAATTGGATTTGAGGATGTGTACATTAAATTGTTTTGTCCACACTTTAGAGGAGGATGCTAGGGATTGGTACAAGGCCTTGCAAATAATTCAATTGATTCATGGGCTGAAATGTAGAATGTATTCAGATTGCAATATGGTGACAAAACTGATCCCTAGATTCCTCTTATCAAAGTTTGAGAATATTAAGAAAAACCCAAATGAAATCGGTCCATGACTTCAACACAAGGTTCAATAAAACTTTGAGGAGATTGCCGGTAAATTTAAGACCATGTGATGAATCTTGTTTGATAAAATATTCTGATGCATTTGAGATAAAGGCTACATATTACTTGAGGGATAAGAACCCTAGAAATTTAAGGCAGGCCTTCACCATGGCACTTCAAATTGAGAACAATATCAAGGTTGTTGGGAAACCTCCTAAGAGAGATGGAGTTAAATTGGTAAACCCTGACAAGCCTCAAGAAAACAAGAGTGTAGACTTGGAGGAAGTGGTGAAAACTTTGGCAGGGGCTGTCAAAGAGATTTCCTACAAGTTGGCAAGAGCTGAGAAGGGAATTGGACAAACTTCACAAGGTCAGCCTAGGCAGTAAACACAAGATAGATTCGACAATCACCATAGGAATGAGTAGAGATTTGATGACAAAGGTAAAGGACCTATGGGATTTGGAAATAGACAATATTAGGACAAGGAAAGTAGGGTAGTGTCTAATCCGTTAAATGCTAGAGTGGCTGTTGATGATGCAAATCAGATTGACTAGTGTGATAGATGTTTCTTACCCCATCCTCCATGTGAAATAGATCAGAAAATTGAAGAGGAAGTTGATGATTATAATACGGATGATGATGCTTGTATGATGGACTGCCCTACACACTCATGTCAAGGAGCAACATCTACTGAAGTGATAAGTGCATAGAATGCTGCTAGCTTTTGGGATTGCATCCAACGGGTACATCTTCTTCCTCCTTCTCATGTTTTAGAAATTGATAATGTACAAGCCTTTGAGCTGCCCAATAATTATTTTGAGTACTTGAGGGCATTGATGATCAAGAAGTATGATGGAGGTATACCCTCAAAAGAGGATAGGCAGCTACTTATGAATGTTGTGGTGGCCCAAGAGAGGAGTATAACACAAGAAGTAAGGCTTGTCAAGGTAGTTTGGCCAAGAAGAAAACCCCATTGCTTTCTAATATCCCAAAATAAGTTCCTAAGAAAGAAAAACTACTAGGAGCCTTGTCCCAAGTAAAAGTTATGCTTCAAACCATGCTCAAAATGTTAAAAACCTTGTGCCATCTGATGAAATTTCTAGCCCTCCTATTGTTGTTTTTCCTAAATACATTCCCTATGACATTTCTCAAGTTCTGAGCCAAATCAAGGTCAATGTTCCAATTGTTGAGTTTCTTAGAATTCCTGAGCACAAGAAGACAACACTTGAGTATTTGGGATTGAAAGAGGAGAAGGCTATCGTGAAGAGAAATGATAATGTTGTTGAAGTTCCACTTGCTATTGTAGAAGTAGGAAAGACATCAGCATTGGAAGAATTTGGTGAACCACCGGAGGTCTATTTGGGAATATCCTTGGTTGAATCTCAGCTGAGTGTTGACCCTTTCTTCACAACTTTGATTATCAAGGACCAGTTACTACACAATTGTATGTTTGACTCCAGGGCGTCATGTAATGTCATGCCTTTAGAAGTCATGAATGAGTTATCAAAGTAATAAAAACATATGGCAAGTGTACTACCAAGGATTCTAGGGAAGTGCCAGTTATTGGGTGTGTCAAAGGTATGGTGGTGTAACTTGCAGCCTATCTGGGTAAGAATTTAAAACTTGATGTTGTAATTGTTGATTGCCCTGAAAAATGGGGTATGTTATTATCAAGAAAGTGGGCTACAAGTGTTGGAGGGAGTGTCCAAATGGATATGTATTTTTCCACCATTCCCATTGAAGACGGCCTTGTAAAATTATATGGAGAGAAGAAGATGTTGCATCTAATTGAGGATCCAAAAAATGATTCTTATGAAGTATTATTTGTTGATGTTGATGTTGATAATTTTATTGGGTTTACTGATGGTAAGGAGCACAAGATGGATCAGTCTAAGTGTCTTGAAGAGGTAGGCTCACCATGGACCTTGCTATTTGATGGAGCTTGCTCCAAATTTGGAAATGGTGCCGGTGTTGTTTTAATCTCTCCAAGCAAAGAGGAATTTTTTTTCTCCTTCAAACTTAACTTTGAATGCACCAATAACATAGCTGAGTATGAGGCATTACTGTTAGGGATGAGGATTGCTTGGAAGTATGGCGTAAAAGATGTTGTTGTAAAGGGAGATTCTGAGTTGGTTTTCAAACAAGTTAGAAAATAGTATGCAACAAAAAATCAGTAGATGAAACAATACAAACACGTAGTTTGGGATATGATTGAGATGTTTGATTCCTTCAACATTGTTCATCATGATAGAAGTTTAAATATGATTGCTGATAAGCTAGTAGTGTTGGGGTCTAGATTTGACAATTGTACCATTTCTCCATATTGTGAATATGATGTTGAGATACTCACTAGGCCTGCAGTCCCGGATAACATCAAGCATTGGAAAGTATTTGATGATGATGCTCAGGTTCAGAGGTTTTTGTAGAACCAAGGTGAGTTTATGGATCCACATATTGATTTGGAACCATTGGTGTGTAATGTTGATGGAAAAGAAACCTTGTTTGGCAAGGATATCATTCAATTGAAGACTAACACCATCCCTAGAGGGTTGGTTGCTCTTGAGTCAAATTTTAACAATGCTGATTGTGTAATCAATAGAAACATGTTTGCATCTAGAGATGTTGAAGAGCATGACTTGGGAAAAAAGGAGAAACCAAGGAAGATTTGGTTAGGGAGTGGTTTAAACAAGGAAGAAAAATAGTCCTACCTCCAATTATTGAAACAATATCAAGACTGTTTAGCTTGGTCTTATTTCGAGCTGAAAGCATATAGAGAAGACTTATTCCAACATGAGATCCCTCTTGAGAAAGATTCCAAACCATTCAGACATAAGAAAAGGCCAATTAACCCACTCCTTTCTTCAAAATGCAAGAGGAATTGAAAAAGTTGAGAGGATGGAGGAATCATTCAGCCCACAAGGTATTCTTATTGGGTTGCAAATTTGGTGCCGGTTAGAAAGAAGAATGGAGATATCAGAATTTGTGTGGATTTAATAAATATAAATAGAGCATCAATAAATGAAAACTATCCTTTACCAAACATGGAGAACATGCTGCAATTAGTGACTGGTTCTGAAATGCTTTCTACTTTGGATGGTTTCTCTAGTTATAACCAAGTTGTTGTCAAAGAATCAGAGAGGATTAAAACTGCCTTTACTACTCCATGGGGAACATATGTTTTTGTCAGGATGCCCTTTGGTTTAATGAATGCTGGAGCTACTTTTCAAAGGGCCATGGATGTTGCTTTTTCTGGTTATATCAATGATTTTATTGTTGTTTATCAAGATGATATTACTATTTTTTCTAGCAAAAGAATTGACCACTTGCAACATTTGGAAATAATGTTGATCAGATGTAGAGAATATGACATTTCACTCAATCCAAAGAAGTTCCATTTTGAAGTGCAAATAAAAAAGCTACTTGGTCACATTGTGTCTAAGGAGGGAGTTATGATTGATTCACAAAGGATAGAAGCCATCAACAAGATCTCGGTTCCAAAAACTAAGAAAGGAATCCAATCCTTCTTTGGTCAAATCAATTTCATTAGAAGGTTTGTGTCTAATTTTGTTGAGTTGACTCTCCCCATTACTTGCATGTTGAAGAAGGACCAGAATATCAAGTGGGAAGAGGCTTCCCTTAAATATTTTGATGGAATCAAGGAAGCATTGAAGCATGCTCCTATTCTAGCAGCCCCAAATTACAAGAAACCTTTCCAAATCTTCTCCTTTGCTTCTGAGCACACCATTGCATCTGTTTTGTTGCAAAAGGATGATGATGGAGCTGAAAAACCTATTACCTTCTTTAGCAAGGCATTGCAAACAACTTTGTTAAAATACACAATCATGGAGAAGTAGGCCTTTGCATTGGTGAAAGCAACTAAGGTTTTTCAGACCTTATATTTTGAGTTCCAAAGTTGTTGCTTATATTCCTCACACAATGGTAAAAAATGTCTTATCAGAGATGGATATTTCAAGAAAAAGATGCAGGTGGGTTAACAAATTTTAGGAGTATGATATGGACATTTAGACCAGAAATCTAGTAAGAGTTTTGGGTTTTGCCAAGCTCATGGCTGAAAGTAATTTGCATAATGCTGAAGTAAATGAAGTAGAAGAAGAGAGGGAAGATGTTATTGAAAAATTGTTGAACTCTGAGCGGTTAAAATATGTAATCTATTATCTTAGACACCTATGTTGCCATGGAAATTTGAATAAAAATCAGAAAATATCTCTCAAGCTAGCTTCTTAAAAATATATCATTACAAACTTTGGGTTGGCTTCGAAGAACCCTGAGGGAATCCTTTTGAGATGTGTGACTGAAGATGAAGCTCCCAAAATAATTGTTGATTTCCATGGGGGAGTTTTTGGAGGAAATTTTGCTGGGAGGGTTACTGCACACAAGATTTTGAGGGTTGGTTATTAGTGGCCAACTCTTTTTAAAGATGCAACTCAGTTGGTTATAATATGTGAGAGTTGTTAGCGTTTCTCTGGAAGAATGAAAGCTTCATGATCCCTTCCTTTGTAGCCTATATCAATTGAATATCCTTTCAAACAATGGGGGCTAGAATTCATTGGTGAAATCTATGATTCATCAAGTGTTGGAAACAAATATATTTTGGTAGCTACTGATTTCTTCACAAAATGGGTGTAAGCAATCCCCACTAGGAAGGCAATGCACCAAGTTGTAATGAACTTCATATTGAATTATGTCATCTGCAGATTTTGAGTGCCAGTAAAGATTGTTGCTGATAATGCCATGAGTTTTAGAGCTGGACCTTTAGTGGCAATGTGAAAAGAATATGAAATAAAGTTGACATATGATTATAACTACAATCTACAAGGAAATGAACATGCTGAGTCCAACAATATTTTTTTTTTGAAGATTATTAAAAGGACTTTGGAATTAAACAAGAAGAAGTGGGGTGAACAACTAAAGTTTGTTGTTTGGGTTGATATGATCACTGCCAAAAGAGCTACTAGTAAAAGCCTGTTTGAATTGGTATATGGAACACAAGCTCTGCTTCCCTTGCATCTGTAGTTGTCTTCATTTCAGTTTGTTCAACAACTTGAAGATCAAGAAATCAATTCATATGAAGCAATGATTAATCAGATTGTTGAACTTGACGAAGCAAGAAGAGCATCCCATCAAAGGCATGTAAAATTTAGAGAGAGAATGAAGAATTTGTTTGATCAGAAGGTAACCCCAAGAGCTTTCAGTATTGGAGATCTTGTGCTATTGTGGGATAGTATGCATGAAGATAAGGGAAAGCATGGTAAATTTGATGCTTTGTGGATGGGCCCATATTCAATTGACATAATAATTGGTGAGAATACATTTTTCCTCAAGGACCTTGATGGAGAATTGTTTCTGTTGTCTGTTAATGGCAGACATTTGAAGCATTTTCTGTATTGATCCCCAAAACTAAGATTTACATATCACTTGTACAGTGTATAGTTTTTGTTTCTGCTCTATTTTTTTTGTTTTAGTTAGTTTTGGGTTTGCCTTTGTGTGTGGTAACCCTTTTGTTGGTTTATCAGCTGGTTTTTTTGGGTGTTTTGGCTTGTGACTCTATTTTCCCAAAGGATATTTTGGCACTTGGTCTACTTTTGTTCTTGTGGCTGTAGACACTAAAATTAGGTCACACTCCCATTTGGTCCCTCATCAAATAAATACCTTGAACACATCCACCTAGCCATGGCCCCCTTCACCCCAATATGGATATGTTTTTAATTAAATTTTATTCATCACTAAGGTCACAATGTATCTATTATATTGGGATGCCTATCACTCTTTTTTCCCTCACCCAAGGTTGTACCCTGACCATTCAAGCCCTCCTAACCTCATCATTTACTACCTACGTTGTCACCCTCATTTGGGGACTCATTATTTTACCCATACCTCGGCCCTACCCATGCCGTGACCTAGATTCTTAGACCTAGAACATCACTAGTGACCTTTGACCTCATGTGTTCACTATACCTTGCAGCACCATTACCTTTGTTGATTGATCTAATAACCTTACCTTGCCTCTTGCCATGACCATTTATCCTGAGTCCTACCTTTGGTGTACCAGATTGTACACCTAAACATTCCTGCACCTGACCTACGTCGTGTTTCCTCAGCATATCCTATACAAGAATTGGAATACTGGAGAATCACCTCAACACTTCCCCTAAACCTATTGACATTAGACAATGTAGAGGTTGGATGCTCATGGTCTACCTGGTAACATGCTGCAGTTTACCATGTGTGGGCTTGCATTTGACTGGTAGCTACTTTTGACCCGGATTAAATTGCCTGAGTGGACCTTTTTCCTCTTTTTTTACCTGCCCGTTGTACTTTCCTCTTCAACATAACCTTTTATCTAAATTGCCAAGAGATTGTTCCTGATAGAATGCCATAAAATCCATTCTGGTTTGAGGGGGATGATGCACCCAGACATAGGGAAACCACATCTTATTTTTGTTAGCATAGTGCTTACCAATACAAAAACACAACAAAAAGGAAGGCAAAATGTCAGACACTAAAATTAGGTCACACTCCCCTTTAGGTCCCTCATCAAATATATACCTTGAACACATCCACCTAGCCATGGCCCCCTTCAAGAACTATAATATTGAATTTAATTAATTCATTATCCTACCAATTTATTACTTTAAATATCCTAATTGAGATAATGTCCACATATGGACCTCACCAGAACCTCATTTAGTCACCTCATCCTATAGACCTATTCTTAGATAAGTTGTTTAACTAACTTAAGAGTCCTACTACAAGGGCCAAACCCTAAAAATCAATGCCTAGCATTCCCACTAACCACATTCCCTCATGTTAGAAAGAAGATTCCATTCAGATCCATGGAGAAGAATGAAGAGAGGGATCCCAGAAAATCAATCTATCTGCTGAGTTTCAGTAAATTGGAAATCCTACCATGTACATTGATGTCGGTAGGTAGCCCTTAACCACCACCGCTTAAGTTGTGAACCATCGTCGGTTACCATTTCCCAACTCCCAAAACAACCTTATTTTGAGGTCCACTCAATTTTGAGAAAAAACAACAACTTGAGAATGGTCCAATAGTTGTGCAATCACACCGAATGCCCCATTTGAATCAAGACCTAGGGGTGTTGTGATTTTCCTAACAGGAGCATATGTCTTGCCCCATTTTGCCCTTGAAAATTTATTGATTTATGGCATCTGTCATTTTATCCTAAAAAGGATGTTGTCTTGGTTGAGTTTCTGTGGCAAGCCATACTTGTTTTTTGTCTTCTATGCTACTTGAAATAATAGTATGGTTACATATTTTCTATGGTTCCTCACATTATTCCTAAACTAGAAAAATAGGCATTTTCAATAACCCATTATCAAATCTCAAGAACTCACATGTTCTCTTCTTTACTCACATTTGGATCTGCAATAGAAAGGTTTTAGTTCATTTTTTTCCCTCATATACTGAACATAATAAATTTATGTCCCCACATAAGCCCTTTTAGTTCTTATATAAATAAGTTCTAAATCTTTGATAGATTGATTAAAATTCACTTTTAAAATCAAATAATACAGTTTCATACAATTTTCATGGTATTGACAGGTATTTCTCTCAGTCAATATTTTTACATCATTCAGTCGATAGTGAAACTTTGGAATACTTTGGTTAAACTATGCAGTATATACATGGCAATAAATACTTATATATCCTTGTGTGTTGTGAAAATCCTTATTAAAAAATGTGTCCACGTAATATTGCAAAACGATATTAAAATTAGTGGAAAGCTTTTAGTATAATGGAAAGTTTCCGTTATTTATAAAATTCTAGTGGTTTATTTTATTGCATTAGGCCACATATGCAGTTTGCGGCCCATAAGGGAATTGGACAGGTGGGTAGGGTGGTCGCGGCGCCCCAAAAACTATACTTTTAAACTCAAACCCTTTTGCGCCATGGAGACCCATTCTAATCAAACCGTGAGTATCATTTTCACAGGCCCTATAAAACAAAAAAGCACAGCTGACATGTGGAGCCTCTGCTCACTTTGCATTTATACTTTGAATTTTCAATGGTAAATATTAAGGAGATACACACACTTAGAGCACACACACACATGTGACACACTTCCACTGACACACATTCAGATAGAGCCTCACCGGATAGGATACGTATCTTGCCCGCTGGTTCAAAGTATCAAAATATTGTGGGTACCATACCCATTTAACCCTGCATTATGACACATGGTAAAAATATCAAAGAGGTGGGGAGGTTAGACCATCGAGGGAAACTTGGAAATTTTTCCTCCATTCAAATGACTCAAACTATCATTTAAGACCCAAGTAGCATTGAAGGGAAAAGTCAATGTTTTTCCCCAAGTCAACAGTGGAGGATGTGGGCTCTGGTGGAGGAAATGTTAAAAATTTTCAAATGAAATAGTGATTAAAATATGAAATGAGAGTGCTGCCCCTCAGCCAATCATATGAGGACATGTGTCTTGCAGGAGGGCGGATGCAATGGAAAAATTGAAAATTTTCCTTTGTCTTAAAAAGAACAAAATGTGTAAAATTGAGTCACGACTGTGTATCCAATCAAATTGTGCCATGTGTCAGGCCCAAATTGCAAAGGCGGTTCAGAAGGAAATCAAGAAATTTTACAAATTTTCCAAAAGTTCGTGGAAAAGGTCATGGGAATGTGTTTTAGGCCCATTTTTAATGGATCTGGGCCACATAGGGCTTAGTATTTAAAGTTAAGAACAAATTGACGGTAGTTGTGCAATTTGGCCATTTGAGCTCCAGGAAGTTTGAATGTGTTTTTTACATCAATAACATCAATTGCCAATTTGTCATTTTGGCCTATAGGGTTGATTAATCAATTTGGGGGTTCAATGGGTTAATCTAAGATCATTTCAAATAAATTTTTACTCTAATTCATTAAAAAAATGAATTACCAGATCCAAAGATGCATAGTAAAAATTGGGCAAGGAAAAAGTTGAAATGATGAGATGAAAGGGGTCTACATGCGTGGGAAATGAAAAACGTGCTTCCACTTTGAAGAATGATGAAAGTTTTGTAATGATTCACCTTTTGAAAGAACAACTGTGCAACTTTTTGTGAGTTTGATTTAAATGTCATTTTCCAAAAATATTGCAAATAAAGGTGCTTAAATATTCCACTTTTGGAGGGAAGATTTGAGGGGCCTTATGAGTGAGTGAGTAAAAGTTATATATTACATGAATTTGTCATGCAAAAGGTTGGAGAAACTTAGAATTTTCACGGGAAAATCTAGGAAGAAGCCCATTCTCTAAGAAACCACCTGAGAATCATTTTAACTCCTTTTTGCATCAAATTTGTATCATGTTAGGTTGGTTACACATGGTGTATAGCCACTAACAAGCTCAAAGATTGTTCTTATAACATTCACCTACTAAAAATTTTGGTCATTCTAGATTATTTTGTGTTGTCTCTGGTAAAATTTGCATTACTTATATTTTAGAATGTTTTCAATTTGTGTTTCTTGCTCCTAGTTGCAATCTGAAGTGTTTGGAATTTTCTTTGATCATGAAGATATAACCAGGTGATAGGTTAGTGGCATTTGCAATTCCAGAATCAGAAGAGCTTTCATCTGATGAAGGGATAAACAAATTTAAATTCACTGCATATTTTTCCTTGATATAGATTGATTGTAAACCTTTGGGGGTACCTTAGGTGATGAATAGAAATTTTAAATGCTTTGCTGGAATTCATCAGTAACTCAAGATTTTGTGATAAATCATCAGAGTATTGTGTGGAAGAGTGCAGATCTGGGCTTCCATTTGATGCACATATCCAGTTGGAGGAACACCTTAACCTCTTTGAAGCATTTCATTGTCTGAGTTTTTCAAGTTTTGAAAAGGACCTATAAAGAAGTTGGAAAATTCTAGAGTTAGTCTTGTCTGAATATATCCCACCCCAAAATTCATTTCAAATTAACTCATCCTACCTATAATACCCCTGCATTGTATTGTGTGTCAACAAAAGAATACAATCCATTTACAAAAATGCACAAAGCAAATCAGGATCATACCATGTCTAGTTAGTAGCCTTAGCCTTGTCTTGAAAGCATTTCCATCATTTAGTAGTGACAAATCTGTTGAGTTTGAATAATGGGAAATTGATCATGTTTTCTCAAGGCCATCTCCATACAATCTTGCAGCAATACAAGGATATTTTCACCTCCTTCACAAAACAGAGGCTACAATATAGGTTCTCTTACCTTGGTTGACATGCACAACCTAAACTAGTGAGGATTAGATCAAATCCTTCCAATATACTACCCACTTCTTCAAAGCCTAGGTGCTAACAAGTCAGATAAATTTCTTCCCCAGCTACAAAAGGACATATAAACTTATTTATTTACCTCTGAGTGTCTTGTAAAATCCATGATGCAGCCCTCAAGCCTACATTGAAGGAGATTAAATCTGGGTACCAACACAGTCAATGATACATGGTGAGGAGTCGTATTCTAATAGCTATAATATATTCAATCGTAATGGGCCAACCCCTCCTTGTGGCAAACATGATAGCCTGCAAATTCTTCCTTGGAGCAAAGGTCATCACATGATGAACCACATCAGTGGGCAATAGCACCAAACTGTATGGGTTACCATTTTGAAATCCTCCACAGATAGGGTGTTTATGCTCAGAGTGGACAAGTCGTCACATGTTTGCTCCTAAATCTCAGTCAGTCTAGATGCTTGTCCACAGCGGCCACAAAAATCCATGGTATGGATCTATGAAAAGGGTCTACTTCACCTAGACCATTGTCAGTCAACATCTTGAGAGCCACTGGATCTCATTGGAGGGATCTTGGTAGTTGTTATAGATGTGGAGTTTTCCGCGAGCTCAATTTTGTAAGTCCTGGGCGTGAATGTTGGGGTTTCCCCTGCATTTTATTTTTCCACAGTCATGTCTTATCCTTGTCAAATTTTATCCGAACTGCCTGTGGATTATGTGGTCTTCTTTGATTGGACACAACATGGACAGGTCTATTTGGTGAACTTGTCACTTTTGTTACATTTGTCAAAAAAGCCAAATTGGTCCCATGGCCCCGATAATTTCTAATTGGCTATTCAACAATATGAAGCGACAAGGAAAATTTATTACTTTGACCTCAAATATGGATACGTGGCCTTTTGAAAATTCAAAGTTGAAAGTGGCGGAGGTGGGTCACCGGAGGACTTTGGAATTTTTTATCCTTGTTTGTGAAAAAAAGAGTAAAGGTATAAAATTGAAGCGCGACCCCGAAAGTGCCCAGATTAAAGTCACATGTGTTGAGTCAGCATTGAATATTCAAAGCAAGGAAGGGTTGCCGGAGCACTTTGGAGGTATTTTCAAAAATTCTATTGAAGTGACAGAAAAAGTATAAAAGTGAGTCGTGACTCCAATGGGGCCCACATCAAAAGTTAAAATCGGAGAGGTGGGTTGTCGGGGAATTTTGAGATTCTCAGGCCCACTTTAACTCAAATATTTTCCATGTGAAGGGTCCGCACTTGTTTGGGGACCTGCCCTTGAATTTTACTTTTGAAGGAGTCTCGAAGAGACACGTGGAGGTTTCCACTGGCTCTGCCCACACTCATACTTTTCAACGGTCAGTGCAAGTTTTTTAAGACCATAGGACACATGGATAGCTTGCGCTTGTTTGAGGATCCCACCTCTGGGTCTTACCTTTGGAGTTGTGCCAAGGAGACACATGGAGGCTTTCCTGCTAGATCTTCCCATATTTAGAATTTTCAAGCGTCCGATGCAACTTTCTCGCACCCTAGGCCTAGTTGCACCTTCTGCTTGTTCTTAAACTTTTTCAACAACTTTTCCATGCCGAGAAACGTGGAGAGTCACGCACTTTTTTGGGGTATCTGACTTTTCGGCACCATATCATAAATTGTGTTGAAGAGATATGTGGAGGCTTCCGCATTGGCTCCTTTTTATACTGAGACCTTTTTCAATGGCCGAGGTAAATTTCTTGGGCCTAGGGCACGTGGAGAGCCTGCACTTGTTTGAGGTCCTGCCTTTGGACTTCATCTTTGAAGTTACACCGAATAGACACATGGAATCTTCCACTCCACCTTCCCATACTCTGACTTTTTAGCAACCGGTGTAATTCTCTAAGGTTCTAAACACGTGGACAGCCCGCGCTCATTTGGGAACCTATCTATGGACTTCACCTTTGTAGTTGTGCTAAGGAGACACGTGGAGGTTTCTACTGGCTCCTCTTTATACTTGGCTGACTCAAACTCGCAGCACAGGTATGTGTTATAATCCATGTGAGGAGCACTCATTTCTAAGAGGTATGAATGCATGTATCCATGCAAAGTAATTCATTTCTCAAGGTTTATTCTCAAAGGTTAAAAGGATTGCCTTTTAGATCAAGCCATATGGAGCCACATGAGAATTATTAAAAATAGGATTTCTTGCATGACAGAATAAAATAATGATTAATAAGAGTGTCAAAAAATTATGACATGGCATCCCAGTCATAGTTCAGGGACTAAGAAACGTGATCAGTTCCTGATTTATCCACCTGGAAGCAACAAAAAGCAAGATATTGTTCAAGGGACATAAACATGATCTAGAATGATATTTTGTAACAGAATAAAGGATTCTCTTTAAGATGTATATTTTTTGGAGGGAAATTTTGGGATGAGTGAGAAAGTGAAATTTTATAAATGTAATGAGAATACTCTTGCATAAGGGGGGTATAAATTGTCTAAGAAATTTTGAGTGAAACCATTTTCCTCGAGAGATCATCTGAGAGACCAGTTTGTTTTCCTAGTGTTTTATGGATTCAATCACGTAAAGGTGGTTGTAAGTGTACAAGCCATTGGTAATCTCTGATATTTTGAGGAAACTTTCCCCTTTTGGTGAATCTAATGAACCTCTGAATGACTTTGTGTTGATCACGAACATAATTGTGTTTGATTTTATTTCAAAATGTTTTCAAATAGTTTTTCTTGCTCCTGTTGCAATCTTATGTTAAAATCTCTCTAAGTCACACAAGATCTCATATTTGTGTTAGTATTGTGGCATTTGCAATTTCATTATGAGAAGAGATTTCATCTGGTATGATGAAATAAACAAATTAAAATCAATTTACTTTCACTATGTTGATAAAGATTGTTTATAAGCCTATGAGTGTATCTTAGGCATGACAAACCACGGATTTCTAACATTTAATTGAGTCTTTAACACAAGCACTTTATGTTGAATTCTTGAAGAATGTGTGAAACCGTGCATCTCTGGGCCTCCACTAATACACATCTTCTGGTTGAAGGAATATTTTGGTCTGTTCTGAAGCATTCTATTTCTGTGATTTTTCCAATATTTGTAAAGGCTCTCAAAGATCTAGTATAATCAGCTCTATCTTGCTTAACTTCCCACCATAAATTTCTCAAACGATGAATCCTACATGAACTACCCCTGTTTGTACTGTGTATCAACAAATGAACACATTCCATTGCCAAAGTATGTAGGCATAATCAGGTTTCAATTATTGTCTTTGGTTAACCTGAACCTTTTCCATGAAACATCTCCACTCTCTAGTGTGACAACTTGTGACAGTTAGATTGTGTTGTATTGATCATATCTCCTTAAGCTTCTCATTAATATTGTGTATGGAAGGAGCTCTTGATGTCCTTCACCAACACGGGTTATAGAACAGGTCCTCTCACCCTAGTTAAAGGCACAACCTAAAGTAGTGAGGGTAGATCAAACCCTCAGTGAAGTGCTATCCATTTCTCCAACGCATGAGTGAAAAAGAGTTAGTTGAATCCCCTCCCCAGATATAAAACAATGCATATCATGGTTCACATGTCTCTAAGCATCCTTCCAGTTTCGTGATGTTTCTCAGACCTCGCAGGAGAATCAATTTGGATACAAATAAAGGGTAAATAAAATTTAGTAGTAGATGTTGTTAGCATAATTTAGCATAGGCATATTTATTACATTTTATTGCATTGTCTTTTATTTAATAATGTGTAACATGTGCACTCTAGTCTAGTGACTTGCATTCAATATTGTTATCATGGATAACATTCAATATTGGTATTAGTAGTAATTACATGTGCATGTGAGATGGGTCTTATCATCTCGTAGTTGGTGTCTTCTAGGGTGTCATGTCTATCCATATGAGGCTGTCTAATATCTATAAATATTACAACTTGCATTGTTATATAATCTGATTTCATGATCAATAATATTTGTGAGGCTTCCATCCCTCTTTGGTCATTGCAATCTTATTCTATTCTATCATTTGGTATCTAATTTATACCATTATTATCATTTGGTATCAGAGCAGGTTCTATCCAAGCAAGGTTGAAGAGGAGCACTATTGGAGAGGATCCATTGGGGAAAAAGATCTGCATCAAAGGAGAGCCATTGAAGCATCCGTAGCCTCCATTCCTTCCAAGCATCCATCAACTAAAATTTGACCTATCGACTTATTTGGAAGGTAATTTTTTTTTTATTAGTCATTGGCATAGCCAATTGATCTAACATATTGGCGGAATATTTAAGATTTGGAGATCTTTAAAAAAAAAAATCTAAAAAAAATTGTAGATCTAGAAAAAAAAAGGAGAGAGATCTTGAATTTTTTTTTGCAGATCTAAAGAAAAAAAAAAGATCAGATTAAAACAAAAAATCAAATCTGAAAGTGGAGGTGTGAAGAATTCGGGAGCAAAGGTTGAAGTAGTCCCGTCAACAAAATTCCAGCAGATAGCTCTTAGAAAAAAGGACATAAATTTTTTATACAGTGTCGGATTGATGTGTTATTTTTTTTCTGGAAAGATAAGAAGGAGGTGCACAACTTTTCAGTTTGCATCATCTTCAGATTCGGCCTCTACATATGACAAAAAATCTATACAAGTTGGATCATTTTTTTTGAAAAAAATCAGATCTAGCTGGTAATTTTGTAAGATCTCAAAAAACAAGATTTAAATTCTTCTGAAATTTTGTGGGTTTCAAGAAAAATATTGTATGATGCTGCTGTCAAAATTTTAGAAAAACCCAGATCATGGTTTGTGAGAAAAGAGGAAAACAATATTCAGATTATTTGTTTGGATCTTGGGAACAAACAGGTCAACGGTTCGATTCCCACTCTCTCCATATTTTTTATTAAATTATTTTTTTTTGGAAAATTTGGAGATATTACTAAATTTTGGGAGATTTAAAAATTTAGAAACTCACCAAACACATTTAGAGCCACCGCTAAATTTAGCAGAAAAACACCTATTGGGGGGTAAAAAATATTTTTGGCCTAAATTGTGTATTTTGTGATTCTAGACCCTTTTTTGTTAAGAGGGAGGATACAAAAACTTCAGTTTGATGTTCTTTTGGAGCATTTTGTACTGATCTTGGGGCATAAAGTGAAAAAAAAAAGTATAATTTTTTTATTTTATGTTTGGCTCTATCACACGAGATCTGTGATCTCATAGCAACATTCGGTATATACGGTGCCTCTGGGAAGCGCTTACGGGTGATGCCATTGCGACTACTACTGCACTTAACACCTAACACAGCTGCCTAAACGTCGTCTGGGCATCGAACCTATAAAATCGACGGGGGAGTAATAAGGAACACAATACACACACATTTGAGCCCTCCCATCCGTTTGTGCTTGCACAAACCCCTCTTCGTATTGTCTAAGTACCACGTACTAAATTCTTTCACGTGCGTTAAACACCTCTTTCCGTACTGACGGGTATATTGAAAGGGTGATCTTCTTCCACGTACCGACGGGTATATCAGAAGGGAGCATATATAGAAAGGTTTGGTATATCGGCCTGATGGTATATTGAGAGGGAGACCATAAACCTGGAGTGATAAGAGCCTTACCCTTTGTTAGAAATTCAGAGTTTCAGAAATTCAGATTGCAGAAATGGGGTGCAACAAGCACCAAAGTTCTTCTTGCCAGATTCACAACTGCTTAGAGGAGATTAACTATACTGCATGGAAACTGAAGATCAAGGTGTTACTTGAGTTTGAAGACTTATGGAAAGTTGTAGATGGAAAAACAACAAGATCACTTGATGATGAAAGACAACAAGTTCAATTTGATAGGGCCAATCAAAAGGCCCAAGTTGATCATCTTGTTTAGCCTAATAGACAATGTGCAACCCCACATTAGAGATGCCACATCAGCCAAGGATGCATGGGATAAGTTAAGCACAGTCCTATGAGGCAAAGAACAAGAATGGCCATCCTCAACCTACTATCACAACTGCATACTCTCAAGTTCAAGCACAATGAGAAGGTTGAAGTTTTTTTTTGAGACGAGTTTGCTACTTTGAGGGCATCTCTATTGGCATTGGGAAAAGAGATAAGTGATGAAGACCCCGTACCAATTGTGTTGCGAGTACTTCCTCCTTCCTACAGAATCTTTGTGACAACTATCGATATGAGTGAACACACAGTCACCTTTGAGAAGTTGGTCAATCTTCTACAACAAGAAGAGGCAAATGAACAACAAAGATCATGAAGATGAGCAAGTATTATCTTCCAATCATAAAGGAAAGGGGAAATTTTCAGTCCAATCATAAGAAGTCCCCCAACAAAACCAAAGTCAATGAGACAACACCAAGAAGTGTCCCATTTACAATAGAGGGGGACATGACATCAAAGATTGTTGGTACAATTCCTATAAAAAAAGGGTTTCATCAAGCAATTCAAAACCCAATAACCAATAGAGTAACAATTAATTCAAATAAAGGGAAGTCCAACAACAACAACAATCAAGGGCAGAAAAAATGGTAATTGGAAAAGAAAAACCCAAATAACAAGGGTACATTGCTGAACAATGAGGATGATTCAGATGAAGGAAAACCACATGTATTCTACTCAATTTTGATGAAGAAACCAAGTCCCACACAAGATATCTGGTATGTTGACTTGGGTGCAACTCGACACATGACTGGACACAAGGATTGGTTCTACACACTACGTGACTCACCTAACAAGAACTATGTGTCATTAGGTGATGACTCATCAATACAGTGTTCAAGGGGATTGGAAAACATTTCACTACCTCTTGGAAAGCATGACTACAAAATCACAAATGTATTGTATGTACCCTGGGTTAACCAAGAATTTGGCTATCAGTTAGTCAACTCCTTGATCACACAACTTGAAGTTGGATTTTGACAGTAATAATGGAGAAAAAGTGTGCTTGATAAGAGATAAGTCAAGAGGTTTCCAAGATTGTAGCAAGAGCCTCCAATGTGGGACGCATGTTTCCAACTTGATTTTTGTCCACAAGGATGATCAAGCTCTAGTGGCCAAAGACACACAATCTGCAGAACTATGGCATCGCAGATATGGTCACATCAGTTTTGGCTATCTCCAAACACTTCAAAAGGGCAAACATGTTGAAAGGAATTACCTACACTCAAGCACAACACTAACAAGTGTTCACAATTGCCTAGCTGGAAAGTAACACAAAGTACCCTTCCAGAAGAACACATATAGAGCTAAGGGAAAGCTTGATTTGGTGCACACCGATCTTTGTTGGCCCATGCAACCAAGTCATTCTGGAGTGTCAATACTTCATGCTTTTTTGTTGATGACTACTCAAGAAAGATGTGGGATATATTGTCTAAGAAACAAGAGTCAAGGCTTTGAGACATTTCAGAAGTTCAAAAGCACTTGTTGAGAATGAAGTTGGTCACAAGATCAAAACTCTCCGCTCAGATCGAGGGGGGGAATTCACAAGCAATGAGTTCAAGACTTACCTAAAAGCTCATGGGATTCATCAACAAATGCCTCCTACTCACACACCATAATAGAATGGTATAGTTGAGAGAAGGAATCGTACTATCATGGAAATGGTGCGATGTATGATTGACGACTTAGGTTTAACAAAGACATTTTGGGCAGAAGCTACAAGAAACTGCAGTCCTATTTGTTGAAACAGAGTGCCCACAGTAGCTCTTGAAGGAGTGACTCCTCAAGAAACATGGTCAAATCGGAAACAATCAATTGCACATCTAAGAGTATTTGGGTGTAAAGCTAGCATGCACATACCCAAGAAGAACATGAACAAGTTGGATATGAACGCTGAGAAACTGATATTCATTGGATACAATGAATAAGCACTTGGGTACAGATTATGGGATCCAAAAGCAAAGAAAGTATACACAAGTAGGGATGTTGAGTTCTTTGAGAAGAAACAAGTAGATGCTCCACTCAACGACTCAACAAACATGCAGAATACACCTCTTGTGAAGGTAGAATTTGATGTTCCCACTGAAGATGACGGTGATGAATTGGATGATGGTGAAAACTTGGATCCACCACAAGCCAATGGAATAGCTAAGAAGTTACCTAAATGGTATACTCAATTAATAAGAGATGTAAATTTGGATGAAGCACCTAGCACATCATCGAATCCTAGACCTAGAACTCACAGTCAAGCTCGTGAAGAGGTCAATTATTGCCCTATATGAGCAGAGTTGTTGAAATAGTTGAGCCATCTATAGTTCAGGAAGCCCTACAATCAAAATCTTGGAAAGATGCCATGGATTCAGAGTATCAGTCAGTGATGAAGAACAACACATGGCAACTTGTCGACCTTCCACTAGGGAAGAAACCCATTGGATGCAGATGGATATTCAAGACTAAGTACAAAATCAGATGGGACTATTGACCAAGTATAAAGCAAGGCTTGTAGCAAAGGGGTATGCACAACAAGAAGGCATTGATTATGAGGAGACATTTTCTCCCACAAACTAAGATTCAAGACAATCAGGATGATCTTTGCTCTAGCTACACAATTTGGTTGGAAAAGTCCACCAAATGGATGTGAAAAGTGCCTTTCTTAATGGAGATTTGCAAGAAGAAGTCTATATGACTCAGTCAAAGGGTTTATGTAATACCAGGAAAAGAGATGATGGTATGCAGACTCATAAAATCTCTATATGGCCTAAAAACAGGCACCCCAGGCATGGTACATCAAAATTGATGAGCATCTCATAAGTCATGGGATTTCGAAAGGAATCCTTATGACCACAATCTTTACCTCAAAAAGCAAGGGGGGGAGATTGTCATTATGGTTGTTTTATGTCAACGATCTAGTCATTACAGGAAGTTTCTGTGAAGATGATTGATGAAAGAAAGAAGGATTTTTAATCGATCATTCAACATGACAGATCTCGGGCTCATGCACTATTGTCTTAGGTTGGAAGTATGGAAAAAAGAGAATCATATCTTTGTGTCACAGTTGAAATACACCAAGACAATTCTCAAGAAATTCAGGATGATGGACTGCACTCCTATTGCTACACCTATAGAAGCGAGACTTTATTTATCTCGTTCCGATCCATCACAACCGGTGAATGCAACTCTCTATCAGTAGTTGATCGGGAGTCTCATTTACCTGACATATATTAGACCAAATATCAGATTTGCAGTTAGCTATTTATCACGGTTCATGCAAGAACCAAAAATATGTAATTGGAAAGTAGCAAAGAGAATACTAAGATATCTAAAGGGTACAGTTGACCTTGGTCTAGAGTACAAGAAGAACGACAACTTCTTCTTGACAGGATATTTAGATTCAGATCATGCCGGGAAACATGGATGATAGGAAGTCAACATCAGGCTTCGTCTTCTTTATGGGATCTGGACCGATATCATGGGGAAGCAAGAAACAAAACTTTGTTTCTCGCTCTTCTACAGAAGCAGAGTATCGAACTGCAGGTGAAGCTGTTTGTGAAGCAATATGGCTACGCCGAATACTGGAAGGAATTGGTCTACCACAATAGAAATCTACTCCTGTATATGTTTATAATGAAGAAGTTCTAAAGCTTGTTTGCAATCCAATATTTCATGAGAGAACCAAGCATATTGAAGTACAGGTTCATTTCATACGTGAGCATGTCTTAAAGCACAATATACAGCTCCAGTTTTGTCCTACAGCTGAACAGAAGGCAGATGTTTTCACTAAGTGACTTGCACGTGAAAAATTCACACTGTTCAGAGAGTTCCTCTCCACTTCATTGGAAACTATGCAAAATTAATGGGGGGAATGTTAGCATAATTTAGCATAGGCATATTTATTGCATTGTCTTTTATTTAATAATGTGCAACATGTGCACTCTAGTCTAGTGACTTGCATTCAATATTGTTATGTTGGATAACATTCAATATTGGTATTAGTAATAATTACATGTGCATGTGAGATGGGTCTTATCATCTCGTAGTTGGTGTCTTCTAGGGTGTCATGTCTATCCATATGATGTTGTCTAATATCTATAAATATTACAGCTCTTGCATTGTTATGTAATCTGATTTCATGATCAATAATATTTGTGAGGCTTCCGTCCCTCTTTGGTCATTGCAATCTTATTCTATTCTATCATTTGGTATCTAAGTTATGCCATTATTATCAGATGCATTATCCAGAAGGGATACATTTGCATTTTCCTTACTACGTGCAATTTCCATATTGAAGACTGATTGGGTGCATAAAGCAAGATTGGAATTGGAGCAGGACAAGGATACACAATCTATAATACATAATATCAAGCAAGGCTCTATGACATCTAAATTTTTTGAGTGGAAAGGTAATGCCCTATGGTACAAGGAAAATTTATTCTTGTGTAAATATTTTGAGTTGAAGCATAAGATTCTTGCAGAGCTACATGCATCACCTGTTGGAGGATACTTTGGGGTTTTGAAGACATATCATAGAATAAATAGAGAATTATTTTGGGAAGGACTTAAGGGGTATGTACAAATTTTTGTATCAGAGTGTTTGGTGTGCCAAAAGAACAAAGGTGAAACCATTAACACACTAGGTCTTTTGCAACCATTACTAATTCCTAGCCAGAGATGGGAGGAGGTCTCCATGGATTTCATGATAGGATTGCCTTGTTCAGAGGGTAAAAATCTTATTTTGGTGATTGTGGATAGGCTCACAAAATATGCCCATTTTGTTTCTCTGACACATCCATTTACAGCTAGTACAGTCACAACTAATTTTTTGGAGACAGTTCAAAGGCTATATAGAACCCCAAAGATAATTGTAAGTGATCGTGATCCTATTTTCACAAGTAATTTTTGAACATAATTATTTACATGTTTGGGTACTCAGCTAGCTCACAGTTCATCTTACCATCCTCAAACTATTAAGCAAACATAAGTGGTCAATAAATGCTTAGAGGGGTATCTATGTTGTTTTGTATCAGATAAGAAGGAATGGTGGGTTAAATGACTACCCCTTGCAGAATGGTGGTATAACACATCTTTTCATACCTCTTCTCAAATTACCCCATTGTTAACATTATATGGTTTCCATCCATCATCTATCACTTCTTCCTTGAGGGTGTAAAATAAGGTCAAAGATGTTGAGGAACACATTCAACATCAACAACAGGTTTTGGTTCATTTGAAGGAGAATTTGACATTGGCACAAAACAAGATGAAACAACAAGCAGATCAACACAGTAGTGAAAGACATTTTGGAATTGGTGACTAGTTTTTTGTAAGTATATAGCCTTACAAGATAATGTCCCTAAAGAAATAGAAAAAGTACAAAAAAATTTCTCCTAAATATTATTGTCCTTAAAATGTTCTACAAAAAACTTTCTCCTAAAGAATCTAAGCATAGAAGATGCGACTTGGGAGGATGAAACTTTTCTACAGTATCATCCAGGATTATTCAATGTTGAGGAAAACATTGGTTTGAAGGGGAAGGGCATGTTACACCCTTAACCTATTGGTTGCAATAGGATATAAGTAGCCAACTTGTGGCTTACCATATCAGTTTACTATATCATTTATACTTTCACATGCTTAGTAGGTCGACCTTGGTGATGGCCATAACATATGAATAGTATATATAGGGAACTATAGGTAGTAGTTCATTAGCATTGGAGAATTTGAGTCTTATTGTATGGTTTGGAGGTTTCCCCCTTCAAGTGGCGAAGCTATTTTAGTTACATATTGAGATTATTTATTTGCAATATTTTTTTATTTGGTGTTCTATTTCTGCTCATAATCTGAATTATACATGTAATTTCCTTATAAAAGTCATAATCAATATGGAAAATTATTGAAGCACTCCAACCACATCCCAATTTTTACTCAGGATGCTTACTTGCGTTAGCCCCAATAGGTCTTGCAGCATTCAACATCAACGGCACCACAATACATTCTTCCCTACACAACCCCATATCAGAATTCACCCCACTCTGAGGACAAACCCTAACTACTTTCCAACAGGACATGCACAATGTGGAATACATTTTAATTGATGAGATGAGATTCATCTCTCGTAAGCTTCTTAGCCATATCAACACTCGAATGTAGGAATAATTCCCCTATTGTAAGTGCAGGTTGTTTCGAGGACACTCAGTCATTCTTGTTGGTGGCCTAGCAAAGCTACCTCCAATTAAAGATACACCCTTATACATTTCTGGTACCTATGGGCACATGTTATGGGCCCAATTCACAAGTAAAATCACTTTAACCACCAACTTTTTCCAACAAGGTAATGACACTTCTCAACAGACTTTCCGATATCTCCTCCTCAATATAAGAAATGCAATCACCACAAAATGGAACCTTCTAATTTCTCGTAATCTTCCATGGATTAGCCTCACAGAGAAATAGCCTTTCAAAAATACAACACACATATACGTTAGAAATGTGTTGGCCACTCTACATAACAAGCATAGAATGTGAGCCCTCAACATGCCAATTGCACTTAGAAAATATGAACAAACCCAATAGAACAGAGCAGACAGAAGCACCAACATGCAACTAGAAAGAACACTCCTCTTTTTCCAGGGTGAACAAGTTATGCTAACTACAAATTTATGGGTGCAAGCCAGCCTTTTCAACAGTGCACAAGGGAAGGTCATTGTTATAATGTATGTGCTAGGCTCCGCTCCCCAAGCTTTCCATTATATGTTGTTGTTAATTTCACAACCTACATGGGCCCATCATGGGACCCTACCCACCCAAGTATTTTGGTCCCACCAATAACAAGGGGAAACCAATGACATCTACCTCTAAAAATGGCATGGTCACTAATAATTTAAAAAGTACATGGACTCACTCTCCCCAAGGTAACTGTTGACATAAGCTACAAAGAATGCGAAGGCCTGGTCTTCACAACCCTATCCGACGTATGATTGCTTCTGAATCTTTGAATTGTCCCAAAATTATCCTTCGACCGTTACAAGTGCTTACAAGATGATGGACATTCCATTTCCCTCCTAAAAGAAGAAGTGCTCTTGCAACACCATACGTCTCTACACATAACACATGTAAGCACCCACACTCCACACTATATTCTGCGGCATTATTTCCATTAAAATTACATACATTGCATTGTAAAAATAACAAACACCCCCATAACAACATAATAACCCATTTTCCAAGCATCCTTGGCCGACAAACAAAATTCACGTGTTGCATGTGTAGGACCACTAAAAATGGAAGATACCTTCTACACTATAGCTACTTGGGTTGACAATGATAAAATCTGCCTGCAACAACTACTATCTGACTACATAGAAGACCATTTCCAAGATGACTCAATAGTGGAGGAAGATACCATTTTCACCATGCACCTGATGCAAAAAATAAAAGAGCAAGCACAAAAAATGCTACAACATGTAATTCTTACTGCCAAAGTTGCATACAAAATCCTCATGGAGAAACTCTATGATGTCTTCCGCCACAAATAAGCATAGACATTCCAGTACATACCATGTACATTTGTACAACCTCTTAAAAATGTAAATCCCCACACTTTGAAGCATGTCAATATAAATACAATTATTCTTAGATACAAATGCGTCACTAAAAACCACATGTACGTTGCATGTAAGTTTTTGAACGTTACAAGCTTTACATACAACGTTATTTCTCCTAAATGGATATCCCTCACCATCCGAAGCTTTAATGATTCTACATCGTCAACATTTTCCCCCCGTATTGCTGCTCCAATTTCAGAAGTAATTTCTAACAAATACATTCAACGTTGTGTGAAAATTATATCACTTCTCTTTACGACACCATACTACGATGTTGTTTCTCCTCGGTGTTTCTACTTAAATGACTACCACAATATATTAATAAAATCCACCCACGGGTAGAGATTCCTTAATCTATGCTTCCTTATTAGTTACCTACAGATTCTTGTACCATACACGCCAGTAACACCTAATATGCTCAAGATGCAATATAATGATGGCATTGTTTTTCAAGCTTCGTACAATATCAATATTAGGATCAAGTTTTTCATTTCCTATTCTTGCTCAGGCTTTAACCATTACACAACATCCCACCTCATTTGAAGCGTTCTTCTCTTGGAATTCAAAATATACATATAATTTTCAGATGTTCACTACCCTAGAATCTGTGGTCATATATAGGAAAAATAATTACCACTGTATCTTTACACGGAAGTACGGACCTGAAAAATAGTCACATACGTAGCATCTGACCATTGCAAGTAATTGTCCCCGCTTAGTTTTTAAAAAGAAAACTGTTCTCACAGAAAGAACATAAAGAAATAAATTCAAAACAAAACATTACAAGAGATCGGTTGAGGTTTAACGCGATGGCAGGAAAAAAAAAATTGTTTCTTATTCTACTCTTTCCATTTATGTGAAATGGTTTTTAGGAGCAATGCGTAGGTTACAATGTGACTTACAAACGCACAATCCTCATTATCAATGGAAAACAAATAGTTCTCATCTTAGGCACTATTCACTACCCACGAAGCACTCCAGAGGTAAAATTTTTAGTTTCATATAAAATATTATTGCATGAACTATCTTTTTGTAATGTATATTGATGATTGCATTCAATGACCTTATTTATTATTAATATTTTATTTATTATAAATTTATGAACAATTCAATACTCTCTAAAGATTAGCCAATGGGGTCTTGGCTGATTGGTAAAGTCCGGGCATTTACCAAGAGGAGGTCCAAGGTTCAATCCCCATTGGCATGTCCGCTGTGTGAGGAATACCATGACCGATGTCCCTGAGTGCCGAAGGAGTAGTCCAACCAATGTCCCTGTGTATGTGACAGTTGTCCCATAGTGTTGTTGGAGTAGTCCGAGCAACGTCCCTGAGTGTGTGCCAACTTGTACGAAGGCGGTATGAAATGTACACCAGCTGTATGGAGGTGGTATGAAACCTAGTCTTCAGCTGAACAGAAGCGGTGTGAAACTTGTGCCCCTGGTGGTCCCATCCTCACCTCAACTAAATTTATCGAGGTTGGTAGAGATTGTGCTAAAAATGTAATATGTAATAATTCCTCTAATTTCCAAAAAAAAATACTCTCTAAAGATTAATAGATTAGTTCTTTTAGATTTATACATTTTAACATAAACCTATAATATTCTTGCTCATTTTCAAATTTCTTTTGAAGGATTGGTAAATCTTAAAATCACAAGTTCTCATACTGCTCTTTTAAATTGATAGCAACTACAGATGTTAGTCATAATTACAAAATATTGACAAGAATACCTTACTTTATAAAATGTTATATCACCATAATATGTCTTCACAACATCACAACCAAGGTTTTACCATCTACACCGTAAAAAACATTACTCTTATGGACTTAAGAACAACCTGTTACATGATGCGGGCGATTTCCTCTCTAGTTGCACATCATTTTAGGAATTGATTTTTGAATAGACAATGAACCTTAAAAGGTTCTTCAACTTTTCTGTTTTTTCCAAAGTGTACAGTTGTATATTTGCACAGTGGTTATCTGACAATGACTAATACACATGGATGCCAAAGTTATTAAATTTTTATATATAAAAATACAACCTGGTATGGATACAACATGAAGTTACCATTATGGGAAACAAAACCAACCTTTTTCATCTTTTCTCTGTAAATAAATTGACATATTCGGGCCGTCATTGCATTTCAGTCTTCTTTCTATCTAATGTCTTCAACTACGCATCTTCGTGAGCTACTTGAGGGTAATGCTTCCGCTTCAATTTGTATGCATTGAATTAGGTACTTATTATGTATTGCTACTCACTTATGTCAATACTAATACAACTAGCAATATCACCTTTGGTGATGAACAGGCCAATTATTTATTAATGTTTATTAAAATTAATAAACATTAAATCTAAAATTATATATATTAAAAATAATAAATAAAATAATGATTAAATTAATAAAAGATAAAAAAAAGAGAATTTAAATTTAGAATTAAAATTATTAAATAATAAATATTAAAAATTAAAAAATTCAATTAACAAAAATTAGAAATTAAAAATAATAATAAAATTTAAATTAATAAAAAAAATTTGTCTTTAAATTAATAAATATTAATTTAAAATTATTGTCTTTAAATTAATAAATATTAATAAAAAATTATTTTCTTTAATGAAAATTAAATATTAATTAATATTTGAAATTTTAAAAAAATTAATTAAATCATTAAAAAATTAAAAATTAAAATCAACAAAAATTAAAATCAATAAAATAATTAATTAAAAAAAAATTAAAAGTAAATTTAAAAATAAAAAATTGATTAAAAAAAATTATAAAAAGAATAAAAATTAGAAAAATTAAATTTACATATTAAAATTAATTAGAAAAATAAAATATTAAATTTACAAATATTTAAAAATAATAAAATATTACAAATTACTAAAAATTAAAAAATTCACAAGACTAAAAAATAAATAAAAATTTAAAATTATTTAAAGGTAAATATTAATAAAAGTATAAAATCAAATTAAAACTAAAAATTAAAAATTATCAAAAACTAAAGTATCATATTATAATCATTAGTGTCATCGTTATCATCATGTTTTTTTCAATTTTCATCATCATCAAATATCATTGTCATCATCATTGTCAATCAATCTATAATATGCTTTAATTGTCATCGTTACTCACACTGATAGACTATTATTTAAGGTTATTGTTTATGGTTTAAATTTAAGTATGTACTATTAACATTTACGAAATGTGTTAGGAATCACGCACTTGGGATCCATGATCCATGATTTAATATTCAAATATGAAAGTATGATAACATTAATATTTTAAAATTAGTATTGCTATTATTCGTTTTAATATTCTTAGTACAAATATTTATATTATGAATATTAATATCATGAATAATAGTATTAATATTAATGTTATTACTAATATTAATATTATTATAAAAACTTTATACATAAAATAAAATTTATTATGAATGTTATTATCATCACAACCATTGTTGATCATTGTCATCATCATTATCATAATCGTCGTCGTTGATCATCGTCTTCATCAATATCATCACCACCATCGTCAATCATTTTCTCGTCATAATTATCACCACATTGTTGATCATTGTCATCGTCATTATCACCACCACCACTGTTGATCATTTTTCATCATCATTATTGTCTTTATAATCACCAATCATTATCATTGTCATAATCATCATCATTTTCATCATATTCTCAATCAAATCGTTATCATCAGCATCATCATTATCATCCCCATCTAATTTTTTATTGTTATTTTCATTATGATGATGGTGATCATCATCATTGTCATCGTAATTACTGTCATCATCTTTATCATCACTGCCATCGTCGATCATTATCATCGTCATGATCATCACCACCATCATTGATCATTGTTTTCATCATCATTGTCATCACCATCGTTGATCATTGTCATTGCCATTATCAACACCACCATCGTCGATCATTGTCATTGTCTTTATCATCACCACCATCGTTGATCATCGTTGTCATCATTATCATCACCAACATCATTGATTATCATTATCATCATCATTATTGTCTTTGTAATCATCAATCATCGTTGTTTTTATCATCATCATCATTCTCATCATCATCTCCATAAAATCATCATCATCAACACCATCATTCTCATCCCCATTAAGTTTTTTACCATTATTGTTGTCATCGTCATCATCATTGTTGTCTTCATAATCATTATCATCATCATTATCATCACCACCATCAACGATCATTTTTGTCGTCATCGTCATCACCACCATCGTCAATATTTTTCGTTATCATCATCATCACCCCCATCATCGATCATCATCGTTCTCATCATCATCACCACCATCGTTGATCATTGTTATCATGATTATCATCATCATCATCGTTTTTACTTTTTAAATTGTAATAAATTTTAATTTTTCAAATTTCATAAATTATTATCATATTATATAATTCACACCGCCAATGCATTCAAAGCCTTAGTATTTAAATATATAAAGTTCCGCATGTCAAATTATAAAAAAATAACCTGGTTAACTTATGAAAGGTCAACAATATTATTGAAACATAGTTACAAGCTCTCTAATTTCACATGTGTTTATTTTCCTTCCATACAAAAGCTCGTCGCATATGATCTCACAACTAATAACGATGCACTTATGAGTTTGTGAGACACAATGAAATGTAAAAGTCCTCATATTGCATCAAATAAATTAAATTTATACAAATGTTAATTATAAATATGTAGAAATAAATACGAAATTACAAAATCAAAATGTATAGTTCCAAGTTCTCTAATTTCACACGTGTTAATTTTCCTTCCATACAAAAGCTCATCGTATATGATCTCACAACTAATAACGATGCATTGCTGAGTTTGTGAGACACCATGAAATGTAAAAGTCCTCATATTGCATCAAATAAATTAAATTTATACAAACGTTAACTATAAATATGTAGAAATAAATATGAAATTACAAAATCAAAATGTATATCACACATAATTAATAAACCTCAGCATATTTTAAATGGCACACATTTAGAAAAATCGATCACCATATATCGTTGAACAAAATTACAAAAAACACACAACTATCAACATATAAAAAAAGACACATATTTAAGTATTCAAGGAGGAGCGATCAATGTTGTTCATGATGATGTTTGTTCACATTTCAGTAGAAGATCTTCCTCCTTCTTCCTAATAGAAATGTATGCACCTTCCTTCATCTTTGAATAACACTCATAAGGAAAAGGAGGACATATGCGTAATCCATCAAGAGACTTCGCTCTTGATATCATCGTGAATGTCAGCCCCTGTCACTCCCTACTGCCTATGTTGATCGTTTCTTTGTTGAGAGTGAGTCCCTATGACTTGTGAATTGTAAGAGCCCATGACATTTTCAAAGGCACTTGTCTGCGACATCCCCTCAATACTAGAGGCACTGGTACATATTTTTGGTGACTCAAATCCCATGGGACACTGACGTAATTCTAAAACTCCACAACAACAAATATCGGCAGATCTGTAGGCTTCATCCTAAGGAAATACACTATCTTCTTCACTTGTCCAAGAGATCCGTTAACTAAACCTGCCTCCACCCAAAAATTGCACACCAACATAACATGTTGACCATTGCAAAACAACACCTCACTCTCCAATTGGTCATCGTCACTTTCTCCATATGTCACTCTTCTCACATGGGTTGTAACAACTCGCGCCACATGGACATTCAATTTCTTGAGCATGATCCTATTCTGAAACGTCACTTGTAAATTCGTCGAAAACAAATGACTGGAAGATTCAAACATCGAAATTTTCTTTGCACCAAAGCATGAATCTGTTCTGGACATCAACAACTCCCAATCTTTGATCGTGGGATTCACATTTCTTAAATTACATAGCAAGTTTCGAAACTTCACCTGATCCACACTGTCCCCTTTTTGACAAAAAATGTGTCAAGAGTCGCGACATGAGAAAAATATCTCCATAACTTTTTCCCCTCTATGTTTCCTGCATACATCAGTATGTCCTTTACAGGGGGGGATTGGGAAAGATCCCTGACAAGAATTAGAGACCTACCTCCAAATATGACATTCTCATGTGAAGGGAATGCTTCTCACAAGATAATATCAATTTTTTTTAACAATTTTGGACCCACGAAACTCATCTCATCAATAAGAATGTATCTATAATGTCTCATCTGCTTTGAAATACATCTAGGTCTATCTAGCCAAACATCTCATGTCACACAATGGAATTTTCAGCAACGAATGCACCATTGTAGCACAGATGTTTAAAGTAGAAAATCCTGTTGGTGCAAAAGAAGAAGAGGATTCTTACCTGTCACGACACTTTTTTGCCAAGAAATTCTTAATGTAATTAATCAAAAAATATTTCCCCGTCCTAGTAGTACCTTATATTATCATTCTGAGCAGAGCTTCCTCGGGGCCCTTTCTAGAATGTTTGACTATAATTTCCAGAGCAATACGTTGTTTTCTTGGCAACATGTTCACACTCGATATCAAATTATCTTAAGAATCCACCACATTTTGCATGTATTTGTTCGATTCTATAAAACATGCTGACACATCCTATACGTCCTCATCCTCCTTTGTATCCCAAACATGGTTCAAATTAAAATATCATCTTCTAAGCATATGAAGATCACTCAAATGCACCTGATTGGGAGGAACAATGCTAGAAAACAACTCCCACTCATCTATTCCATCCACGCCCAAAAAACTTTGCATCTCATCGTCGTCAGTTTCTTCTATGTCTTCTTCCTCCATTGCATCCTTCTAGTCAACATGCCATGCACGATACGCATTCTTAATTATCTCCCAATTTTCTAAAATTTCCTCTCTAGTATGACCTATGTCTCTGTGTATATCGCGAAATGGCTTATATAACAACAATTCACTCCAACAAAAGTTCTCGTGATCCTCTAATCCACTGTTAGAAACAGAGAAATACCGTGGCCACACGCGTATGATAGCAGGCATATCCCTCGACTTTCATTTATCTTTCTTTCTCTACACATTAAATGACCATGATCTTGCAGCATCAATCAACGAGATGGATTCCAACTGTACCAGTCGATCTTTATATGCATCAATGAAACATGATCCACTTTCATTCGCATGAGATGTCATAATCACCTTGCAGAAAACCTTCCTACCAACATTCAGAGTCATAAAGGCACGACTGCAATGAACCAACAACAACTTCAATAGCATGTGACATGTCTCTTGCGCCCCAATATCATGTTCCACAATTGTTTCTGTCAAAATCCTTCGATATATACATTGTGCAGACTCTTCCCCATCCACATCATTTGATATCCTCTTCAACATATCATGAAAGCTCTCTAACCTCTTCTCTTCCTTCGAAGCATATTTTTCTATATACTTTAACACCATGTGTCTAGAAACAACAGGCTGAAAATCTATATTACCACACCATATGGCCAACATGTCCGAGTTGTGAAGGTTCAATCTCGCATTGTTACAAGAAGGTTCAAATATCTTTCAACCATCTACATCAAAAAACAAATCTGAATCATCTCGGAGGTCCCACGGAACATTATAACGACAAACCATGGACGATCCCTTCTTTCTCAAATAGGACATCTTGCTACATTTAGTGTGCCTCTGCACATGGTTGAAAAGTTCTTCATAGTCATAAAGTGGGTCACACTCTAATATCTGTGAAGGCTTCATAGAGAAAGGATCTTCATCTATGGAATGACTGAGCATGACATTTATTTGATGGTTGTCATGGGGATTCCATGAAGTGACATATCTATCAAAAACTGATCTCGCATCCATTACCTGATTCTCATCTTCCCAATCCAATGTTTCCATGCAGGGGCTACTAGGAACCCACATAAATATATGGACATGTTCAGATCCTCGATTTTTCCACTCAAACCTACAAATACCATGCCAAAAAAAATGTGGCTTACAAAACCATTCGTTCATAATATTGAAAATGGATCAGATCACTGCAAAAATTTAAATAAATTTTAATCGAAAAGACAACTACAAACCTGTACCAGTAATCTTTGCACCAATTAGTTTCTATATCACCTCTTCAAGAAATATCTCAAATCTTTTGTGCATGTAATTCGCGATGATATGAGGATAATCTATCACATTCTCAATCCGCCACGTATATGCCCTCAAAGAATTTGAAGGAGGTTCCTCCGGCATCAACTGGTGCAAATCAAAGAACTTTGTGTCTGCTGCGGTAAGTGTAAAATAAAGAGTCTGGCTACCCAACTGAACAATCATATCTGTCAGCTCACTACGACATGAGTACTAGTAAGACCTAGTCCCATGAATTTTTGTTCCAAAACACATCACCTGTTCTGCCAACATATCATCAGTCGCATTATTAATGTGACGACACAAGTCTTCAATAGTCGTGGGAACATTGTCCTCAAAATTTCTCTTGACAAAAACAAAAGCTATGGCCTGACTGCGGTGCTGCATTTGTCTATTATATGCACAATATCTAAATCTCGGGTGCCTTCTAAACCTATTATCATGATACCTTATCAAATGCTTCACATAATCATGAAACTCTATTGTTCTAATCCTTAGCTGCAACCATTCAACATATCTCATAGGAAAGAGGGTCAGAATTGCCATGGAAAACATGCCCTCCGTGTTGTATTCATTTATTGGTGAAGACCCAATCGGTGGCCAATCGACAACATCGACCGACCTCAAATCCATATTTTCAACAAACAATCTGACTTCCTCTATCTCCCTTCATGGATTAGGAAGCCTTAAAGAAAACGATGATGGATGATTATGTACATGTTCTTCTTCGACACTCACTATATATGTTGTTCCTTCTCTCCCGACGTGCTCATCTTGTATCTTAGATTCCACCCGATGATTTCTTTTTAATACATCTCCTTCTACTTCTGGGAGATCTTCTAATGTTGTGTAGTCTATCTCCACATCTTTGTAATACCTGTTGTTACGAATTTTGTAATGCAAAGCATCCAATACACGCGAGAGACTAACAATACATTCAAACTCCCTCTGTCCAACATTTTGTCTTTTCATAATAAGAATATCCACATCCTCTATTCAACGAGGAAGCAGTCTAGCAATAAAAGATATGTCTTGGGAACAACAAATAGTGTGTCCACTATAGTTGTATTGGCCACCACGTGCATGAGTTACATGCAATATGGGATTCACCCACGCTATCAACATTTCTTACACCTATGTTAGTACACGCAACACTTCTGGCTGATCCCCGGGATCCATATTGTTCCACTTGAATATCAATTACCACCTTGTTCTCACTTACATCTCTTGCAAATAGGTCCTTCCATTGAAAGTGTCACAACTATACCAGGATATGACTCTTTACATATACCACACATTTGAATAACTTCTAGCACATCAATCCTTTTCAAAAATTCATGACGAGACTTGAGCATCCTATTCAATCATACACCATAACACGATGATTAAAACTGTGTGTAACTCTGATTCAGGAAATTGTTCACACCACTTATCATAGGTATGTTTCGATGTTGAATGTCCTGTTCTAACTCAATATCATGCTCACCATCCCTGGGATAGTGGATGTTGTTGTTCCCTACTGAATGTGTTGCATGACACTCCATATTCTCCCTGTTCATAGACCTCCCACCCTCACCATCCACATTTGCAAAAGAATCCATATAATTCATTTTCCCTGGTAAATTCTGATCGCATGCATTCATGTTATTCTCCAAATGCTCACGTACATCACTTTGGATCCCAACACGCAATTCACATGAACTTGATGCTCTCATACATGTTCTGTCCATTCCATTTCACATAAGACTTCTGGATAATATATCTCCTTGACAACCTACACACAAATATACCAAGTCATAAAGACCTAATAAATGAAAAATGCACCATCTCTAATGTTGCATCTTATTTTAATGCATAAATTTTTAAAAATATATCACAAAGAAAATTTCACCTGCACTTCGATTCACGACTGAGTTGTTTTGTTGCTGCTACAACATTTCATCCAACATCGGATGAGGAATATTAGATATTCCAATAGAAATATCTTGCAATGAACCTCTCCCATAGCTACTTCCACTTGTTGCTACATTTATGTATAAGAATAGCAATTCGTGAGACATTTTTAGAAAATTTTGAAAATTCACATGTATACATAACATTCAAAGACATTTTGGTTAACAAAAATATGACCAACTCCAATAGATCATAAATTTAAAACTATTGCAGGGAATTTATAAACTGGAGAATAAAAATGCACCATCTTTGACATTACAACTTATTTTGATGCATACATTTAAAAAATATCTCACAAAGAAAATTTCACCTGCAATTCGGTTCACAATCAAATTTTTGTGTTGCTGCCATGAGATTTCATTCAACATTGGATCAAGAATATCAGATATTCCAATAGAAATATCTTTCAATGACCCTCTACCATATATACTCGCGCTCATTCCTATATCTATCTATAGAAATTTCACCTTGTGATATATTTTATAAAATTTCAAAAAATTCAGATATACATAAGATGTAAAGAGATATTGGTTAATAAGAATCCAACCAACTGCAAAAACTCATATTTTTAAAACTTTGAAAGGGAATCTATCAACTGGTGAATAGAAACACACCATCTCTGACGTCTCATATTATTTTAATGCATAAATTTTTAAAAATATATCAAAAATAAAATTTCACCTGCACATCATTTCACGACTAAGTTGTTGCATTGCTTCTGTGACATTTCATTTAACATCGGATGAAGAATATCAGATATTCCAATAGAAATATTCTGTAATAACCCTCTCCCATAGCTACAACTTCCACTCAGCCCCACATTTATGGGGTTTGCATTTGTCTCAACTACAGTAGGCACAATTCTTGCATTCAAAGAGTAATCTCTATCTTTGTCTCTGATACTTCCTATTTGACCATCTCGATCTTCAAGTCACACATTGACATCTGGCATGACTCTTAATCTATCATACGGTGGGGAAATTTTTTCACAAGATTGTACACCTAACCTAGGTATGACGTGTAACTCTGTTCCAACATATGAAGAGTGTATAAGGTCTGCACTGACACCTTCAGTCAAAAAATGTGTACAAATCCGACCACGTATCTCCTTCATTTTATCTTTATCTCGAACTTGGGACTTAAGGAAATGACAGCGATCATTGTCCCCCTAACATTTTCCAGGAGACATTCATTTCTTACTGCTACAAATAGGGGAATGTTCCTTCATTACCTGTAACAAAATGATGCATTAAACAACATTCTTTACACATATATGAAATATTTAGTTCTTAAAAATACAGGAACAAAGACATCAAATAATACATTACACTTAACATCACACCATGAACACCAACCGTGTCATCACGTGATAACAATACATGCATCTCTTCTCCAACATAATCATTTCGGAGATATTCATTCGATGTTTCTATCCTCTCTAAAGAGGAGTTAGCATTCACATTATCTAAACACACCTCCTTCGTTATATCTGTTTCTCTTCTGATCCTTGAAGACAACAAAACATCTACACTAACTTGTTGGCCTGCAAAATACATATAACCCTGACCTCCCATCCCTTTCATTCTTTTTTGTTGTCGAATTTGTGACCTTCGAAACGAAGAAACTCAGCGTCCTCTCGAGAATTTCTAGGTGAATATATTTCCTCGTGCGTGCCCATGGTGGCATTCTCACTCATTGACTGAAAAATAATAAACATTGCAATAAACAACCGTCAAGACATATGTTTTTCATTAAATGAGTAACAAAGACATTAAATAGTAAAAAATGTAACATTACAGGATTGGTAGTAGTTTCTAAATTATGCAGCAATGAATTCCTTTCCCTATGTGAATCCCCTACAGGATTAATCACAACAGTCGATCTTCTCATTATGTCAGACATCGGAATAGTTTTTCATGCAATGTTACTCTCACCTGAAACATTCACAACCCGTAGGAAGTATCGCATCCATAACTCTTTCATCGCAAAATTGTGCCCCACAAAATCAGCATCGATCAACATCACTCAACGATTCTATCATCACATTATTTTTCTTTCTCATACATGCATGTTTGTGTTCCTCAATCATCTAGAGTAAAATTACAAATTTATAGTAAAATATTTCCAAAACACAATTATTATTAACTGAATAATGCGCTATGTGAAACATGGATGGTAAAATCTTCAACAATTAAACCAGTAATACATGTACATCAAAATGCAAAAATTACAAGACAACACATTTAAGTATGTAAAATCTTCCACATGAAAACAAGATACAGTAAACATATAATGACAACTGAGTAAATTTTTTCACCGAAGGGAAGAAAAAACATCAGTCAATACTCAAATTACGTAGGTGAGAAATATTTTCACATCCAGGAATCAATGGCATGAAACCCACACCCAGAACTACATCTCTACAATCCTCTCTTGTCAAGAAATAACATCCATAACGTTCTGACGTGTACAATTTCCTAAGACCCAGAATGTAAGTTTTTCTATCCAAATCATAAAACATGTATGGGATTTGTGCATTTTTGCACATAAGGACGATGGATCCAAAATACTGAACACCCACATACCCTGGACATTTTTTGTTCATGTCTTAATAAAACTCTATCAAATACTTTCACATATATCTAAATCCATCTTCAAACACATTCTCCTCATCATGTTCGACAACCCATCTCTCATTCTTCACCTAAAATTGCTTCTGCATCCCGGAGTAACCACACACAAACTTCAACCACACCCATACTCATGATACAATTTTTTTTATTCTCATGGACAAGCCAGAGACAAAGAGACAACATCACTAAAAGGAATACAAACAAAAGTTCAACTTACGACGTACAACATCCAATGAAAAAATGGTGTACTCAATTTTAGAGAAACAATTCAGCTTTTCCTTCACCTAATACATCCTCCTGCCACAACCTACTACACCAATAGGGGGAGTCACTTTAGGAACAACGGTATGTGTCGGTCACTGTCAACACACTCCAAAAATGAGACCTGCTATAATAGATCTCGTAGACAAAATCTTAAGATGAAAAACATCGTCATGCAATGAATATATACTTGTCATCATCAACATCTTCAAACAAAGAAAGACATCCATCAATTCCTACATCAATACTCCCAATTCACATCACTCCACCCATGAACGGGTTCACAAGAATATATTGTCGAGCTCCAAACTCACAAATCGGAAATGATAACAAAACAAGAGATCCAATCGTCATATGTATCCTCGATCTCTTTTCAAAAGGGGCCCCACTTATATACAAGCGTGAAAATATTCCATCGTCATCCAAGTACAAAGGGCCATAAAACCCCGTAACATCCCTCCATTCGTGCACCAAAAATCCAAAGCAATGGATAGTTGGATCTTCCACAATATAATAAAGGTTCAACGAATCTAATATAAAGTTCCACAACCTGCAAATAATCCTCATACACACCAATTCTTTGAAAGATAACTTTGAAAGTATTTTCTTCATGACATCGTTAGGTAATGTGGCACAAGTTCCAAATTCCATTTCAAATAGTGCTCCCAAAATCAAACAAGAAATTGTAGAACATCTCATACAAAAGTGATACACAACACCAATCTAATACATTAAAAATAAAAATGCAACATTTCAACACAAAAATATACTTTTCTTCATATAGCAAGACAAATCACGTTCCAAGTCAAAACAACACAAAATAATCACTATTACAAAATCATGTAGAAAAGTGTTTAAATTCCACGCACACAGTTCAAGAAAAACAAAACAGTTCAAATTGGAAGCCAATATTTTATCATGTGTGTAATTTAATACCAAAATAAAGATAACAAAATACAATAAAATTAATAAATCGTAAACATTAATAAAAAAACATGCCTTCCAAACGTCTCCATAAACACCAGTGTTCAACCAACACCGATGTCTGAAATCAGGTCGACACTTTCGGGACCAGGCATCAGTGCCATGAAATTTCCACCAATAATTTCTTCAGAGAGATCATCAAATGCATGAAAATAGAATGCACACAAATCAAAACCTGATGAAGTACATTGTACACACTCTCCCTTGTTCATATCATAATACAAAATAGATGGCCCACACTTTTCATATAACATACAATATGTCCTGTGCTCACTTCCAGTGTGTACCCAATGAAAAATTTGTTGATTTCAATTGTCGCATACAATATACACTCCCACAATATTTCCCACTAACACATAACAGAATTGTATGTTTCTTTCAACAACCAGACACTCAATGATGATTCGTCAAGAATACATTTTACATGATTCTCATGTAACACTAAACACATACCCCGTACACCAGCAAATGGAGCCACAGAAACACACCATTTATTACAAAAAATGTCAAATGCAAACAATGTATAAACAAGGGTATCGTGATCATCAAATTCCGCATGCAACCAGTACATCTTCCCTCCGTTATAAACTGCATTACGAGGCACAGGAGTGCCTACAGGGGCATCTGTTACACACTAACTATTATTGAAACTACTTTTCATGTAACACGCACAACTAGATACCTCATCACAATTTTTAAGTGCAACCCATATGTAATTTCCAACGGAAGCATCTCCACACAACACAAACCAACCACGTATCCCAAGTTCAATCGTTCCCAAATTTTTTCC
Organism: Taxus chinensis; assembly: GCA_019776745.2. Taxonomy (NCBI): domain Eukaryota; kingdom Viridiplantae; phylum Streptophyta; class Pinopsida; order Cupressales; family Taxaceae; genus Taxus; species Taxus chinensis. The sequence goes on from CM034156.1 coordinate 348,254,274, forward strand.
CTCTGAGGTAAAAGGATTAACGACGAATTCTTCTAATAAATTCGTACCAAATTTCTCAGCTTCCAAAAGCATGAACGGGCCCATCGAATAAATTATTTATTTTTTGTATGGGCTTCCACTGACATGCAAACACAAGTGGCTTACTCTACCTTGATCGTTCAAAAATAAAACATATATACGGTCCAAGAAGGAGTGCCACTTTTCAACCAAGAAGAAACCGAATGTTCCACAAATAAGATGACATTTTTTAAATAATGCACTCGACGGAGACAACATCTCATTCCATTCTTTGCACACAAGGTGAAGACGAACCAATAAGACAAAAGGAAGTCGTGGAAAAATGTGCTCACAAGCTATTTTTGAAGGGAATCGTGGTGACATTGAACGATCCATAAACACGAATACAACACAAAACCTACAAAATCAAACACACCCATGTCAATATCCACGTCAAACATACAATTAAATTCGCATAACTACATATTATCCGTTGCGTAGAACATTAATAGTTATAGTGCATAGCAAAATTTAAACACATTTACAAACCAACTTAAAAACATCTCCAAGAAGATCCTTCATGAAAATGCACAAACAAGACTCACAAAAGTTATATATAAACATATATCAAGAAACGACAACATGCACCATAACATTAAACACAAACTACTTCAAACTAGCCAAAATGTCACCGCCTCAAAAACAACTATTTACATCTATAAAAAAAAGACTCATTCTATCATTTTTCCCAAAAATCTCTATATCTCCTTAGGATTATCACCACTTTCAAGCAACCCTGAAACGGCCAAACCATTAAATTCTTCATTCGAACGACTAAAAAATGCATCGTAAAAGCCACTTTGAGAAAGTCTATCCATGTATGCACCTGTAGGGCCATAATAGTAGTCTAAGGTGCTTAGTTCACAATAAAGTATGGGCACAGGTGCATATTTACATATCAACATGAACCCATTACACCAAGAAACACACTTGTACTTGGGAAATCGATGCCACAACATGCCACTTTCGATCTCCATGTACTCCCAATTTGTATCAGACCAAAAAACACTGGCCTCTCCAAGATCTGGATCATAACGACTCATATCGGTATTCAATTTCCACAACTACATGCGGCTCACATAATTGACAACAGATGAAACTCGATCCTCATAAACAACAAGGAACATGGAATCAACAGAGTTTGGACCTGGAGAATGACCAATCTTCCACGTCTCATGAACAACATTGAGACATACAATCAAATAAGTCATAACCTCACCTCCGTATAAAACATCGCCACTTTGTTCAAGATCCAAACTCAGCCAATACATTTTTCCATCGACAACAACAACATGTTTTGGATCTTGAAGATGCGTCAGAATTACAATCAAACTCCAAACATGACAAAGCTTACTACACATATAGAAAGATCTATCAAAAGATTGAATCTCACTCACCCCTGCAGCATGTGGATCATATCGGATGGCTATCCAATCATACATGTACCCTATCAAACCCTGACACAGCCTAAACCATCCATTCCTCTCACCGATACAAATGTCACCCATTCTCAAAGATATCCCAGTAAAAGGATTTATAATCACATAGGAACATATGCTTTGATTCACAGTTGCTTAAGATACACAAAGCATCGATCCAACAACACATTCAAATCTAATGTCATTCATTCATTCAAACTAACTTCACCTTTGCGCGTGAAATACAAAGGGTTCAACACATTTGCCAATGTCAAGGGTTGTTATAACAAAAATCTTATGCAATGATTGACGATGGTTCCACATGTAGCTAAAAACTCTGAGTTGCTTAACATTGCATTCATTCTTGTTCACAATAAATGAAATCTAACAAGATTCCGAAGTGGCAACTTAGAAATAATGTAATAAAAAATCTCCATGGGAAGATGCTTCCAAATAGTTTGATCCATTCTGCCCTACTAATCTATAGACAAAATTGAACGAAGGTATTAATGACCACACGAAATCCAACACAATATAATCTAAAGCAAAGAGTATTGTAGAAAAAATGTACAATAACATGGATAACAATTTATTCTACAACAATAATACGAATACACATAAATACAATTAAATCCATCACAACAATAAATCACAAACTATCATCACCAATTACATATTCTAAACATATTTTATACGAATGCATAGCATTAGATTTATACAAATCAAGTTATTTTACATTACATAAATAAAACCAAAAACATTTTTTATTTTTACAATTGATCACATCTACAAAAAAACAAATAGTACATCAATTTCTTGTTAACACAACAAGTCTTCTTCGATATCATTGTTTAAATCATTATTATTCTAGCAAGTTGTAACAATTGAACAATGTTCCTCTCATAAATAATATAATTTAAAACACAAAGAATCAAACAATGAAATCTCAATTGTGTATTCAAAAATAAACAACATCTATGTTCTTCAACGAAAGAAACTCACGCCACCTGTAAAAAAATGTTCAAATGCACATTTCCACATTAATCATTACTTGAAAAAATTAAATATAAAAATGTCAATTAAACAAAATCTCATCCACTCATGAAAATGATAAATAATATAGTCCAACCATATTTCATGAGATGTATGAAACAACATTATGCCAAACATACACAAAATATGATTTCACGGTTTTGTTATAGAAATGTCAAACATTTACTTTTGACATTTCTTATAGAAAAACTGTATCATCGCAAAAAGCATATGCTCAACATATATTGGGGACTCCCTCATTACATTTCTTTAAAAAACTTCTCGAAAAACACGGGCTAATGTACAAATTTGGACATGCTAGGAGAGCATAAAAGGAAATATTCCCATTTGCAAATCCTAGCTCCCGGTATCGAAAAAGGCACTTGCAATGCTAGATTGAGTTGCAAAAATATCCACAAATGATCCCTAATGCAAATGATGTAAAAATATATATACACATACAATTATTTCTCATAAACATCACGCTTAATTTTTTCTATCAAATATATATTTGTCAATGTGTTCAAATTATAAATTTAGAAATATTTGATTTCGAAATACAGAACATAATAAGATGTTAAACTATCTATATAACAAAAAATAAAATTTAATAAAAGAAATCACATTCTTGTTCCTAATGTCATTTGGAAACAATATAAATGGGAAACATTATTAATTTTACTATTTTTACTCATAACAAACTACATAATAATTCATTTTCAAAAACAATTAACTTAAGACTATATCCAAAAAATAATCTCGTGCAAAATATTAACACATATACTTCTTTCTTTTAACTTTTAACTATTTACTCAATTGAAGATTCACAACACTTCAATTTTTATTAAAAATTATTTATATAAAAACTTATTACCTATTTTTTATGCATGTGAATAGATTACATATATATTAATGAAAATTACTCTAATTTACAATTACGTGAAAGATCTAAGCCGTCAGGGAATTTTGATTTCACAGAAAGAAAGAATATGAAATTCTAGGTCTTATTATGGGTTTACATTTATTTAATATCAGTATAAATTTTTTAACAATATTTATTTTAAAAATGTTCATAGATATAAATTTAGAGTTTTATTTGGTATTTTTGGTATATGTCAACTAAATATTTCATTACAATTTTTTCATATTTCTTCACAGCAATAAAACAAATACCAAATTCAATGTATAATATAAAAATTTCATAATCAAATTATTTAATCCCTAAGAATAAATGATGAAAATACTTGGATCGCGTGTGTATATCCAACAATGAATTGCCTGCTAACTCCAGATAATTGTTGAATATTTCTACATGAAGGTTTTCAGATGCATGTAAATTTATTGCTGAATCTGAGTTTTGTCATTTCCTTAAAATCCCAGTACCATTAAACACAATAAGAAATGAAAAAACCATTAAAAAAGAGATTCCAACATGAAAAATGGATCCTATGATGGATTCTAGCATTGATAGAAAGAAGAATTTGTTGAATAAGAAATGGAATAAACCAACCTATGAATTAGGGAAAAATAATTGAATACAAATAATCCCTGAATGATTAGAAAACATAATGAGTAGCAAAATTATTATCTTTCATTTAATAGGGAAAGATATTGTAGCATAAGAAGATACCAAATAATTTGTCAAGCTCAAATTCTGCGCAAATATTTTAAATTAAAGAAATACTAATCATTATAAAGATCATATCATTTATTCTTCTTGATATTATTTTACCTCACGGAATCAAGACATTGAAAGGCCATTTTCCATGATAATTTACACGCTTCTATCCGAGACTCTCCCTATCCAACTCCTTTTTAACCATACAATGATAGCAACATTCAATCCTACAGTCCCATTCTTTCCAACGCAGGCAATGGGGTTCTTGCATAAACTAGGCACCTTCTATTCATGCACCATTTACAAGAAGCTTGCCAGACTTAAAGAAGGTTCCTTCAACACAACTATTTTCACATAGCTTGACATATGATCTGCAATTTCAATTGAGATCTAACAAAGATTGTAATAAGGAAATGGAAAAAAAGCAAGTAAAATATTGGAGTGTTCCACAATCAATTATATAATACAAGTGGCACAAAATATTGTAATACTTTCCACTTCGAATGTAAATGCAAAAGATGCGGAATTGAAAGAAATATTGACTCGAAACTAATGAAAAGCATGACATGCTATTTGGAGCTTAGGTTTCGAGTTGACTACTGGAGGAAATAATCAAATCTAAACAGAAAATGGTTGTAGGATCTTAAAAATATACATGTGTCTCCTATTTATGGGCATGTTGATAGGAATGTATATCTGTTGCAAATTGATCAGTAATACAATTGAGATCGGGTCCCAAATTTCTGCATAATCACCTCCTCTGAATTCCTAAAATTCACCTTTCTTACTAGAAACGTCCTTCACAAAACATGTGCTGCTGAGACGGAAACCAAAACAAATATTTTCACACGGCTTGAAATATGATCTGTAGTTTCCTAACAAAGATTGTAATAAGGAAATGGAAAAAAATCAAGTAAAATATTGGATTCCACAATCAATTATATAATACAAGTTGCAAAAAATATTGTAATACTTTCCACTTCGACTGTAAATGAAAAAGATGTGCAATTGAAAGAACTATTGACTCAAAACTAATGAAAAGCATGACATGCTATTTGGAGCTTGGGATTCAAGTTGACTGCTTGAGGAAATAATCAAATCTAAATAGAAAATGGTTGTAGGATCTTACAAATATACATGTGTCTCCTATTTATTGGCATGTTGATGGGAATGTATATCTACTGCAAATCAATCAGTAATACCATTGAGATCAGGTTCCAAATTTCTGCATATGTTTCACCTCCTCTAAACTCCTGGAATTCAGTTTTCTTGCTAGAAACGTCCTTCACAAAATGTGTGCTGCTGAGATGGAATCCAAGACTGTCAATGCATTCAATAAAATTAGAGACAACTTACAACATCAGGCAGAACAATGTGGAGCATGATGGAAAAAATGCAGAGAGGACTGATGTGATAATAAAATCTGAACCAAAATCTAAAATACTTTACCATAACTACTTGATAGCCTACAGTTCAAAGAGAGAAGGCAGGGCTAACCAACTGGAGAAACTTGTTGATCTGTCAGAGAGAGAGAGGGGAAATATGCAGGTAAATAGAGTAACGGTTGAACCATTTTCCATTAATATTTGGAACTATTTATCTCTGTTCAGAATTCAAACTATTTGTTAATAAAAAATGTTTATTTTTATTATTTTTATTTATTATTAGTATTAATAATTAATGAATAATCTAACCAGCTTTCAATTATCAAATACTACAGTTGTCAATAGTTGTGTGGAAAAGAGCTACAGGATAGGCATCAAAAATCATTGAGTGAAGTTATATGTAGGCCTATCGGCCCAAATATAATTCAATATGTTAGTTTAAATTATTTTAGACAAATATTTTAATCTTTAATTTTCTTGTATTTCTAACAAATGTAAAATTAACAGTTTATTTCAGCACATAATATTAATGGTAGGATAAAATATAGATAAGTTGAAGCATCTCTAAATGAGCTCAGTTAACACAAATATAATGTAAAGAAAATATAAAATACATATACTAATAGTGTTGTAAATTCATTTCAAATAAATACAGATTATATTCAGCCATGACAATAACACATTTGCCCTATTTCTCATGAGATTAGAAACTGAAAGAACTAGCAATCCTCTCGTCAGAATTGATACCATTGTTGTGGGTTAGATATAATGAACCATCGCCTGAGAATAAATATAACATGTTAGAAGTTATTCAAAATGCTACATGCAATTAAGTTGTACTAAAAAATGTATCAGATAACACAGAGAAGTGTATCAGAATTTTTTGTAGCCAAAAAGCAATGTATTTATTTTTTATTTAAATTTAGAGATTTTCATCCACCATGACCTGGATTCATATTGCCATCCTCACACTACAATGCAATGTCAAATGCATACTCAAGAAAAAATATCTCATTCACTGATAGTCATTTTACCCCTACCATTTCCACCAATGCCCCCTATTAGAATAAAATAAACTTCAAATCTTGGTGCAATAGAAATGGACATTCAAAGCTCTAGAATGTGTAGATATTTTTGTAACATAAAATCCATTCACCAATATTGCAATAAATATTTTACATACCCTGGTTCATTCATGTCTTCATATATATTTTTGTCATTACTTAAGATACTATGTTTTTCTTAGGATTCATCTTAGAATAACAATCTATTATATTAGCTTTATTGATAAATGCTATGTACTTCTAAGTATTTTTTTGAAGCAAGCTCAAATAAAACCCAAATTTCATAGGTAAAGATAAATATAGTATTTTAGGTGACATCCAAGCCAAACACCAAAAGTATGAGACCTTGTTCACCTTTATGAAAAAATTCATATCAAATCCAAAATTAAAAATTATATTTAAATGTAGATCTTTCGGTCACAGCTAGGCCAAACACCAGTAAAGTGTACAAAACTCCCTTGCTAGAAAATCCTAACTAGATTTTTTAAAAATTTACCTTCTACACTCTTTATATCTCTGCCACCCCACAAACTTTGGTCATATATAGATAAAACAATTTGCAATGTACCTTTTCACAGAAGCACGAACCTGAGATAGAAACACATAGGGGAGAGGAATTAGTAGTGGTGCACCCTAAGTTAGGGGCCTACAAAATCAATTCTATACCATGTGGGATCCTGATTTTTTCACCAACATGTAGTTTAAGTTTTTTGTTTTTAAATTATATATATTTTCGGAGTGTTTAATTGGAGGGAAATATATATTTTGAATTGATTTAAAATAGTAAATTTGAGTTACATTACACCATGATGAGGAAACAATACTTTATAATGGTTCTACATTGAATATTTAATAATAAAAAATATTACATGTCTGTATGTGATTGGGTGTTGTCATGTCAAAATGAAATAATCACTAGGTAATTTTATGGCAACTATTAAGTTGTACTATGACAAATATTGGGTTTTAAGTATTCAAGACACTATGTCAACAATTGGACCATGCTAAAGTATTGGTGGCTCTCCCGTATGCAGCATCTCATTAGATGAGGCTCAAGGAGATGGTAAGAAAAAAATTGTTTCCTATTCTACTCTTTACATTTATGTGTAATTTTTTTTACGAACATTGTGCAGGTGCCGATGTGAGTTATGATCGCACATCCCTCCTTGTCAATGGAGAATGAACAATTCTCAACTCATGAAATATTCACTAGAAATACTTCTCCATAAATATTGTGTTTCTAATGTATATTGATGATTATTTTCATATTTTATTGCTCAAATACTGGAGAATTTGCATTACGGGGTATTTCATGCGTTCTTGTGTTTTTTTAATCCATATTGATTATTGTTTTCATAGTGTATTACTCAAATCCAACAAATTTTGCATTAGGGGTTCTGGTCTCTTTTTTCCTCCACTTCTGAAAAAATTCGGTCAACCTACCTCACTATTGATCTTTTATTTAGTATACATTTATCAATAATTCAATATTCTCTAAAGATTAACTCATTTATATTTCCGTAAATACACATTGCAACATAAACCTATATCATTCTTAAAAAAATGTTTTGCATAGGAAATGAGGCCATTACTCATTTTCATATTTCTTTCAAGGATTGTTACATCTTAAAATTACAAGTTCTCGTAATTCTCTTTTCAATTGAAAACATATATAGATGTTAGGCACAATTAGGAGGAAGTTAGGCCATTTTCATTTTCATATTTATTTTAAGGATTGTAGATAATTTCCTCTCTAGTTCCACCTCATTATGGGAATTGAATTTTGAATAGGAAACAAACCTTTCAAGGTTGTCGAACATCTCAGTTTTCCCAAAATGTAAAGTTCTATATTCACATAGTGGCTGTCTAAAAATGATTATTACACATTCATGCTCAAGTTATTACATTTTATTTCTCAACATCAAGTTTCTTCAATTACGAGTTTTTTAACTAACTAATGCCTTACTCCCAACAAAATTTTTTGACTAATAAGAACGTACGTATGAGAAAAATGTTTAAGGTAGAAGGTTAGTACATGAGGAATAGCTGGATTTTGTGAAGAGGTTGGACACCGTTGAAGGCCAGGTCGGTCGAGAGAACTCCTTTTTGTTCAGGAAGGACTACTTGAGAAGCAAAACAAGACCACAAGATAGAATTAAGAGCATAGGTTGGTGGATTGCCTAGTGGGAGCTAGATATGGGAAGTGGGGTGCTTCCTAGAAGGCCATTAATCCATGTTTTAAAACAAATTAAGTGCTGATAAGAACATGAAATAGAGATTCCTATTGTAGTTATATAATTTACATATCGCACACATGCATAGTAATTAAAATTTAATCTAAATAGTGGATACAAGATTAAATTTAAAGTGGGTGATGGGTTGTTAAGGTATGTAGGTGTAACAAGGGTTAGTATGGAGGCCTATGTGAAGTTATGGGAGGTTTGGAGAGGTTTTGGGTGAGGAAATAAGCTTGCTGGTATGAGGAAAAATGCCAGACACAGAGACTGATTTCAGTTCAGGAACCGATGTTGGTCACTGGTTTTAGCCAGGATTGGTTTGTTAACCAATCATTGTAGGGGAAATTAGGTACCAAAGGTAAAAAAGGGTTGTTTTGGGCTCTCTCTGATTGCACATAGTGTTGGGAAGATTTAGGCAAGGTGTTAGGATTTAGTTGAAGACTCAACTGAGGTAAAAGGGGTGGTTGGAGGAACAAAGAGTTTCAGGTTGGTACGGTACTGGGTAGATGGGTAATGAATGGTAATCGGGTGAGAAAGGAGTCATACAATAGAATAAAAAAATATATCTAAAACCAAATTTAAGAACTAATAACCTAGTTAAGATAGTTATCTAAAGATCTGGAGATTGGTTAATGACGGTGATTGGTGGGTGCTCGTAGGAGAAATGGGTCTAGATCTAGTGTCGTGGAAACTAATCCTGAGTGCTTCCCTATGTGAATGATATGAGACTATGGAGCAAGAGGTTGGTTGCTGGTGAAGAACTTGAATGCTTTGTTCTTGTGTTTGATCGTTGTCAAATGCAAGGATGTCAATGAATAATCCCAAGCCATCCAAAAGAAGAACCTGAGTAAAGAGTTGAAAATCCTTATTTAAAGGAACCAATGGCGGTTCCTTGACTGGTGCTAGCCAAGGAATAACTGGCATAGGTTTAGGAGAAATAGTCAATTTTTCTCAAAATAGCCAGTTTCTTCCCTTTTTAGTGTGAGTCAATAATGTAAATGGGTTAGGAATCTTGGTTCTTGTTTAAAGACATAAGAAATTGATGGAAGAAGAAATTGAAAATTAATATTAGGTTTAGAAGAATTGTTGGTTAGTTAAGTTAAGTGATGACTCAATATTAGGAGTGATGACCGAGTATCAGTTAGTTAAATTCTCTTGGAATGGGCCCAATGTGAGGTGGAGAGGTGAAGTGGAAGGGTGAGGTAATAAATGGTCTAATATGGGTAATTAGATTAATAAAAATGTGTGAAAGGGGTCATATTAAGGGGATATGTTAATTGAAAGGGTCTTATAGGGTAGCAACCCAATTTTAGGTGTCTTCATTTTCCCCTTTTTTCATGTATCTTATATCGATAAGCGATGATGACGAAAATAAGAAGTGGATGACCCATATATGGGTGGAGGTTATCCCCCTAAAACTAGGAATTTATGTAGTGGAAGGTAGAATCAGTGATGGGTTTGATAAGGTGGTAGGTGATGAAAAATGGGGGAAGGTGTAGGTGAAGGTAATTGGTGTGATAAGGTTGTGGCATTTGAATGCATGCACACACTAAAAATGTGACGAGGCACAAGGATGAAGATCACAGAAACTATATATTGTCAAAGGTTGATAGTTTATCCAATCAACACTGATGTGCTCTAGGTATTGAAGGTATAGGATGTTCTCATAGAAACACAATGGGTCAAGGTGTAGGAATGGGCATATGTGTGTTCCAAAACACCAAAAGGTTTGGTCTTGTTGAGATAAACTTGAAGAAATTAGGCAAGGTAAGGTTGGTAGGTGAAACAAAATGGGTAGCATTATCACTTAGTAGAGCGATTTTGAGTGTCAAATAGGCAGGGTTAGTTCCAGTTCAGCTTGGGTATAGGTGAAGTCAAATGTTCCCCTAACTACTCTTGGTGAGGTGGGAAGGTGGTGAGGCTATTTGTGAGCCTATAGGGATGTTTGAGGGTTGTGACGGCAATAAAAATTCACATTGTAGAAAATATTATGTAAAATGAGGTTTATTGGGTTATACATAGGGTGATCGATGCTGGTTTAGAAGAACCGATGCCGGTAACCTAGGGCATAACTAGACTGATGTCGCTTTCTCAAATGACGAGTTAAAATGGAAAAAACTCCCCAAAATTTCTCATTTGAGCATTTGGTTATTTTGAAAATGATTGGTGAATATCATATCTGCGAGAAAACAACAAATAGGTCTAGTAGATTGAGTTGGCGAGAGAGTATTGGTGAGAAGAGGTGAATTTGATGGATTTCTTTCAGCTACCTGAGTGATTTTGATTGGTTGAGATCTTGGAGAGTCATTTGACATGGCAGAGGCAGGAGAAGGAGTAGGGGGTGCTCCAGTTTAGGTTCTAGAGGTCCCAACATGAAGGTGCCAACGAGTAGAGGTAGGCTTCAAGCTTGAATTTTGGTTTTTATTGAGGAATAGACTAGGAAAAATAAAAAAAATTGTATTTTTGAAATTTGATTGAAATGTGGGTGAAATTGGGTTGTGGGAGGGTGGAATTAGTTTAATAAGGGGTCAAAATGAACTATGTGGCAATTTGGGTGTGTTTTGTGGGGTAAAATAGGATTTTTTGTCAATATTTTTCATTGGGTGGGGAGGGGGGGGCGTGGGGGTTCAACCTTGGGGCCGAACTAGTAACCAACGATGGTTGATTATCGGTTGACGTCGGTTGAATAAGTAGATACAGTCATGGAAGGGGACCGAAATCAGTAGGGAGAACGATGACAGTTGTTTAGGAAAGGGTTATGTTTTAAGAAACGATGTTTTGGGATATCGAAGGTGTGTTTTGGTTAGATGGGGTGTCAAAGCTAGGTCTAAGGTAGGTGTAGGATGGGTAAGGTGTCCAAAAGAACATTTAATGGAGGTTTTTGGCAAATGATGATGCAATAGGATGAGTTTGGGAGAGATGGGTGTAGACACCAAATATGGGTCACACTCCCCTTGGTCCCCTTTATTTAACTAACGTAACGTATACACCTAACCATGACCCCTAACCCCGCATTCATATTAATTTAATTACTTATAATTAAATTAATGTTCATCCTCAAATTATTAATTAATTTAATTACTTTAATAAAGTTAATTTACACTTCACCTAGCCACATCACCTAGACACCTCACCATGGACTTATTCTTAGTCTATTAATTAACTAAGACCGAGTCTCTACTTATCTTAACCAATTGGTACTCTTTAAAACCATAAAATTAAATTCTTATTCCTTCTCCAACAACACTCTCGCTTATCTAAGTGCTAACCATCACTTGAGACCCGGATGACAATCAGAGCACACCAAAATAGCAAAGATTTGCCTATTTTTGGAAAACCTAGGATTTTTCACCTTAACCGATGTCGGTTATCCCTCAATCGACTCCGGTCACCTTGAATATCATCGGTCACCTTATATAACCTTTTGCAACCTTGTACCAAGGTTGGTAATTTTTTAGTTTAGAGAGTTCTATTGGATTCAAGCACAAACCAGATACTTCTCAGCATCTAGACGGTGGAATACACTCAAGGACAGGCCCAAGTAAACATCTAATGCTTGTACCAAGGCATTAAAATATTCATGAGAACACTCTTGGAAATAATTCCATGGAAATAACCAAAAATATATTCACGGATATACCACTGCCTTCCTTCACCTATCAGACCTGTAAATAAAAGTAATTTTATTTGATTTTCATCATTCTGTACTTGCTTTAAGTGTAGGTTCATTATATTTTGTTATCAGATCTTATTCTTTCCAGCATTCTTTCATCCCCACCTTATTATCGATCTACCTGTCCAAGCACCCACAACCTTCTAGATCTCTGTACCTGACCTCTATGCATTACTGAGTCTTCTTTGCACTATTACGAACCCAACCATCCTCCCTTCATCCTCTATGTAATCACAGAGAAGTCCAAAACTAATTTTATTTAATTGTCACCAAATTTCCCCTACCAAAACTAGTTATCTTAAACGTCATCAGTCTCCCCTCTATATCGGCATTGGTCATCAGATTGATTTCGGTCTATTTGTTATCTCATTCACTTAACCAACAAGCCCTCAAACCTCCCCAAAACCTCACAAAACCTCACCCAAACCTGATACCCAACTACAACCTCACAAAAAAGCACAAAGAGATCCTATAAACCCACTTTTGACATTGTACCATTTCCCATAGTAATTGATATCAGTTATACCATCATCGGAATCGATCATACTTGTATCGACATCAATCACCCTGTCCAACGTTAGTCTTTGTGCCTAGAAAAACTTCCTTAGACCAACAAGATTACTAATCACCCAAAACCAACTCAAACTTCACCAAATCTTACCCAGACCCCATCTATGACCCTCAGACCGCCTACCTAGCTTGTAACCTGACTCGAGACCTTCACTAGTTTATTTATCAAGAATTTAATTAGATTGACATGGATAGTAGTCTAAGACACCTAAATCAAAACAATAGCATTAGATTCTTTTATTTACATGTTCAGTTATTTTATATTGAGCTATATATCAATGGATTGACAACCATCGAGGAATCATCACACTTCCTGGATCTAGCTCATGTAAGGAAATCCACTAAATGTTACTGTTAACTATATCTTGTGGTCTTGCTTTGTATTATAGCTAGTTATTCCTAGCCAAAGGGAATATCACACAATCAGCATGGATTGGAAATCAGAAACATATGCACTCAACCTTTGATGAACATAATAACATGTATTCCTCCTTGGAAATTTTACCTTATCTGTTTCATATCGCACAACAATTTGTTGAAACATTTTGGCACGCCTGGTGGGACCCATCAGGGGTTATTTTGCATTTTTCATTCCTACGTAAAAATTTGTGTGTCTATTTGTCTTTGAAAGTACTCACACGTAATTTTATTCTCTTGAACATTCTCCTTCTTTCTATTGTCTAAATAAATTGTGTTTTTGGTGCTCTAAAAAGATCATGTCTTCCTTTCTATTGTATTTCATTTAGTGAAAGAGCATTCCTCTTCCTATTCTCTATTTTCTATATCAAACTTGTTTGTGGATTTGGGCTTAAAAAATTTACATTTAATTTTGGTATGTTGCATTGTAGCTTACATTAAATTGAGGGCAACCTATGCATTGGAAGTCATGCGTAGCTAATGGTTGACTAATTGAATCGTAGTGCTCACTCTCTTATCTACACCACACCACACAAAAGAATTTACACATTTTATTAAATAACATCCTACCTGGAAGAAGTTATCAATGCTCACATGATTAGGGGATTGACATTGGGCACCAAGCTTGTTTCTCTATCTAGTCATTATCTTAGAGAAATAATCCCCCTCACCAGAACTTTACCTAAAATCATCCTTAGTTCTTGGATTTTCATAAGGAACCTTTTATCAAACCAAAAATATTGTTTTATTCACAAGTCAGTCCTAAATGGCATAAGCTGGAACATAAAATCAATCACATAGGATTTTTTGTTTGCTAGTTTTTGCTTGATTTGTGTTTTGAGGTGTGAGGTCGTATTCTCCATTATTTCTTACTTTCACACTCCATAATCATATTTGGTGTATTTGACTGTTTTTGAGTGTGTTGGGGATCATCATTTCCATACTCAAATTTATGGGTTGGTCTTTCATTTGATTTAAGTCAGTAAATTAAATTTTTTCCATCTTTTCAAATTTCACAGTGACCAGCGTCCGTCCAACGACTGTCATCGGTTTACTCATCTTACCATCATCGACTCACCTAACCATTGTCATTTTCCTGTTGTTTTGGTCACCTTAACAAAAGTAGCACTCCTCACATTTATGCTCTTTTCTAGGGTTCCTCAGATACTTCACCATACCTATGGGTATTTTAAATCATTGTCAAACCCAGATTTGCTTCATTTTCATCATTTATTTCCACATTTATAAAAAAATTGATTTTCCCCAGTAATCAGTATCGATCACCCTAACTATCATTAGTTACCCTCTTTCACCAATATCAATTACCCAATCATCATCGGTTCCTATGTTTTAATTTTTCAAATAAAACAACACCAATTTTCACCTCCTGGAACTATTTTCTCCATTACTTTTGTTCTTCTATGTCATCTACAGAGATCAGATGACCAGTTCTATGCTAACCCACATGGTTTTGACTCGTAGCCAAGTGAAATCCATTGTATTTCATGCTAGCCTTCAGCCTCTCCTGCCTAGCCCATCGCCACCTTCCATTATATCACAGATGGATACCAGTCAACCTATCACCATTAGCACCTGTGGTGAGGAGTTCACAAAACTCCTGGATCAGAATCTTGTCACTTTACAGTATTATTTAGCCCAGTCATCCACTTGTGAATCATGTGGGAAACCTATCTACAACATGCCCATATCCATCCCACTTATACTTGTACCCACTTATACATCCACCACTAACGGTATTTCCCTGGCTGCCACCACCTTACCACTTGTTGTTTCTCAGCTTGACCCTGCATCATCAATATCTGTCATACCTATGACATCTATCACACCCAAAAAAAAAATTGATGCTATGGAATCCACCATGGCTACATATACCACCCTCAGTATAGGCATTCCCATGTCTTCCATTTCCCATATACCTATTGCATCCCAACCACCTTTGGTGTTGGTATCCCACACTCCCTTCCAAAACCTTGTTCTTTCTATCCCCCAATCTCTTCCACTAATCACTACTAGGGTTTTTACATCCACCCCCCCCCTACATATACATATTATCAAACAACCACACTATTTCCCTCTACTGCTTAGTCTAGTTACTTCCCCTCCACCTCCATTCCCTCTCATATACCTCCATCACAATTTTTATACAAGGAACTGCCACACAATGGGATACCGTCTACCTCATACCAATCTTATTTACCCCCTCATACTTCAGATGGTGCCTCGTAATCAAAACCCACCAATGACCTAATAAAAACTATTATGGATAAGATGCAGACATTGGAATCATCTGTCTCAATTTTTTGTAACTCTCTAACATATGATGATATCTACAATGAGCCTATTCACCCATCCATTCCTATTCACCTATACCCTACACATTGGGAAATGCCAAAATTTAACCGGTTCAATAGAAAATAAGATCCACAACAACACTTGTGGTCTTTTAAACATGTCTGCCACTTGATCACTCATGATGATGCATTGCTCCTTTCAGATATTTCCAATTTCGTTTATGGGTCCCACTTTTGTATTGGTATAGTTCTTTACCTAGACATTCTATCCTCTCATTTAAACAGGTTGCCCAGTCTTTTCTTGACAAAATTTTTATCAATATTTTCAAGAAATTCACCATGATTGACTTATATGCCACACTCTAGTATGAAGATGAGTATATCACATATATTTTTCACTCGATGGCACAACTTGATCAACCAACTTACATTCCAATTACCTCAGACAAAGTTAATAGAATTGTTTACCAGGGCTTGTGTCAGACACATATCACCAACTTTCTAGGTCTAAACCTTCCACACATTTGATGAGGTATTTACCATGTCCCGAGAAGTTGGAAATTTATTCCCTTGAAGAAAATAAGCTACAATTACATAACAAAAACACCGCGTTCAAATCAAATGAAAATTTTTCTTCTTCCAAAACCCAAAATACCTATTCTAAAGCCAAGGGGTCTTCTAATGTGGTCATTTTAAAATATTTCCTATCTCATCCATCTAACGAAGCAAAACCTTCATCTAACCTCTCCTTTGTCAAGACATTTCAATTCAGAAGATTGCAATACAAGTATGCCCCCATAGGAGAGCCTTACTCTTCCATTTTAGAAAAACTCTTAAAAGCTAGAGCCATTACCCTTCCACCCGTCAAAACACACACTGTTTTTTATCCTTCTCACCCTGTGCCTATATGGTACAATGAAAAGGATTACATCAATTACCATCGTGTTCAAGGTCACAGTGATAGTGACGGTATCATTTTCAAAAAAATTGTCCAAGAAATGTTAGATAAAGGAGATCACGTCTTAGACAATCCAAATGCACCGGCTAACCAAAACCTTTATATCTTCAAGAAGCCATTCTTGAATCCCACCCCCTCATCTAACCAAGCTTGTGATTCCTCATCTAATGATAGTAATATCCATAAGGTTCATGTTATTTTTTACATCTTGCTAGCTTCTTCCACACAGTTTCCTCCTACTTCATCTATTGAAGAAATTCTTGCACGAGTTCCTTCATCCACAAAGTAACTGTTATCCAAAATATGCCCATGCTTATTTTTGGCTAACTCATCCTCCATTTCCTTTCCTGGTACATAAAATGAAATTTTTGTGCACTTCAGGGACTCAAATTTTTTTGGGTATGATTCCATCAGATAGAAAAGTTTCTCACTTTTCCAGAAAGGTAAAATTTTCCTCCTAACTCCTTGTAATTTTCAAGTTATGGCTCGGCGGAGTTTTTTGGGGAAATTTTTCATAGACAGGCCCGCGGCCAATGAGAAATTGACACATGGCAGGGCAGAGTAGTGAGCGTCAAGGGGAAGTTTAAGTTTTTGGTGCTTTGGTCAAAGGACGCAAAGAAAAAAAAAATTCCCACGGGCCCACATGAAGAAGGAAATGGGTCAACGGAGGCATGGGGAAATTTGGGAAAATTTTCCCTTTTGGCTAAAAATGCCCAAAGACAAATTTTAGCACAAAGGCCCATGGATCATTCTGAATCTGCCACATGTCCAGTTGGTGGAGGAGTCGGACCGACAGAGGAAGTTTGGGTTTTTTGCCAAAACCAAAAAAGGCACAAAATTAAAAGGTGAATCAGATCCCCACCGAATAATGAGGAGCAGATGCATAGGCCCACGGAGGTGAATTAGGAAATTTTCCCAATGAAATTTTAAAGGTAAAAGACAGGTCTTCGGTCCACGATCCCATCGGTGAACCAGTAGTTGAAATGTGTCTCGGAGCGGTGGAAGCGTAGGTATTTTTTGGAAAATTTTCCAAAAGTGAAAAACATAAATTTTGACCCCATGGACCCGTTTTTAAAATGTTATTTTTCTGCCAAGTGTGCCCTAATTTGTGGCTCAAAATTTGTGCCCGAGTTTATGCCCTGTTTTTTCCCTAAAACTTCAAAAGAGCATATCTTTCGATCCAGAGATCAGATTTGAAAAAAATCAGACTTTTTGGAAAGGTCTCGAGCCCCTCTATGTATTGAAGGAATAAAAAATCATGTTTTGTAGGTTTCAATGGAGAAAAAGTTTAAAAAGTCTTTCAGGCCTTTAATGCAAACTAGATTGCTTCAAATGAGTTATTTTTTCTCAAATATGCCATGGTTGCTTTCTCCCACACGCAAAGGATGAGAATCAGTTTATTTTTAATGGGAAAAAACCCTAAAATGTCTTCTCACACCATAAATGTGAGATCAGATTATTTTGAGAGTTGTGCTTCACCGAATTTATCATTTTTCTCTCCAACACGCAAAATAGAAACAGAGGAGGTCGATTTGATGGATTGCAAACCAATTTGAAAGCATTAATGGTGGGAGGTTGAGGAAAAAGATAAAATTTTACTTCCTCCTTTGTTTTCTGTCTCTTTTCTTCATCTATAAATGCAAAGCATGTAATCTATTGTAATGTTGGATGTTTTACTCTTGCAAGCTCTCTTTTATTCCTTAGTAGGTAGATTTGTAGAGTTTTAGAACTCTCATATAGGCTACAACACATATTTTTACCTCCTTTCCATTGTAATGCATTAAATTAAACTTGGGAATGATAATGTATGTTCTATGATTGATTTTCCAATCCTCTCATGTGTTTATCATTGTATTATGATCCTTCATTATATTCTGGCAATCTATGCATGTTTTGTGCTACATTCTTATGATTTGTGTTTATTTGCAAAACATACGTCCATCACTTCTTTGGTGTATCACTATTTTAGCCTAGTTTTGTTTCCCCTTTCTTGCATCTTCAACTCTATCTCCTTGGAATTTAGAGTAGAAATTTGTATTAAATCTCTAAAAAATCATGCATACACCTGAACAGAGGAGTAAGAACCAACTTCAATCTAGAGAGTTTTCTCACCCTCTACAAGGTCCCACACCTTGGAGAAAACTCAATGTTGTGCAATCACACTAAATGACCAAATTCTGGACTACAGATCTGAAGGTCATTTTGGGGTGTTGTAGATTTTCACTAACAGTAACATGTGCCATTTACTCCTTTACCCAAAGACGATTCTCTATCATCTACCATTGTACCCATGAAGGAGTCCACCATATCTACTGATGCAGTTTCCCCACACACCTCTCAATTTGGTGAACAACCCACGGTATTAACTCTCTTACCCATAACAGAGTCATGCTTACCTTCCTCTTCACCAACATAAGAACCTACCTCATCTTACTCATCATCTCCCTTACCCATAGGAGATCCGTTAAAGGCCCCCCTTCCTATTGGTGACAACTCTACATTAGCTTTCAAGGATCCACTTGATTTTATCTCATCTCTTTTATCCATAGAGTCAGAAGCTAATCACTTCCCTATTTCAAATGCACCATATTTATTTACAGGATTCACCATGAAATCAACATTTTTTCCTTCTACTGCCATTCCATTCTCACGTTTGGTGGACCTCTTAGACTATGTTGATCATTCCATGCTTTGGGGGTGCCTTCGAATGCCTGTTTCAACTCAAATGTATATGTCACCCACTGATAATTCTACCATTTACCCCAAATTGTTTGGAGTGAAAAAATCCATCTTACCTAAGGTAATCGTGAGGACATCTTCCACATCACCTTCGCCCACATCTACACCTCTACCATTGCCTCCACAACCAACTATTCCTAAACCACTTATACCTTCGCCTATATCCAAAGATACCTGTACCTTAGGAGTCAGGTAAACATCTAGCCTAGTCCATACCACTGTCAAATTGGATTTATCCACATCCTCATAGGCCAGCACAAATACAATTCCCCCACCTAAGAGGAAGACAAAACCTCGTAGGCCGCATACACTAACTTTTCCCACTACCACTCTTTCACCTTCACCACTTCCATCTGTCCTAGAACCTCACCCATCAACCTTGGCCAAACAAAATCCTACCCTAGGTAAAATAAAAACACAACAACCCACCTCCTCATCATTAGCCTTTGTTACACCTAAATTACCTACACAGTGTATGCCTTCACCATCACCTGCATCCTTTCTACCGCATCTACCTCTAAAGCCTTAGTGCCAGTGCAAAATAATATACCTCAAGAGTATGACTTGTGTTTCCCATGCAATGAACCTCACATCCAATCTATGTGCTTCAATGATGCTTTGAACCAAGATTTGATGGTGAAAAAAACTAGTGTGGAGAGTGAAATAAGTGGAGAAAAAAACATACAACAAGGGACATCTCAAAAAAATACAACTCCAGATGAGACTACACTTGTCAATTGGCAGGCTGAAGATTTTTGTGGTGTGAATCAAACACCTTATCAGAGTGTAGCAGCTAATACATGATCAAAGAAGAGGAATATTGGTGAAGGGAAGTCATCAATTCCAAGTGATTCACAACCCCCCATCACTCCACAAGGTGTTGGCAAGCAAAATGCAGTTCTAAATATGTAAGGACAGCCCAAGCCACCTTCTAGACCAGCTCAAATGGTAGTTGTTGTAGCCCATGTACAAGAAAAGAATGTGTAGACTAAAGGGCAGAAAAGAAATGCTTCATCCCCATTTAACATCATTGAAGAAATGAAGAAGACCAATGTGAACATATGTATGTGGGAGTCACTATCCATCCCAGGACAAAGGGATCTACTACAAGCTGCCATGAAGAATTGGTCAACCCCAAATCAGCTAGCTCATGTGCAAGAGAAGGTACTCATAAATGTCACTCATCTTGAGAGGAATCATGGGGGATAGCATGGTAAAAATTTGAATCCCCCTCCATTCTATGTTTCATTGATCATTGGGGATAAACTAGTACATAATTGTATGATAAATCATGGGGCAAGTAGTTCTATGATGCCCAAGAAAATAACTGATCATCTGGTCCTTCAATATGAAGTAATATCTATGGGGGTGGTGCAATTATATGGGACAACAATAAAAATAGTTAGGGTAGTTAAATATTTGAGCCTTACCTTGCATGCATGCCCCAATGTCACTATGTTGCAAGATGTGTCAGTGATAGATTTTCCACCACTCTTTGCCATATGTTTGTTAAGGGATTTCACAGCTAGAATTGGAAGCTACCTATCTGCTAATTGGTCACACATGTTGTTTAGGACAAGGTATGGAGACAAGGCCATAGGTAGGTCTGAACCTATTGCAAACTTTCACATAGAGCCTCATACTCCAAGCCCAATCAATGCCAACTGTTTAGCATTTGATCAAGAGGATTATCCAAACACACATGAAGTTGACACAAAAGTTGGAAGCATTCCATATTTGAATCTTGATGAATAGGCAAGAAAGGTACATGATTTTTATCCCTATAAGGAAATGGAGGAGTCTGAACTAGGAGTCTATTCCATGCATGAAGAAGATCGACCTCTTCCTAGCATCACCAAGCTAGACCATAGAGATGGAAATGAGGTATGGCAGTTGTTCTTTGATGGATCAAGAAGTATACAAGGTGTAAGAGGAGGAGTTATGCTTATTTCACCTCAAGGCATTAAGTATTATTCAGTTTTTAGGTTTCAGTTTGCATGTTCTAACAACAGTGCTAAATATGAGGCTTTGGTACATGTATTACATTGGTCATGGACAAGAGGCATAAAAAACTTACAAGTCTTTGGTGATAGTGAGATGATTGTTAATCAAGTTAAAGGACAACATGCTGCCAAGAATGACTTGCTAAAAAGTTATAGGAACAGGGTGTGGGATCTCATTGAAGATTTTGATGGTTTTGGCATCAACTCCATCCCTAGGAAAGAGAACCAAGCCACTGATAGGCTTACAGTAGTTGGAGAAAATTTTGATGTTGTGGAGAGTATCAAAAGAGAAAAAATGTAGCCAAACATCCATGTGATTGTGAGGCCATCAGTGCCAGAAAATAATACAATTTGGAAAGTGTTTTAGAGTGACCAAAAAATCATCAATTTATTGCAAGAGGAAGTTGAGTTCTCAGCCAAAAAGCAGGAAAAGTTGGGAAAGTAGTATGATGATCAAGTGGTACAGCTGAGAACTAACAAACTGCCAGAAGGACTTGTGACTTTAGAGTCTATCTTCAATCCTAATGATCAATTTAGGAAGGAGAAATCAAACATCCAAGTCAAGGGAGAGGATTCAGATCCCATATTAGTTAGAGAAGGCAAGTCACTTCAAATTAGTAAAGTGGCAACCAAACAAGAAAGGTATGAATTCATGCATTTTTTCCAAGAGTTCCTGAATGTATTTTCTTGGAGCTATGAGGACTTGAGAGGTTTCAATCCCAATATATCTCAACACAAAATTGAATTAGATCCAAGTGCTAAGCCCATCAGAAAAAAATAGAGACCAGTCAATCCACACATTGAACCTCTCATAAAGAAGGAATTGAATAAGTTAATCAAGGCAAGTATCATATTCCCCATCAAGCATTCAAGATGGGTTACAAACTTGGTTCTAGGTGGAAATAAGAGTGGAGAAATCAGGTTGTGTGTAGACTTTAGAGATTTGAACAAATCATCCCTCAAGGATCACTACCCACTTCCTTCTGTAGAGCATATTTTGTAATTTTTTGCTAGCTCTGAGAGGTTTTCATTACTAGATGGTTATTCACGGTATAATTAGATCATGGTAAAGGAATATGATCAGTTCAAAACAACCTTCACCACCAAATTAAGAACCTATGCATATAGAAAAATGCCATTTGGGTTGTCTAACGCTGGAGCAACTTTTTAAAGGGCAATGGAAATGGCATTCAATGGATTGATCTATAGGATAGTTCTGATATACCTAGATGATATTACTATATTTTTTAAAAATGTAGCAGACCATCTCTTTCATCTGAGACAAGTGTTCCAAAGATGTAGAAAATTTGGGATATCCTTAAATCCCCAAAAATGCATATTCCTAGCTCATGAAGGCAAGCTTCTAGGCCACATTATTTCCTAAGAAGGGTTATAATTTGATCTAGAGAGGGTTAAAGCAATAAGAGCACTGCCCTTGCCAAAGAAAAAGAAGGCTCTTCAAATTTTATTGGGAAGAATCAATTTTGTTTGAAGGTTTGTTCCAAACTTTGCAGCCCTTGTCAAGCCAATAAATATGATGTTGAAGAAAAGTATGGCTTTCAAATGGATAGCTGAAGGTAAGGAAAGTTTTGAGGAAATCAAAGAAGCTATCTCATGGGATCTAACTCTCATTAACCTAGATTTTTCCAAGGACTTCATCCTTTATGCATTTAGTGGTTGTGATACAATTTCTAAAATTTTAGTTTAGCAGAACGAAGAAAATGTAAAGAAGCCAATTTCCTTATTTAGCCAAAGCTTGGAGGACTATAAAGTGAGGTATTCCTTCATTGAGAAGCATGTTCTTGTGGTGATTTGGAGATTGAAGAAATTTAAGCATCTAGTTTCAAACAACAAGGTTCAACTGTTGGTTTCTCATGCAGGAGTTAAGGACTTCCTCCTCAACAAAGATTTAAATGAAAAACATGCAAGGTGGATTACTCATGTCATGGAGTATGACAATGATATCAAAGTCACCAAGCTAGTCTGAGGAAAGTGATTGTGTGAGAAATTGGCCTTGATTCAACCAATTAAAGAAAGAAAAGAGAAGAATGTTGTTTTGATGTTGCAGGACAACCATGAACAAAGAGATGTTCAAGAATAAAATGGTGGTGTACTCACTCCTTGCTAGACCCAAGACATAATGCACTTCTTACAAATAGAGATATGCCCTCTAGAGATGAACAAATCCAAAATAAGACACTTCAGATTTTAGGCTATCCCGTATGCACTTTTTGTTGGTGTCTTGTTCAAAAAGGATATCAATGGAGTGTTGTTAAGGTGCATTGGGACAAATCAGATTCAGAAAATGTTAGAAGAGTTCCATAATGGATCAGCTGGGGGTCAATTTGTTCCAAGAGTGACATCTCTCAAGATCATGAAGGTTGGTTATTGTTGGCCCAAAGTGTTTAGTTATTGTTACGCATGGATCAAGAGGTGCAATAATTGTGCATTCTTCACAGGAAAAGAGAGGTTAGCAGCACTTCCATTGCACCCAATCTCAATTGAGCAGCCACTCATGGAATGGGGTTCGGACTTCATTGGATTCATTAATCTAAACTCAAACCAAGGGCACAAATGTATTCTAACAACAACAGACTACTTCACCAAATAGACTGAGGTGGTGACACTCAAAGAGGTAAATCAATCCAACATTCTAAACTTATATGAGGGTATAGCAACAAGATTTGGTATACCTGCCACTATAATATCAGATAATGCATTGGCATTCATAGGATCAAAGGTCACTAAATGGGCTATTAGAAATGGGATCTATCTAACCTCTTCATCAAATTATTACCCTCAAGGTAGTGGCCAAGATGAGTCCACAAACAAGAATCTATTAAGGATCTTCAAGAGGACTCTTGATGAAAATCAGAGGACTTGGCACACTAAGCTCAAATCAGCTCTATGGGCTGATAGGATAACACCCAAGAGATCCACAGGTAACTCTCCATTCAAACTTGTTTATGGGAAAGAGGTAGTCTTGCCTATGTCACTTGAGTTGCCAACATTGGAACTCATGAAGGAATAGGAATTGTTAGAGTTTGATGGAACACTAAGAAATCAGAGAGCATGCAGCCCAAAGAATGGAAAAGGACCAAGCATTGATCAAGAGAATCTTTGATAAGAAAGCTAAGGCTAGAACTTTCCAAGTTGGAGATTTAGTGTTGAAATGGGATGCAGACTGAGAAAATCCAAGAAGGTATTCAAAATTTGATGCCATTTTAAGTGGCCCCTACATGGTCACAAAATGCAAAAACAAGAATGGATTCCAATTGTCTACATTGGATGGTGAGGAACTGCAGATTCCAGTTAATGGAATCCATTTAAAGCATTGCTACTAAGGGAAACTTCTCACCTTGTACATATTATCTTAGTTTTGTTCATTCCTCCAAGTGCTTATGCACATTGTTCTGTTGTAGCTTGGATTTATATTTCCCTAAGTTCTTTGGCACAGGTTTTGTTGCCCCAAGGATACATCTTTTGCAGATCATGTTCCAGGTCAAAGTGATTTTTCTACTCTCACAATCTTCATCTTAGATATTTTCTAATGAATTGAGAGTAATAGGTAGTTAAGTTCACAACTCCATGCCCAAAGGATTGTATTAAGTAGTTGGTCACTTCATGCAGTAGGCAGATGACCCCTCTGAGTCGCCAAAAATGCTATCCAAAATAAGCCCATGCTTATTTTTGGCTAACTCCTCCTCCATTTCCTTTGCTGGTACTTAAAATGAAATTTTTGCATGCTTCAGGGACTCAAATTTTTTTGGGTATGATTCCATTAGATAGAAAATTTTATCACCTTTCCAGAAAGGTAAAATTTTCCTCCTAACTCCTTGTAATTTTAAAGTTATGGCTTAGCCAAGTTTTTTGGGGAACTTTTCCCTAGACAGGCCCGCGGCCAATGAGAAACCGACACATGGCAGGGTGGAGCGGCTGGCATCGGGGGGAAGTTTAGGCTTTTGGCGCTTTGGTCAAAGGTCAAAAAGATTTTTTTTTTTACCTGCCGGCCCACATGAAGAAGGAAATGGGTCGACGAAGGTGGAGGGAGATTTGGGAAATTTTTCACTTTTGGCTAAAAATGCCCAAAGACAGATTTTAGCCTGAAGGCCCACGGATCATTCTGAAGCTACCACGTGTCTAGTCGGTGGAGGAGTTGGGCTGGCAAAGGAAGTTTTGGTTTTTTCCCAAAACCAAAAAAGGCACAAAAGTAAAAGGTGAACCAAATCCCCGCTAAGAAATGAGGAGCTGACATGTGTCACATCAACAGTGGAGATGTGGGCCCATGGAGGTGAATCGGGAAATTTTCCCAATGAAAATTTAAAGGAAAAAGATAGGTCTTTGGCCCGCGATCCCATCGGCAAACCAGGAGTTGACACGTGTCTCGGAGTGATGGAAGCGCATGTATTTTTTGGAAAATTTTCCAAAAGTGCAAAAAGTAAATTTTGACCCTCTGGACCCATTTTCAAAATCTGATTTTTCCGCCAAGTGTGCCCTAATTCGTGCCTCAAAATTTGTGCCTGCATTTATGCCCTGTTTTTTCCCTAAAACTTTAGATGAGCATATCTTTTGATCCAGAGATCAGATTTGAACAAAATCAAACTTTTTGGAAATGTCTCAAGCCCCTCTATGTATTGGAGGAATAAAAACATCATTTTTGGTAGGTTTTGATGGATAAAATGTTAAAAACGTCTTTCAGGTCTTTAATTTGAACCAGATTGCTTCAAATGAGTTGTTTTTGCTCAAATCCCACCATGGTTGCTTTCTCCCACACGCTAAGGATGAAGAATCAGTTCATTTTTTATGGGAGAAAACCATAAAATGTCTTCTCACACCATAAATGTGAGATCAGATTATTTTGAGAGTTTTTCTTCACCAAATTTATCATTTTTTCTCTCCAACACGCAAAACAGAAACAGAGGAGGTCGATTTGATGGATTGTAGGCCAATTTGAAAGGATTAATGGTAGGTGGTTGAGGAAAAAGATCAGATTTTTATTCCTCCTATGTTTTCCCTCTCTTTTCTTCAGCTATAAATGCAAACAATGTAATCTATTTTAATGTTGGATGTTTTTCTCTTGCAAGCTCTCTTTTATTCCTTAGCAGGTAGATTTATATAGTTTCACGCCTCTCATACAGGCTGCAACACATATTTTTGCCTCCTTGCCATTGTAATGAATTTTATTAAACTTGGGAATGATAATGTATGATCTGTGATTGATTTTCCAATCCTCTCATGTGTTTATCATTATCCTCTGATCTTTCTTTATATTCTAGCAATCTGTGCATGTTCTGTGCTACATTCTTATGATATGTGTTTATTTACAAAATAGAAGTCCATCACTCCTTTGGTGTATCATCGTTTTATCTTAGTTTTGTTTCCCCTTTCTTACATCTTGAACTCTATCTCCTTGGAATTTAGAGTAGGAATTAGTATTGAACCTCTACAAATTCATGCATACACTTGAATATAGGAGTAAGAACCAGCTTCAATCTAGAGATTTTTCTCACCTTCTACAAGGTCCCACACCTTGGAGAAAAATCAATGTTATGCAATAACACTAAATGACCCAATTCTAGACTGCAGATTTGAAGGTCATTTTGGGGTGCTATATATTTACATTAACAATAACATGTGCCATCTACTACTTTACCCAAAGAGGAGTCTACGTCATCTACCACTGTACCCATGGAGGATTCCACCATATGTACCGATGCAGTTTCCCCACACTCCTCTCAATCTAGTGAACAACCCGTGGTATTAAATCTATTACCCACAGGAGAGTCATGCTTACCTTCCTATTCACCAAAAGAAAAACCTACCTCATCCTACTCATCATCTCCCTTACCCATAGGAGATCTGTTAAAGGCACCCCTTCATATTGGTGAAAACTCTACATCATCTTTCAAGGATCCACTTGATTTTCTCTCATCTCTTTTACACATAGAGTCAGAAGCTAATCGCTTCCCTATTTGACATGCACTATATTTATTTACAGGAGTCACCATGAAATCAACATTGGTTCCTTCTACTGCCATGCCATTCTCACGTTTGGCAGACCTTTTATACTATTTTAATCATTCCATGCTTTAGGGGTGCCTTCGAATGCCTGTTTCAACTCAAATGTATATGTCACCCACTGATAATTCTACCATTTACACCAAATTTTTTGGATGAAAAAATCCATCATACCTAAGGTAATCATGAGGACATCTTCCACATCACCTTCACCCACATCTACACCTCTACCATTACCTCCACAACCAACTATGCCTAAACCACTTACACCTTTGCCTATATCCAAAGCTAATTGTACCTTTGGAGTCATGTCGACATCAAGCCTAGTCCATCCCACTATCAAACTAGATTTATTCACATCCTCACAGGCTAGCACAAAGACTATTCCCTCACCAAAGAGGAAGACAAAACCTCGTAGGCTGCATACACTAACTTTTCCCACTACCCCTTTTTCACCTTCACCACTTCCATCTATCCTAGAACCTCACCCATCAACCATGGCCAAACAACATCCTACCCTAGGTAAAATAAAAACACAACAACCCACCTCCTCATCATGAGCCTCTATTACACCTAAATTACCTACACAGTGTATGCCTTCGCCATCACCTGCATCCTTTCTAGCACCTATACCCACACCACTTCTAGTAGCCTCATCATTACCTATGATATTTACTTCTCTTCAACCAATACCTTCGACCTTTCCTCTTCTAACAACCTTCACTGCACCTCCATTATCACCTTGGCTAACCCGTCCTCTTCCACATCTTCTTTCCCTTCTACATCATGCACTCCTTCACCTTTACCCAGGAAGGTGCAACCAAAGTCCAAAAACATACTACCCTCCAAAGAGGTACTTAAACCTACAACACCTTCAACAACTAGTTCATCTGCTACAAATTTTCCCAAGAAGGTACAACCCAAACTTAAAATAGTGTTACCTTCTGAACTAGTTGTAGACACTATTCCTCCTCCTATTCCACCTCCTGTGGCATATCTCCCACCAAAATCACCCACACCTCCATCTTGACCCACACTTAATTTTCATTAAGATCCATTAGTAGGCTCTTACACCAACATCTTAGAAAACCTTTTTGATACCTTTTTCATCACATTTCCACAACTTAGACCTTATGAACCACTCAAATCTAAACTAGTAGGGTTTGATGATACAAAAACTTGTGCCTACAATCATGTCCTAGGGTATGATGTGGAAAACTGTAAGGCTCTTAAACCATCATTCTCCAGCTATGTCCTCCTGAAGAAAATTTTGACGATGATGATATTTTAGACAAGGACCCTATTCCACCTTCACCTATCACATCACATCCTCACCCCCTTACCTTTTCAATGACCTTCATCTCCACCTCCACATCCCTTTTATTTTCCTCCAACATTTGAGATAAATATGGTCCGCATAAGAGAGATAGCCAAACCTCCCCCAAATGCCACTACACTACATTCTTTCCACATAGCTAGTACATGCCCTCACCATACTTTTTCCCATCCTTTCGCTACACCTATCATGACTCTGCTACTCCCTTACCCAATATTAATATGGTTAAAATTGTCACTTGCACTCAGAAAATCAAATGAAATGAGGAAACAACCAACCCATCTACCACTCTTGTACCCAATATCTCATCTGCACCTACACCAAAATTCACCATCCACAGACACACATACCCTATTTTTGACAGAGTTCCCCATCATACAATGATTAAGCAATTACACCAATATCCTCTCAAAATGTCATTGTACAACCTTGTCCTATCCTCTGAGTCCCATCCACAAGCCCTCATGGAGGTTGTACCATCTATTAATTTTTTACCTAATGAACCCACTCATGTAGCATCCATTATCACTCCTCACATGGTGGCCTCTCTCACAACTTCATCCCCTTCCTCTACACTCGTTACCACTCCTCAAGTATCTGCTCTTAGTTTATATGATAATGAGATTGTACCTCTCGAATCAGATGATCCTAATCCCACCCTATTCATTTCTATCTACATTGATAATATACACATTGGTGCATTATGATCGATGGAGGTTCTAATATAAACATCATTTATTCCTTTGCATATAACCAAATGCACATCTTGACTAATTACATTCATAATAACCCACTTATGATGCATTCATTCAACAATGCCATCACTTTGAACCTTGGCACCATCATTCTCCACATTTGTGTGGGCCTCGTACCATTATGGAATTATTTTATGTCTTAGAGGGGGAATTCTATTACAACATGCTACTTGTCAGACCTTGGATCTATGTCATGGGTTGTGTTCCTTCAACCTTACACCGTTGTTTAAAATTTAAAAATGAAGGACATATCTATACCATTCTAGCGGATCCTTCACCATTAAAAACGTGTAAAATGTTGTATCGACGTAATGATGTCCTTATACTAGTTAAGGAATATACCACCACTTTTACCTCTCCTTCACCCACAACCCCATCCACCAATGGTATCGCTACCTCTTCCACACCTAACTCCTCTATTCCCACTGCTTTTGCAGCCTCTATAGCTAAATCATCTTCCAATGCTTCTTCTTCTTCATCGTCTAGTAATTGATCCATTCTGATTACCCACATATTAACTACCGATCCCTTAGAATGTGTTTTTCAATGTCTCACTCTAAGGGAGTACCGCCTTTATAAAATTAACACATTTCTTACTCCTCAAGAGTATGGTAAAATTCACCAACATTCCCACTATGATCACCATATAGGAGAGGTATGCCCGTATAGTCCTCCCAACTTTCACACTAACTTAACGTATGGGGGACTTGATGATTCTACCTACTTGCCCAAACCACCTTCCCAAAATCGACCATTTTTATCTAACCTTCAATCTCTCACCAACTACCTCTTCACCCACACCTTTTTCAATCATTGTGCTTGGAAGGGCTTTATCTTTGGTTTCTATAAACAAGGTCACCATACTGTCATCCCATGCATGTTGTCCACTCAAAATTTCCCTTCTTTTGAGAAGTTAAATGTCTTTTTTGTTGTCCTGGTAATGTGAAAAGTCAAGAAATTAGAAAAATCTACGTTTTTTGGATCATTTTGTGTGATTTTCGGGCCTGTCGGACATTTTTGTCCCGCGTGTCCTGGGTTCATTTGGGATTTCTGTTCCCCGATCGGCCGGTTTACCCAAAGTCCATTCTTTTCGGGCCCGTCAGAACTTTTTCTCCCAAGTGTCCCAAGTGCGCTCGGACCTATTGTTCCCTTTTTGTTCGATTCGGCCGAATCACGTATTCCGCGTACTTTCATCCCGCATGTCCCAAAAACATTTGTGCGTCTTTTCCCCACATCACCCAAATCAGCCGAACAACGTACTTCACGCTTTCGCGTTCCTCGTGTCCCAAATGAACCAAGTGCCATTCATGCTAATTTTTCCCGCTCTACCTGAATATATTGCTTTTCAATTTGGTAGATTTGTATTTAATACGCATTTATTGTCTCTCTCTCCTAAATGGCTATATAATGAGCTGCCCCCCTATGGGTCTTTGCACTCTGCTTTCATGCTATCTATTTCTTGTACCCTTAGGACCAAAACTTCTACGCGCATATTCATTCCTCCTATAATTCCATCCCAAGTCCAGCCTACAGCTTTGCTCTCCAAGTTACTATCAATATGAAGATAAAATTCCAGGGGCGGGAACAAATTTCACCACTAGAGTCTGTCGTTCCCGATATTGGAGATAGTGAGGTTTGCCACCTTGACTTTGGAGATTTTTGGGCAAGAATGACAGACGCGAACCCTTCACCTATGGCATAGATGATTCATGAAAGTGGTCTGGCTTTCGCTGGTGGTTTCCCTATCTCAATGCAATGCACAGACATAGTGCTCTCCTACGGGGCTCATTTCAACCCGGACTCGAATGAGTTGACAAACGTGCATGGGGAGCTGATCACCAAACTTGACGCTGCCGCCATTAGCACTACACTAAGGATTCCAGAAATGGACAATGCTATAGTTATTTCTCAGAATCAGGCACAGGCCCTTTTCGATCAAGACAGTGAGAAATATAAGGCACAGGTGGCGAAGTCCTGGCTGAAAATCCCTAAGAAGGGGGCATCTTGTCTGTCTAAGACTCTTTTTCATGCAGATTTCAATGAAGAATTGTCAGATTTTATAATCCTACTGGCTCGGGTCATGGGTTTACCATCTACAAATGAGTTCCATTTCTGGATGTGCCCTCTTATCAATATGGTGTGTGAAGGAACTCAGAATATCAATTGGGCAGAGATCATTAGTATGAACTTGGCAGAGAAGTTGTCCAATGTATAACAGACCAAGAAATTCTATATGACCTCATACTTGATGTATACCCTAGCAGCATCGAGGCAATGGTTTGGGTTCTCATACATTGATGCTCATAAGGGTGACCCTGTGTATGCCTACTGCCCTCAATTCACCTTGGAAACTAGCAATCACAATTTCAGGAGGGTGAACGATGCTTTCACCATGTACATTGTCAGGCTCCTAGAAAGCGAAACGGGGAGGAGATTTTCTCATGAAGCCATGAATCTGATAGCACATTATGGTGCCTACTTCATCCAATTTAGGAAATTTTCCTATATAAGGCTTGCACGTTATGAGAGCACTCCTTTCAAGCTTCCTATGTTCTGCAATGACAAAATGGCCTTAATAGAAGTATGTAGGTAGCTGGATAAGTTGCATAGAACCTCCAGGGATAAGAAAATCATTGGCTTAAACTTCCCTATCATCTTGGGAAACTACACCTGCAAAACAGCCCTGGATGCACAAAATATAGAAAGAGCCATAGATCCCATTACTGTCCATTTCTTCAAGCCAAGACCTTGTTTTGACTTAAATAAGTTTATTGAGCAGAACATCAAGATCACTTACCATCATAGGGCAGACACAGAGGACTATTGGGCTGACTGTGCTGATGATTTTGAAGCAAGGAGAAGACATTATGGCAGGTTTTCCCTTCAATTAATCCAAGAGCTTAACCTATACCAAGTTCCTGAAGTGCTCCAGGATGATAATTCTGACCTGTACTCATATGAGTATGATAATGTGGTCAAACACAACCCCTTGGAGAACTTGGATTGGTTCAAAAAGGAGAAGGATGATTTGGCTGAAATCCTAGCTCCAGTCTTAGTCAGGACCAAGATCTGGTTTGATAAGAAAGTCCATGAATTTAGAAGGCATTTAGGGGAATCCTCCTCTAAGGATGCTTCAACACCAAGGAGGGAAGCATTAACACCCAGATCGGAAACACCTGTGCAGACCCCTCCTACCTCGTCAACTCAAGGACCTATAGTCTCCACTCCTTCCTCATCCACCCAGGTATATCAAAAGAAAATCAAAGAAGTCAAGAAGGAGCCTGTGGAGGAAGATATCCTAAGGAAGCATACTGAGTTATCCTCAGGCCCAGAGAACATCATTTTTCTTAGTGAAATCGAAGAGAGTGAAGTTCCTGTATCTACAAGCGCTCTAGAAGCCCCCATGGATAAAGAAAAGGAGGTTCAAAGCACTGAGCTTCCGGGTGCCAGTGACCCCTCTATATTAGAATCCACAAGCGCCCCTCTCATATCTCAATTAGAGGCAATAGAAGTATAAACCTTGGGTGCCATGAGTTCTCTATCTCTTGGCCCACTTGCCCCACATTCTACTTCCTCCTCCTCTTTTTTATGGGTGCAGCCTCTTGTTGACAATAGGAAGAGAAATTCTTCCTCCCGGATCTCAGGACCAAATTTTAATGCTGTGGCGGCCTTGTTAGGCACTACTCCTCCTACTCACGCCAAAAAATCCATAACTACCTCTAGGATAGTGTTTGATGCTCAGGGCCAACAACTCCTGGAGATAGCCAAGCCTAAGGTGGACAAACCTGAGTAGGATTTATAGGCATCTGACCTTGAACTCTCAAGAATTCCCATGGGAGAGTCTACCCCTGAAGGTGAGATCCACAATCTTTAGTAAATAGTCACTAGAGTCATTAGGAGGGTAGAGAAAGGGCAACAGACTATAGAGCAGTTGGGGGAGTAGGCCAAGATTCTTACAGGTTTTATTAAGTCACTGCTATCTAAAGATAAAGTTCTAGACCCTACCCCATTGACTACTCTTGCACCACATGTAATTCTGAGCCAAGATGAAGTGTAGAGTATCAAGGATATGCACAAGTATTCCATCTATGGAAGGGCTATGGAGGCCATGGTGGATGATATGCTTGTTGCAGGATTGAACTTCATTGATGAAGCCTTCAAACTCCATGGGAAGGTGAGTAATTTGCAATAGAAGCTCTCCTCCACAATTGGGAGCATTGAAAAAGAACTTAAACTTTGGGGCAGTTGCATAGTAGACCTCCGTCTAATGGGACAAACAGATGAAAATATTTTGATGGCGAGCAAGGTCTTCGAGGATGCAAAGGATAATTTGTCAAAGTCCTGGGTCTACAGCGTGGAATGGAAAATCAAGGTGTTGGAGGAGGCTTTGGGAGAGTTAAAGAATAGCTAGCAGAAGGGTGAGGCCTTCAAAACACTAGTTATATCTGCCTTCAAAGATATACATTGTCATCTTCATGATGAGACTTTTGGTGTGCCTCTCTCTTTACAAGAAATCAAAGCTCAATTCATAGCTTTTGTCAAAGGTGATCTATTCAAGGAGAGTTCCATTTCTAAGGAAAAGATGAAGGAGATCTGCTCTCTTCAATCTACTATAGAGGAAGCAAAAAAATATTATCATACTCATGTCGAATTCGACAAAGAGATGGAAAAATGTCTCGGATTTTGGACTCAGTCCACTGCCAACACATCAGTTCCATGTGGCAGGGACATAGCAGAAGATTTGAAAATATTTAGACAACGGATCCTTAAATCAGTGGGTCCCTCCCAATCTTGAACGCTTGTCTTCTTCTCCTGATTCTTCTCTCTTCTTATATTCTTCATCACGAATTTATTGTAATTAGTTGGCGTATTGCGATTAGCAGCCCTTTTAACTAAGCATTAGTTAAAAGAAGTAGTTACCAAGAGTAACTAATTTGTAAACTATATAATGGCCTCTCCTCACCATTTTCTAAGGGGGGGAACTTGGCTTATTTTTGAAAGTGTAAATAAATCATAAAGAAATCAATACAGAAGAATTTTTCATTCTTTGTCTATCTGGTTTCCTTTATTCTCAAGCTATTCATTTAATTTTGTTGGATCATTTGTCTATATTATGTTGAGAAGCTTTGTATTCTTGTAGATGTTATTCATATAACTTTGTGTCTTTTCAAATTTCATCTTATTAATGTGATACAAATGATCTTATTCCAATTCGCTGTACCCTCGGATGCATAAGGAATTACTCTGTCATCTATAATTCTGAATGGTTCCTTTCTGCTCATTCTCATATTTTCATTCCTCAGTCCTTTTGTTATTGATGACCTTTTAGGAAACACTTTCATAATATCCAAGTTCCATAGTAAAACCATGCTTTGTATATGTGTAAATAGGTTCGTTTCTAAATAAGGGAACCTCTCCCATTAAAGAGGAAAGACTTCTTGTCCCCTGACTGTTGCTCTTCTTGAAGTTCCTTCTTGACTGCCAACAGTTTTTTGGTGACTCTGCTGGGGAATCATATTCCAGTTCTATAATCATTTATTGATCATCTTTTGATTTGGCAACTCCACGTTTTACTCGAGGGAGAAGGGCCCTTGGTATTGAAGATTCTCAGTTTCAGCTTTTGGAATAGCAAGGTTTTCCTTTCCCTTCAGCAAGAAGAAATAGAAAGGCTCGTTTAACAAGCACTCCTCCTATCAAAGATAAAATCCCTACGGGTGGTATTCCTTCAGAGAAAATCAGTCCTAATCTTCGACCTCTGATTCTTGCTGGTGTTTCAGTTCCTCTTTAAGCCATTTTACCAAGAATGGCGGTACCATTGCCTTGGGGCCATGGTGTTGGGCCTCTTGCCCTTTCTCAGCCTTTGCATGAGTTACCTAGAGGTAACCGAAATTTTTTTCCTAAATTCAAGGGTGATGGTAAGGGACATCCTGATGAACACATCACAGCCTTCATAGTTGCATGCAGAGTTCTGGGAGTTGAACATGAAGATGTCTTTGTAGGAATTTTTGTTGAGAATTTACAAGATAATGCTGCTAATTGGTTCTATCACCTCCCGGCTGGAGCTATCACTAGCTGGAACATAATGAGAACTAGGTTTGAAAACCGTTTCAAACTGGCTGAAGATGTGCACGCTTTGCTAGCCCAAATTTCTCAAATAAAGAAGGAATCACAAGAGCCCATGAGAGAATTTGTGGCTCGATTCAACAGGTTAATTAACAAAATCCCACCAAATACTCAACCTGTAGATCAAATCCAAAAATGCTCCTTCCTAAACGCCCAATTGCCTAAAGTTAGTTATGCACTGAGAAGGGCTAATCTCGCAACATTGGCCGAGGATCAAACTCTTGGTGTTAGTTTTGAAGATGATTTAATCATGTCAGGAAAGTTGAGGAGAGACCCTTCTAAATTTAAGTCTTCTTCTTCCTCCTCTTCCACTCCTAGACCTAATACTAATCCATTGGTACAAAAAATTATAAATGATCTCATCGCCATTAAGAAACAATTGGCTCAGCATACTCTCTACGCAGACGTTCCAAGGAGGAATTTTCAGCCCAAAAATCGTTTACCTGCTTCTCAAACAAGGCTAGCGCTTGAAGGACCTCCTATTAAAGTTCCTGTCAATGCAACCTGTGAAGTTGAAGAACCAAAGGATGAGGAGGTTAATGAAGATTATGAGGAATTTGTTGAAGAGGTTGATGATGAAACAGATGAACTTGAGGGATCTCAAGTTAATTTCTTCACCACTGAAGGTGTTGATGAAGGAGATGATTATGATGAAGTAGTAGTAGACATGAATAGTGAATCATACGCTGTCATGACTCGAGAGTAGACAAATTAGAGGGAGAAAGTGATGCAGCCCACCAAAAAATCTAAGGAGCAGCCGACAACTATCCCCGTAATTACAAAAAGAGGATCTCCTATCCCCATTTCATCTACACCAAAGGTGAGTCCTGTCAATTTTGCTAGTAACGTTACTTCTTTTTCTCCTAAAATTGATAAGCCTAGGATATCAAGTGATGATAACCTGTCCACTTCTAGGTCTTTCAATATTATTGATCACCTAAAAAATACTAAGGTTCAAATCTTAGAGGCTGAATATTATCAAACCCATCCCAAGGATTTTGCTAAAATGATTCACTTTGTCAATTCTCATTCTAAAACTACCTCTAAAGGCCTTTTACCCACTCCCTCTTCTGCAACACAGCCTAATCTGGTAGCCGCTATCACCTCACCCAATGAAAAAATCAAACCATTCTATATAACACTCCTTATAGCTGGCCATAGGCTCAGTAATTACGTCATAGAACTTAGGAGCATCAGATAATGTAATGCCTACCAAAGTATCTCATCCCTTGGGCCTAACTCTCACACGCACTTACAGATATTTCTATTCCATGGAGAGTAAGGAAGTGCCCCTGGTCGGAAGAATTAAGGATGCACAAGTGGCTTTTACTACTTTTCCTGAGAATAAAGTTTTGGCTATTATCCTAGTAGCAGATATTCCTCCTTCATATGGGATGCTACTAAGTAGAAACTTCTGTAAGGATGTGGGTGGAGAAATTTAAATGGATTGGTCACATGCCCTCATACATATTAATGGGAAATTGAAGAAATTGCTGCCTGAGAAGTAGTCTGAGTATATTGTACAAAAAATAGATGATCCCAAAGCACAAATACTCTATGAGGATATGGGGCATGGCAACTACATGATTATGTCTCTAGAAGAAATCCAACTCTGCAAAGTGTCACCTAAAGATCCTAATGGTGTTTGGATATTAGAGTTTGATGGAAGTTGTTCTTCAGCTGGTTCTGGAGATGGTGTCATATTGGTGTCATTCGAAGGAAGCATTCATCCTTTCTCATTCAAGTTGCAATTTGAAAATACCAATAATACAGCAGAGTATGAAGCTCTCATTCTTGGACTCCAGGTGGCAAAAGAACAAGGTGTGAAGAATCTTCTAACTCGTGGGGATGTGGATTTGATTGTCAAGCAAGTTAGCAACCTCTTCCAGGTAAAGAATAGAAGGTTGAAACATTACGGGAATCAGGTTTGGGACTCCATTGAATTTCTTGATGCTTTCTCCATTGAAGCAATGCCTAGGGAAGAGAATACTAGGGCTGATTCACTAGCAGTCTCGGGGTCACTGCTTATACCTCATCCTGACTTTTCTCAAGATAAGTTCACCATCGAGATGATCCATAGACCTAGTGTGCCTGATAATACAAGTAACTGGAAAGTTTTCAATGACAATCAACACTTTCTTTCTTTCTTAGAACTCAAGGATAATTTTGAACAGTTGTACTTTGAAGGAAGTGATAATTTGCCTCGTGAAAGTGTGTCCTTTGACGAAGAAGCCGTAAAAGAAGAAGAAGCAGATCAGGATGGATGTATCAAACTCAAAGGAAACAAGATTCCGAAAGGATTGGTGAGTTTAGAATAACTGTTTGACAAACACGACAAGTATGTAAAGTTTAAAGCTTCTACTAGACCTCAACAATCAGTTGAATATGAAAAAATTAATATTAGGAGTTCTACTGATCCTAAACTCATGAACATTGGAAAATGTTTCAGACCAGAAGAAAAGAAGAAGGTAATTAGTCTTTTGAAGAAGTATAAAGATGTCCTTGCTTATTCTTATGAAGACTTAAAATCCTTTCAACCAAAGGAGATGTAGCATTTTATCCCTCTCAAACCTGAAATTAAACCTTTTAAACAGAAGCAGAGGCAATAAAATCCTAAGATAGCTGACACCATTTTTCAGGAAATACAGAAGTTATTAAAAGCAAAAAACATTTTTCCTATTCACCATTCAACATGGATTGCCAATATTGTGCCTGTTAGAAAGAAAAATGGTGAGATTCGCATCTGTGTTGATTTTAGGAATCTAAATCAAGCTTCTTTAAAGGAAAAATATCCTTTACCCATGATGGATCAGGTCTTGCAAGCAGTAACGGGGTCCGAAATGTTGTCTATGCTTGATGGATTCTCAGGATATAACTAGGTAGAAGTTAATACCACAGATCAACAAAAAATGGCTTTTACTACTCCTTGGGGTACCTTTGCTTACAAAAGTTTTCCTTTTGGGCTCATTAATGCCGGTGCCACTTTTTAGAGGGCTATAGACCTGGCCTTTGGAAATCTGAAAGGGAAGTGTATCATCGTATACCTTGATGACTTGACTGTATTTTCTAAAGCAAGGGTAGATCATTTCCAACATCTAGAAACAGTTCTGCTAAAATGTCAAGAACATGGGATCTCTTTAAATCCTAAGAAATATATTATTTGTGTCACAGAGGGGAAATTATTAGGGCACATTGTCTCCAAAGATGGTATAAAATTGATCCTAAGCGAGTTCAAGCTATTCAACAAATTCCTCTTCCAACTAGTAAGAAAGCAGTGCACTCCTTCTTTTGTAAGGTTAACTTTCTAAGGAGATTCATCCCTGATTTTACAGAGCTAACTTTGAATATGTCTCAAATGATGAAAGGCAAACAGACATTTGGTTGGTCTCCTGAAGGGAAAGAGGCTTTTGAGGGTATTAAAAAGGCTATTGCTAAAACTCCTATTTTAGCGTGTCCAAATTTCAACAAAGATTTTATTATCTATTACTATGCCACAGTTAACACCCTGGCTGCTGTTCTGACTCAAAAAGAGTCTTATGATCATAAACTCCCAATTGCATTCATGAGATAAATTCTAAAAAATCATGAGCTAAGATACACCATAATGGAGAAACATGCTTTCGCAGTGGTTCAAGCTGTCAAGCAATTTCATTTTTACATTCTTAATTCTCACTCCACAGTATTTGTACCAGATACAACCATCAAGTCCATTCTCACACAACAGGATTTCGGATCCAAGAGAGGGAACTGGGTGGCTAAGGTCCAAGAATATGAAATTGACATCAGACCAACTAAGCTCATTCGTGGAAAAGGCTTGTGTGAACTCATCGCTGAGGGAGCAGGACATGGGTTACTGGAGGATGACGCTGATCTTCCTACCATTTTGTTTCTTGGCTCAATCAATGAATGGTATGCTGATATCACACATTTTCTCACCTATGGGGAATGCCCCTCTCATTTGACTACCAAAGAAAAGAGAGTTGTTAAACTAAGGTCAGCCCAATATGTTTTGTGGGAAAATGCCTTGTTTAAGCGTGGATTGGATGGGAGATTTTTAAAATGTGTAGACAAGGAACAACAGAAGAAGTTACTTTCTACCTTTCATAATTAGGCATGTGGAGGGCACTACTCATCAACTGTTACTGCTCATAAGATTCTTCATGGAGGATATTACTAGCCTACCTTGTTCAGGGATGCATCAAAGTGGGTTGATGAATATGAGGCTTGTCAAACTTTTGTGGGTAGACCTAAGTTGGCCTCTTTGCCCCTTAAACCAGTTGTAATCAAAGAACCTTTTCAACAATGGGGTTTGGATTTCATTGGAAAACTTAATCCCTCTTCTAGTGCTGGTCATACTCATGTATTAACCGCCACAGATTATTTCACCAAATGGGTAGAAGCCATTCCAGTAAAGAGTACTACTTCAGAAGTAGTATGCAGTTTTATCAAAGAAAACATCTTGGTAAGGTATGGTGTGACAAACAAGATTGTGACAGATAATATTTCAAACTTCTCTTCAACCGAGATGATGGATTTTTGCTATGGATATGGCATCTCCCTAGCTCACTCCTTAGATTACTATCCTCAGGGAAATGGACAAGTAGAATCAACAAATAAAAATCTGGTGGCCATAATAAGGAAATTAGTCAACGAATCCCAACGGAACTAGCACAAGAAACTCTATGATGCTCTTTGGACAGATAGTATCACACCTAAGAGAGCCATTGGGATCTCTCCTTTTAAGGTAGTATATGGAGTGGAGGCCCAATTGCCAGTCACAGTGGAGCTTCCAGCCCTACATTTAATGAAGGCCATTGAAGATACCAGTTTCAATGATTCTTTGGATAAGAGGATCATGTATCTCCGCAAATTGAATGAGGACAGATTGAAAGTTGCTGATAAGATATCTACCCACCAACAGAAAGTAAAGATCTTATTTGATAAAAAGGCCAGGTTCAAATATTTCAAAATTGGAGACATCATTTTATTGTGGGATAAAAGGCATGAACCTCGTGGCAGCCATGGCAAGTTTGATTCCCTTTGGCTCAGACCTTTCAAGATCAGGCACTTTGCTGGTGAGAATTCTTTTTACCTTGATTATATGGATGGTTCTTCTCTCCCACTTCCTTATAGTGGGTAGTACCTGAAATTGTTTAATTCATAGGTGATTAGGAAGTCCTTTTGTATATTCTGTATAGCGTTTTGTTTTTCCTTCCTTCTCTCTATTTTGGTGTGTTGTCTTCTGTATTGTTTTGGTTTTCTTTTGACTCCATGGCTCAATGGATAAGGTATTGGTCTATGTCCCTCAGTTTCTCTGAATTCTTGCCTTGTCTCATTCTTTGAACTTATGCCAAGTCATCCCCAAAAGGAGCCAGCTGTTGTCCACTCAAAATTTTCTTGCTTTTGAGAAGTTGAAAATTAATTTTCTTGAAGTTAAATGTCTTTTCTATTGTCCTGGTAATGTGAAAAGTCAAGAAATTGGAAAATTTTACTTTTTTGGGTCATTTTGTGTGATTTTCGGGCTTGTTAGAAATTTTTGTCCCGCATGTCCTAGGTTCATTCGGGCTTTCTGTTCCCCAATCGGCCTGTTTACCCGAAGTCCATTCTTTTCGAGCCCATCGGAACTTTTTGTCCCAAGTGTCCCAAGTTCACCCGGACCCATTGTTCCCTTTTCATCCAATTCAGCTGAATTTCCTATTCCACGTACTTTCGTCCCACATGTCCAAAAAACATTTGTGCGTCTTTTCCCCGCATCGTCCGAATCGGCCGAATCGCGTACTTCGTACTTTCGCGTCCCTCGTGTCCCAAATGAACCAAGTGCCATTCATGCTAATTTTTCCCGCTCTACCTGAATATCTTGCTTTTTAATTTGGTAGATGTGTATTTAATATGCATTTATTATCTTTCTCTCTCCTAAATGGCTATATAATGAGCTGCCCCCCTATGCGTTTTTGCACTCTGCTTTCATGCTATCTATTGCTCATACCCTTACGACCAAAATTTCTACGTGCGTATACATTCCCCCTGCAATTCCGTCGCAAGTCTAGCCTGCAGCTTTTCTCTCCAAGTTACTATCAATATGAAGATTAAATTCCAGGGGCAGGAACAAATTTCACCACTCGAGTCTGCTATTCCCGATATCGGGGACAGTGAGGTTCGCCACCTCGACTTTGGAGATTTTTGGGCAAGAATGACAGACGGGAACCCGTCACTTATGGCAGAGATGATTCATGATAGTGGTCTAGCTTTTTCTGGTGGTTTCCCTATCTCAGTGCAATGTGCAGACACAGTGCTCTCCTGCGAGGCTCATTTCAACCCTGACTCGAATGAGTTAACAAACGTGCATGGGGAGCTCATCGCCAAACTTGACGCTTCCTTCATTGACACTACACTAAGGATTCCAGAAATAGAAAATGCTATAGTTATTTCTTAGAATCAGGAACATGTCCTTTTCGATCAAGATAGTGAGAAATATAAGGCACAGGTGGCGAAGTCCTGGCTGAAAAACCCTAAGAAGGGGGCATCTCGTCTGTCTAAGACCCTTTTCCGTGAAGATTTCAATGAAGAATTGTTATATTTTATAATCCTACTGGCTCGGGTCATGGGTTTACCCTCTACAAATGAGTTCCATTTCTGGATGTGCCCACTTATCAATATGGTGTGCGAAGGAACTCAGAATATCAATTGGGCAGAGATCATTAGTATGAACTTGGCAAAGTAGTTGTCCAATGTACAACAGACCAAGAAATTCTATATGACTTCATACTT
Organism: Taxus chinensis; assembly: GCA_019776745.2. NCBI lineage: Eukaryota > Viridiplantae > Streptophyta > Pinopsida > Cupressales > Taxaceae > Taxus > Taxus chinensis. The sequence continues at coordinate 348,296,757 of CM034156.1, forward strand.
GATGTATACCCTAGCAGCATCGAGGCAATGCTTTGGGTTCTCATACATTGATGCTCATAAGGGTGACCCTGTGTATGCCTACTGCCCTCAATTCACCTTGGAAACTAGCAATCACAATTTCAGGAGGGTGAACGATGCTTTCACCATGTACATTGTCAGGCTCCTAGAAAGCGACATGACGAGGAGATTTTCTGATGAAGCTATGAATCTGATAGCACATTATGGTGCCTACTTCATCCAATTTAGGAAAATTTCCTATATAAGGCTTGCAGACTATGAGAGCACTCCTCTCAAGCTTCCTATGTTATGCAATGACAAAATGGCCCTAATATAAGTATGCAGGTAGCTGAATAAGTTGCACATAACCTGCACGGATAAGAAAATCACTGGCCTACACTTCCCTATCATCTTGGGAAACTACACCTACAAAACAACCCTGGATGCACAAAATATAGAAAGAACCCTAGTTCCCATTACTGTCCATTTCTTCAAGCCAAGAACTTGTTTTGACTTGAAGAAGTTTATTGAGCAGAACATCAAGATCACTTACCATCATAGGGTAGACACAGAGGACTATTGGGCTAACTGTGCTGATGATTTTGAAGAAAGGAGAAGACATTATGGCAAGTTTTCCCTTTAATTAATCCAAGAGCTTAACCTGTACCAATTTCCTGAAGGGCTCCAGGATGATAATTATGACATGTACTCATATGAGTATGATAATGTGGTCAAACACACCCCCTTTGAGGACTTGGATTGGTTCAAAAAGGAGAAGGATGATTTGGCTAAATACCTAGCTCCAGGCTTAGTCAGGACCAAGATCTGGTTTGATAAGAAAGTTCATGAATTTAGAAGGCATTCAGGGGAATCCTCCTCTAAGGATGCTTCAACACCAAGGAGAGAAGCATTAACACCCAGATCGGAAGCACCTATGCAGACCCCTCCTGCCTCGTCAACTCAAGGACCTACAGTCTCTACTCCTTCCTCCTCCACCGAGGTATATCAAAGGAAAATCAAAGAAGTCAAGAAGGAGCCTGTGGAGGAAGATCTCTTAAGGAAGCATATTGAGTTGTCCGTAGGCCCAGAGAACATCATTGTTCTCAATGAAAGTGAAGAGAGTGAAGTGCCTGTATCTACAAGTGCTTTAGAAGCCCCCATGGATAAAGAAAAGGAGGTCCAAAGCACTAAGCTTCCGGGTGCCAGTGACCCGTCTATATCAGAAGCCACAAGCACACCACTTATATCTCAATTAGAGGCAACAGCAGTACAAACCTTGGGTGCCATGAGTTCTCTGTCTCTTGGCCCTCTTGCCCCACCTTCTGCTTCCTCCTCCTCCTTTGCATGAGTACAGCCTCTTGTTGACAGTAGGAAGAGAAAGTCTTCCTCCTAGATATCAGGACCAAATTTTGATGCTGTGGCGGCCTTGTTAGGCACTACTCCTCCTACTCACGCAAAAAAATCCAGAATTACCTCTAAGATAGTGTCAGATGCTCATGGCCAACAATTCCTGGAGATAGCCAAGCCTAAAGTGGACAAACCTGAGAAGGATTTGCAGGCATCCGACCTTGAACTCTCAAGAATTCCCATGGGAGAGTCTACCCCTGAAGGTGAGATCCACAATCTTCAGGAAACAATCACTAGAGTCATTGGGAGGGTAGAGAAAGGGCAACAGACCATAGAGCAGTTGGAGGAGTAGGCCCAGATTCTCACAGGTTTTATTAATTCACTACTATCTAAAGATAAAGTTCTAGACCCTACCCCATTGACTACTCTTCCACCACCTGTAATTTTGAGCCAAGATGAAGTGTAGAGTATCAAGGATATGCACAAGTATTCCATCTATGGAAGGGCTATGGAGGCCATGGTGGATGATATGCTTGTTGCAGGATTGAAATTCATTGATGAAGCATTCAAACTCCACAGGAAGGTGATTAATTTGCAACAGAAGCTCTCCTCCACTATTGGGAGCATCGATAAAGAACTTAAACTTTGGGGCAGTTGCATAGTAGACCTTCATGTAATGGGACAAATAGATGAAAATATTTTGATGGTGAGCAAGGTCTTTAAGGATGCAAAGGATAATTTGTCAAATTCCTGGGTCTACAACATGGAATGGAAAATCAAGGTGTTGGGGGAGGCTTTTGTTGAGTTAAAGAATAGCTAGCAGAAGGGTGAGGCCTTCAAAACACTAGTTATATCTGCCTTCAAAGATATACATTGTCATCTTCATGATGAGACTTCTGGTGTGTCTCTCTCTTTACAAGAAATCAAAAATCAATTTAGAGCTTTTGTCAAAGGTGATCTATTCAAGGAGAGTTCCATTTCCAAGGAAAAGATGAAGGATATCTTCTCTCTTCAATCTATTATAGAGGAAGCAAAAAAATATTATCATACTCACGTCGAATTCGACAAAGAGATGGAGAAATGTCTCGGATGTTGGACTCATTCCACCGCCAACACGTCAGTTCCACGTGGCAGAGACATAGAAGAAGCTTTGAAAATATTTAGACAATGGATCCTTAAATCAGTGGGTCCCTCCCAATCTTTAACGCTTACCTTCTTCTCCTAATTATTCTCTCTTCTTCTCTTTTTCATCATGAATTTATTGTAATTAGTTGGGGTATTGCGATTAGCAGCCATTTTAACTAAGCATTAGTTAAAAGAAGTAGTTACCAAGAGTAACTAATTTGTAAACTATATAATGGCCTCTCCTCGCCATTTTCTAAGGGGGGGGACTTGGCTTATTTTTGAAAGTGTAAATAAATCATAAAGAAATCAATACAGAAGGATTTTTCATTCTTTGGCTATCTAGTTTCCTTTATTCTCAAGCTATTCATTTAATCTTGTTGGATCATTTGTCTGTATTATGCTGAGAAGCTTTGTATTCTTACAGATGTTATTCATAGAAATTTGTGTCTTTTCAAATTTCATCTTATTAATGTGATACAAATGATCTTATTCCAATTCATTGTACCCTCGCATGCATAAGGAATTACTCTGTCATCTATAATTCTTAATGGTGCCTTTCTGCTCGTTCTTGCATTTTTATTCCTAAGTCCTTTTGTGATTGATGACCTTTTAGGAAACACTTTCATAATATCCAAGTTCCATAGTAAAACCATGCTTTGTATATGAGTAAATAGGTTCATTTCTGAATAAGGGAACCTCTCCCATTAAAGAGGAGGGACTTCTTGTCCCCTGGTTGTTGTGCTTCTTGAATTTCCTTCTTGACGGCCAATAATGCACCACTTGTAAACATAAAGATCACAGTGGTATTGGATTTTCAAAACCCTCACCAAAGAATTCTTGAGTCGAACTCATTAAGGATGATAAACCTTCTTCACCTCATTTACTAACTTCACCACCTTCACCTACAAAGTTTATGGATCCCGTATCCATTTATCCTAAAAACAAATTTCTTGAACACCATTTCCCTGGGACCTCTAACCTATCAAGGAGATGGTAAGGATCCCTCTTCTCTTCCATTCCTCCATCCTGACATGATTGATGAAAATACACCTTCTATTAACATCGTTCAATGTTAGGACAATTTTTCTATTCTCACCTACCTTGGTGCGAAAGATTCTTATATTCACCCATTGTTACCTTTTGAGACACAAACCATGTTAAATGAATCAACCATCGAAATCAACAATCACACTCAGGATAACCCACATATTCTAAAGATAGGCCAATATTTAGATGTTGTTGAATAAGAAGATTTTACTTCTAGCTTTCGGGATCATAGCAACACTTTTTCTTGGTCCTACGCTGATATGCCTAGTATTGACGCAAATATTATGGTCCACAATATCTTCACTATTCCTAAAGCCAATACTATGAACCAGAAGCAATGGAAAATGCATCATCGCACTGCTCTTCTTGTCAAAGAATAACTCCAATGTATTCTTTTAGTTTCCTTTATCCTATCCATCGATTACCCTCAATGGATCTCTAGCATTGTTCTTTTCACAAAAGTGATAGGGGGACTCCGTATTTGCATGGATTTCTATAACCTTAACTTAGCTTGCCCCAAAGACAACTTTCATGTACCTAGAATTAACCAACTAGTTGATATTAGCACCAGACATGAGATGATATCACTTATGGACGGTTTCTTAGGTTATAACCAAATATTACTTACCCCAAAAGATAAACACAAAACCACCTTCATCACTCCTTGGGGGACCTTCTTCTATCATGTCATGCCATTTGGCCTTAAAAATGTTTGTGCTACATATCAGTGGGCTATGACTTATATCTTTTATGAAATTATGCATCACATATTGGAATATTATGTTGACGATCTTCTTGCCAAATCTAAACATCGGGCCAAACACCTTATAGTCCTCAGGGTTATCTTCAAATACCTCATCAAATATTGTGTTCATCTTCAACCCAAGAAGTGTGTCTTCATTGTTCTTTCTAGAAATCTCCTTTGTTTTATTGTTTATTTGCATAGAAGAGAATTTGACCCCACTAAAATCAAGGTTATTTTCGAAATGCTTCCATGTACTAACCTTCATCAAATTTGTAGTTTTTAAGGAAATTCGCAATCTATTGGTCACTTTATTTCACAGTTTTTTGAATATTGCCACCAATTTCATCATCTCCTCAAAAAGGATGTCTCCTTCAAATGGGATGATGAATGCCACAAATCCTTCGATGCTTTAAAAAACTACCTCTTCTAACCACCTGTGGTCATTCCCCCTAAGGATGACCAACCATTTTACCTTTATATTTGTGCTATTGATCACTCCCTAGGTTTCATGCTCCCTCATCGTGACGAGAAACATAGGGAGGAAGTGGTTTATTATATAATTGATATGGTTTTAGACTACGAAACTAGATACACTCACATCAAAAAAATATGCTTATCCTTAGTTTTTTTCACCACTAAACTTCTTAATTACCTACTTAACCACAAAACCTTCATTCTCACCAATACTGACCCCTTACATTACATGTACACTAAGCCGTACCAACATCAATGTGTTGCACATTGTCTCATGCTTCTTGTAGACCTAGAACTAGAATTCATCCATCAAAAATTTGTCAAAGGAAAAACCATCACTAACCAACTCACAGACACACCTTTCCCTTGAAATCAATCCTCTAACTTCAATTTCTACCCTCTCTTTGGATGATACCATTTACCAAATGACCTTATTCTTTGATGGTTCTAAATTTCAACATCAGGGTGGTGCCAAAGTTATTCTGATTCCTCTTGATAGTGAGCCTATGTCATTATCTTTTAAACTATATTTTTATTTTACTAAAAATATCATCAAATATGAAGCACTCGTATTAGGCCTTTAAACTGCCATAGCCTTAGACGTTAAATAGATTAATATCTTTGGTGAATATCAACTGGTTGTGAACCAAGTGAATGGTATATACCAGTGTCATAACAATATGCTTCAAAAGTATAAACATCATGTTGATATACTTTTGAATACCTTTGACAATTATGAACTTCAAACCACCCCACGTTGCACTAATAAATTTGTAGACACCATGACGGGTCTTGCTTCTCAAATCCCCACTTCACCCTCTGACTCAAAAATATATATCACCATACAAATGTTGCAATCACCTTCTTATCTATTTTGAGACGTCAACCTAGTCGAAATCATTGAAACTGACCCACATGACCTTTTGTATAAGTAGTCTGCTGACTACCTTTTCCTTTTAATTCTACCTCCAAATCTTACTAACAATGGACAATGAGGCTTCCTTAAAAGTGTCTCTCATTATGTCATCATGGGGGGTCTTCTTTATAATTGTGACTTTGATGGTTTCCTATTACGATGCCTTACAAGTTCTAAAATTCCCTACACCATCAAACAAGTTCAAGAGGGAATTTTTGGGGGTCACTTTAGGGGTTTAACAATCGCTAAATGCATTCGTCACCTGAGATATTACTAGCAAAAGCTAAACCATTATTGTTATGACCATGTAAATCATTGTGTGAAGTTTCAACAACATGTTAATATTTGTCACACCCCTAGTCATGCCTTATAGGTCGCACGTGACCTTTGATCTTTCTCTCAATGGGGTTTGGATATTATCAGAGAGATCAATCCTCATTCTTCCCAATGTCATCAATGGATTATTACCGCTACCGAATAATATACTAAATGGGTAGAATCCATGCCTATCATTTATATGAAAGATGAGAACATATGTGAATTCATCAACCATCAGATTAGTTTTTGCTTTGGTGTTCCTCACTACCTCATTGCTAATAATGGGAAACAATTCAAAAATAAAACCCTATGGAAACTCTGTGATGCCTTCGACATTAAACTGAGTTTTTCTTCACCTTATTATCCCCCAAAAAATGGCCAAGATGAATCCACCAAAAAAATCCTAAACAAAATTCTTATGAAAGTAGTTGACAATAGTAGAAATAATTGGCACAAGTACATTCCTTTTTTCTTATGGGATTATCTCACAAGTATTTTTATATCAACTGCTGCCAATCCTTTATATCTAGTCTAAGGTATAGAGGTTGGCATGCCTCTCAAATACCAAATTCCATCTCTTCATATATCACTCAAAGATATGCTCAACGATGATGATTTTATTTAGAACCATTTGGCACAACTCGAGTTATTACACAAACTTCATCTCAATGCTCTTGATCACCTCCAAATCTACCAAAAATGTATCAAACGTGCCTATGATAAACATGCCCATGAATGAACCTTCCAGGTCGGTGACCTCGTCCTGAAGGAAAATCAACATGTAACAAAAGAGGATAAAAGTAAATGGGGAAAATTTTCTATTGATTGGCTTGGACCCTATATCATTACACATACCAATGGATCAGGTTCTTATCATTTGTCTTTACTCAAAGGTAAAATTGAACCCAAGCCCCTCAATTCCTTGTATCTTCAACCATTCTATTTTTGAATCAAGTCATATATCACCTTCTATCTATTTAAAATCATCCCTTGAGAACCATTCACCTTCCATTCACCTATTTTAAGGATCAACGACTAACAAAGAATCAAGTGATTACCCATCACTTTTTAGCCTTATCTTAAATATGAATATGATGACTCTACTCATGGCATGATTCTCATGGATACTTTTCACATGTTCCAAGATGGAATCCCATGGTTGTTCATCACTTACAAATCATCTCTCATAGCTAACCCTTGTGTGCCAGGGTTTCATTTTCATAACATGAACCTATCCTTTTCTATAGTCTTTTCCATGACCTAAAATTCCACAAAACAATGCAAAAGAATATATAGGATTTTCAAATTCAAACACATTGGGTCAAACTTATTGAAAAAATATGACTCCCTCAAAAAGGAAATATACTCTTTCTATCTTTCTGCTATAAATATATTTCTCCCTCGAAGGAAATCTATATAAATCTAGCCACACTATACATAGTCTATCACAAAAATAAGACTATTCCTGCAAAAATAAAATAAGAATATTTTGAAGCTTCCCGCATCGATCAACTTCATGAATACCTCAAGGAGATAATCTACCCATCCCACATATAATTCCCGCATCTAGTCTATAAAAACAAAAGAAAAAGGAAACTGCTAACTTTTTCGTCATGGACTTACCTATTTTCATCTCATGTCTCTTACAAAAAATGCGTATTATTGCACACTAGGTAATGCTAAACAAACCTTCTTTCACCTCACCACCTTGCCTTTGTAACCTTATACCTAGTTGAGGGACATTCCATAAATGTTACATTTTGTGATCATGTGACCTTATTCACCCATAAAATAATTAATCATGCAACGCCTTTTAAGGTCTTCTATTCATAAGCCAATCTTTGGTATGATAGACTCGTCAGGGTTCTTATTAATTAGGCAACACTATTGTTTCCTCTAACTTTACACCTCTTTTCTTACTTCCTTATCCTCCTTTACAGGACCAAACCTTCGACACCAACATGTTAGGAATTATAATTTGACCAAAATCACCCATATCTATTCACCATAGAAAAAACCATGCCTAAATGACCTAGATTCAACCATACCTAAATGACCTAGACTCAACCATGTCTAAACAACCTAGACTCACCCATGCCTAAATGACCTAAACTCAACCATGCCTAACTTACCTAGACTCAACCATGACTAAATGACGTAGACTCAATCATGACTAAAAACCAACCAACCCATTCCTTTACCTCATGATATTCTTCCCTAGCTTATGGGAGAACTACATCGGCTTGAGGCCTCTTTTCATTAATGCTGTGTAGGTAGCACTCCAAGGGCTTAAGGCCCTTAGATATTATCTCTACCACTCCTTCCCCTAACCAATTTTTCCCCTTTTTATTCACATTCTACCTTAGTTTCCATTTTACAAAAAAAATAGAAATTACACCATCATATATATATATATATATATATATATATATATATACCATTTTATAGCATCACCATATCATATATCACTCATTCCACATCTCCCTAATATCAAATATTTGGACATTTACACCACAACATACATATACATCATCATTTATTTTCCATAATAACAATAACTTGGAAATTAAATCAAACACAAAACCATGACCATATCATGCCTATACTTGACTCCATCATACCTACATGACCTCAACCACCTAAATCACCTTGACACTATCATACATATATGACCAAGACTCCACCATGTCTATACATGAATCCACCATGCCTATACCTGACTCCATCATGCCTACATGGCCTCAACTTCCTAACTCACCTATACCTCGGCCTTACCTGTTCCTTGACCTACATACCTCGACCTGAATCAATTTTTGTGACATTTGAATTTTTGTACTCGCTATACCTTGCGATGTTTTTACCCGTGTTGTTTATCCTGATGACATTACCTTTCCTGATGATGTCATGTTTATCCCGACCATACCTTTGGTGCTATGGAAAAAAACCTATTACCCATTCCTACACCGGACCTCATTGTGCTTCATGACCATATCCTATACCTTGGATACCTAAATCACTTCAACCTCATTTGGATAAACCTATCACCCTTTTGACAACATAAAATTTTCATGCTCTTCTGCCTGGTACCATATCACAATCTATACATGTGTGTGTGTGTGTGTTCGATTGACATTACCCATTACCCAAGATGGCCATTACCCATTACCCATAATGATGATACCGTTACCTACTGACCCTCACTTTTATCAACCACCTCTTTATCAAACCACTCCCTGACTAATTTTTTAACCTCATTGGTTCATCATTTGAGGGGGATCACCTTCAACCCTACTTGTAGCAACCTAACCTCCACTTATACCTGGGACATCAACTTCATGTTTTTATACGTGTCGCTTATCAATACAAGCTACGCGATAAAAAGGGGCAAATGTAGACAGCAAATTTGGGTCACACTCCCCTTGGTCCCCTTTATTTAACTAATGTAACGTATTCACTTAACCATGACCCCTTACATCGCATTCTTATTAATTTAATTACTTAAAATTGAATTAATGTTCGTCCTCACATTATTAATTAATTTAATTTGTTTAATTAAGTTAATTTACACATCACCTAGCAACATCACCTAGACACCTCACCATGGAATTATTCTCATTATATTAATTTAGTAAGATCGAGTCTCTACTTATCTCAATCAACTGGGAATATTTCAAACCCTAAATTAAAGTCTTATTCCTTCTTGAACAACACTCCCGCTTATCTAAGTGCTTACCCTCACTTGAGACCTGGATTGACAATCAGAGCATGCCAAAAATAACAAATATTTGACTATTTTTCCAAAAATTAGGATTTCCCATCTTAACCAATGCCTGTTATCCCTCAATCAACATTGGTCACCTTGACCATCATTAGTCACTATACGATAGAAATTCAAAATGTGACCTTCTACACACACAACCTCCTGAGGTCGTGCCAAGACAGTCGGTGTGGAAGTTGAAATGGGAGTGAAAGTGATGGTGATGACGAAGCTAATTGGGTAACCTTATGTCTTCAAAATGCAATAATAGAATATGTGAATCTAAGGAAAAAAACGATCTCCTAACCTAAAGGGGTATAATGGTGGGATCTGATATGATAGATACTCAGAGACTCCAATCGATGTCTAGCTCAACCAAGATTCTATTGGTGGGTTGTGGAATACATGGAAAGTAGCCTGCAGGTGCCTCATATGGGTTTCCAGACAAGGTCATGAAAATTGAGACAAGAGACGTAGCGGAGCTATAGGAACTAAGGGTGATTCTCTAGTATCATCCAGAAAGTCTTAGCCTGATTAGCTAGTATGTTTACAATAAAATATGTGTGATGATATCAGCTAGAAGTGGTGAGGATATGAAGACCTACGTGCATAGGCTAGTGTCGATATCTAACAGACTAGTAGGTCTGTTGGGTTATGGGACCTGTGGGTCACAACCAAAGATTTGTTGAGGCTGAGGCCTTGGAATGGGCATACCTGCAGTCAAATCCTATTCCTAGGAGTAGTCTAAAATTCATAGGCCTTGTTATCATCTATGTTTAAAGTCTCTAACTGTCTTATTTTCTCTATGTATGTGGCAGGTGTGCATAAGCTTGTTAAGCGCAAACTTGTGTCAATGTCAATTACTAACTCTAGCCCGTTTGGTTATGGGACCAGAGGATCACAACCATAGGTCTTTTCCTGCTATGGACCGTTGATGGTCATACAAAGTGAACTTGATTTGTTTTCGGTGAATAAACTATCTATCAAATGAAATCTAAACTATATTTTTGGTATTTTCTCAATATATAAGAACAAAACAATAAACAAACTAATCTATGGAAATAATTTTTTTTTTGCTTTTCTAACTTTTTAGACAATGCATCTAATCTAACAAACAATTTAAAGAAAATAAATAGCTGGCTAGATGTACCTAACTATCTATGCAGATGTGTGAATCTAAATATAAGATCTACTCTAATTAAAATAAAATATCTTCAAATCTACCTCAAAAGTGAAGAATAAATCATGACTCTAACAGAGCTATCATTCACCCACTATTTCCCTGGCAATATTGAAGAGAAAAATTCCTATGGACTTGATATACTTGTAACTATATGATTAATTGAAATGAATTGTTTATCTACTCTATTTGATATGCAATTTGACAAAACAAAGCAAATAAATACACAACTCCAACTTGGAAGAGCAAGAGCTTTGGAAAATCCGGAAGTATGAGTTTCTGTCCCCTCAGTTATTTCCTTTCTTTCTATGAGTGTTCATGTGAGTCCAAGGATAAGAATGCAAAGAACACAAACATGAGGATGGCACTTGAGCGATGGTATCTTGGAAGCAATTTGGGCATAATACTGGTAGAAGAAAAATGGCACAAGATATCTGAACTTGGCTATGTAATTCCTAATAAGATTATTGGATCGCAACAATGCAAGATACACAAAATTCTCAGGCCCTTTGCTTGAATACAAGCATGGGATATATAGGAATGGAGGCTAGAAGGTTACTTCATGCACAAGGAATTGAAGAGGTAGTTCCACTCATTAAATCTATTTAAAAATAGAAGGAACTAGGAGAACCAAGCAAATGAAGCTATTTTTAGCAAATTCAATTCACATAAGCGTTCAAAAGATAAAATTAAGTGAATCGTCACATGCAATTTCTCGTGTGAAGATTCTAGAAAATTTGATCAAGACCACCACCTTGCCTGGGTGGCAGTTTACAAACCACCACCCAGATAGGGCGGTAGTTTTAACACTTAAGGCCAAAGCAAGCACAAAATAAAGGGGAAAACTAGAAAAATTCAAGGAAAAGCTATGTAAGGCTATTTAGGCTACAAATATATACTGCAAGTGGGATTTGGAGCTCGAACACCTTCTCGAAAGGATTTTGAATCATCACCGAGGACTTTTATAACTGTTTTCCTGAAAATGTAGCATGTGTAATTTTGGGTGCATACAATCATGTTATATACCATTTTTCAACCTTTTACTGAGGTTGGTCATTTTTTACTGCAGAGAATTCTATTGGATTCAAGAATGAACCAGAGACTTCTTAGCATGCAGACAACATAATACACTCAACCATAGTCCCAAACAAGCACCTGATGCTCATACCAAGGCATTAGAATATTCACAGGAACACTTTAGGAAGTATTTCCATGACACAGACCACAAATTTCTTCACAAATCAACCACTACCTTTGTTCACCTACCGGACTTGAAAATATAATTAAATGTTTTGTATTTTCATCATTATTTACTTGCTTAAAGTGTAGGTTCATTATCTTTTCTTATCCAACCTTGTTCTTTCGTACATTCTTCCATCCCCACCTTCTTACCAATCTACCTATCTAACCACCCATGACCTTCAGGATCTTTTACCTGACCTCTATACATTCCTAAGTCTTCTTGGCATTATTAAAAACCTAACCATCCTCCCTTCATCCTCTGTGTAAGCCCAGAGAATTCCAAAACTAATTTTATTTAATTACCACAAAACTTCCCCTACTAATGCTGATTATCTTAACTATCTTTGGTCTCCCCTCTATACTGACATCAATCATTAGACCAATGTCAGTCTCCGTGTTATCTCATTCACTTAACTAGAAAGCCCTCAAACCTCCCCAAAACCTCACAAAACCTCACCCAAACCTGATACCCACTTACAACCTCAAAACAGACCATTCCCAACTCTTTGTGTAGACACAAAGAGAGCTTGGACACCCAATTTTGACATTATTCCATTTCCCATAGTAACCGATATTGGTTATACCATAGTTGACATTGATAATACATGTACCAACATCAGTCACCATGAACGGCGTTGATCTCTATGCTTGGTAAAACTACCTTAGACCAGCAAGCTTACTAATCACTTAAAACCAACTCAAAATTCACCAAATCTTACCCAGCCTATAATTTGACCCAGGACCTTCACCAATTTAGTTATCAAGCATTTATTTGGATTGACAAGGATAGTAGTCTAAGACACCTAAATTGAAAAACTAACATTAGATTCTTTTTTTGTATGTTTAGTTATTTTATATTGAGTTATATATTAATGGATTGACAACCATCAAGGAAGTATCACACTTCCTGGATCTAGCTCATGCTAAGTAGTCCACTAACTTTTGTTATTAACTGTATCTTGTGGTTTTTCTTTGTGTTACAGGTAGTTCTTCCTAGCTAAAGAGAAGCTCACACAATCAAATTGGATCAGAAATCATAAACACGCACACTCAACCTTCGATCAACGTAATAACAAGTATTCCTCCTTGGCCTTTTTACCTTATCTGTTTCATATCACACAAAAATTCAGTGAAATAATGGGGAAGGGTAGGTCAAATAGGTGAAATAGTAGGAATACTATGATTCTGGGAGGTAGGTTAGGTAAATATTGATAGTCTTAGTAAGGAAAGGTAGAAAATAGGCTAAGTCGAGTGTTTTGAATACAAATTTGAAAGTTTAGATGATTAACTAGTGTTAATGTTGATGATGTAGGCCACAAGTAGATGACGATAAGGGATTGAATTCCAACCATCCTAGTATGAATGAGGTGTACCATTTCAGAGGAGGAGTGGGATCATATGAGGGTCATTGGGCTACGTGCAGTGAGGAGATATAGGTGGATTTCCCAAGTTCATATCCTAATTGTAGCCCTCATTAATAGGTGGGATCTGGCTATTAACACATTCCATTTTCTGACAGGAGAGATGACCATACATTAAATGATATATACAAGATTGTGAGGCTACCAATTTTTGGGGAGCCATTGTATCAGGTCTCATCGTCACATTTGGTGGATCATATGTCTATGGTGTTTGGACCAGCTATGGTAGAGCTGACATATCACAGTGCAAGCATCAGATATAGTGTGATGTATGTGATTTATCCATAGGAGACTCATCTTGCTATGTTGATGGTGGTTTGGGTTTGTTGTTTCACCCTTCCAGACTCATAGGGTGGGATATTTCCACAGGCCTTAATGGGATTCCTAGAGGAGATGGTGTTTGACAAGATTTTTTTTACATGGGCATCAACATACTTGGTGCATTTATAGAGGGAGCTATGGTCTTACATGAGGATACGATGATACGGTATCTATTGTACCTATTTGTTACACTGTTGGGAATATGAGAACATTATGTGACTTTTTCCACTTGTTTTACCACGACAAGGGTGGGACGTGGGTGTCTAAAAGGTAGGATATAAGTGGTGGATGTGGATTGGGGACTAAGTGAGGGTGGATGGGGTGACTAGGGATGTAGCATATTATCATAGGGTATTGGTTGTCCTATCACGGGTAGAGATTCTATGGAGGCAATACCTCACATATCCATAGTTCACAGGCATGGAGGAGGAGCTGGAGGGTTTATAACTTCTTAGATGGATTTAGGTGCGCAAGGTAGAGGAGCATGAGTACATACCCATAAATCAGGTCAGACGATAGTTCAGCCTAGAACAAGGTGTGCCCCTATCATTCCTATAATACCATCAAGAGGATGTGGAGATGCCATTACCTCTTTCACAACTGACACCACCAACGGGAGTGGAGGAAAAGATAACAGATGATACTATAGATGATGTTGGATTCATAGTTAGGTATAGTCAATGGTGGGAAGCACAGTTATAGGCAACACCAGAAAATCTAGGACCAGCCAATTTAGCGAAAGTCATCAATGAGAGAGACATGTTACAAAGGGAGGTGATGGCATTATAGGCCCAAGTCACTACATTACATGAACAAGTAACTACCCTACATAAAAAAATAATGGCAGCACAGACACAAGCTGATGACAGGGAGATAGGTTGTGGCACTGGAAGCCTAGGTTACTACTTTACAGGAATAAGTGGCCAGTTTAGAGACATAGTTGGTAGCAACACAGGTACATGCCGGTGTCAAGGGACACTTAGATTCCCCTCTTTCACCTCAGATGGCACATTATGGGGCACAGATATAGGGACAAGGTCCATCAGTACACATGTAGGTACTAAGACAAGGTCCACGGCCTCAGGTACAGGGATATAGACCACTAATACATGGATAGGGTCTATAGATAGGTGCTAGACCGATGCCACCACTATAGGTTATATCTATGGATTGATACAGGGAGGTGGTAGCTGAGGCGAGATATTATGAGGATAAAATTACAAATATGGGTCACCTTATTACTGGTTATGCTACCTATAAAGCTTATCAGGAAGCCAATCAATGGTATAGCTCATGGACCCATAGTGCCAATAGTTCAGGGAGCCAATGTACTCATAGGTAGGGCCAACAGGAGGTTACTAGTGCACATACACTAAGACCAGGTGAGGGGACAAGAGATGTGTAGAAGCCTACATTCTGAAGATGTGTAGCAATTTCTTCATATACCTTATTTCTACCCCAAGTGCTTTCGCCTATCACCCAGTGTCCTTTATTTGAGATTTGCGAGAATGATCCACCATTGATGGAGAATGATTTGCAAGAATGAAAACATATACATTCACTCAAAAATAGAATATACAAATAACAAATCCGTGCACATATATGTCATAAATGGGAATGAACATTGTAAATAAGTGTAATAAAACTAGATCTGACTCAAAATAATTTTAAGAACATAAGGTTTTACACTTTTGAGCAAGAATAACTAGAATCACACACAATATATTGATTTATAAACATTTAGAATGGATCCATTACATCATGAGGGTCATACAGACTGAATACATCAAGGGATATTACCTTAAACCCTACAACAATATCTACAGAGAGCTAGTTCTTAGCTATTCTACCAATTAAAACACTTTTTTATACTGAAATCCATGCCTAATATGTTTAAAACCCTTTTTTCAAGAATTTCTATAGCACCATCTTACTACTTAAAACCCTCCTTAACCTTCCCTTTCCCAGGCACTTTGTTCTCACCCTCTTTTACTCTCTTTCATTTCGGACCCAAGAACTCCTTTAAATCAGATCTAGATGAACCTCCTTGGTTTCCTTCATGAACAGATTGCATGCCAAGTTGAATTGTTGTCCTCCATGTTTGAATGCCTATATCATCTTACAAATGGCTCCACTACCTATAATGATCATCATGGGAATATTCCTTATGTGGAATATTCTTTTCTTGACCTCCAAGGCTCTAGGCTGGAACCTTATCCATTCACCACACCTACTCAATATTTTCATGTGTTTCTCATACTGACAACTCCTTCAAAATATGGCTAAGTCCCTAAAACTTCCTACTCCCACGTGTGCCAACCTCTTCTATCCCATGCCTTTCCCTTTTGCACTTTTTCTTGAGTGCCTTCCTTCTTTACAACTTCTCGTGTGCGATGAATTATTCCTTAGGACTTATTAAAATTCAAGGCCTAACATTACCCCACACTTTGAGTGTTTTCCATTCTTGGAAACAATCCACCTTTTCACCAAAGAATAAAGACTAGGCAAAAATAATCTATGATTGAATAAATAATGGAAGAATCCTTCTACTGTTGCATGAGAAGTGGGAAATATTTCTTCATGGGGGATTCAATCTTAAACCAAACATCCACCTCACTTTTCATGAAGTAAGTCACCCACCATCATGTTAAATTCATCAAATTTAATCTCATCCCCCTTAGCCTTTAACTTATCTTCAATGCCCTCCATATTCTTGCTAAGGTCTCCTAGCACGTCCATCCTGTGAGTAACTTGGGGGTAAAAATATTTCAGTTTATTTTTAATTGAAACCCTTAAGGTTTCAATCATCTCTGATTTATTCTATACCTTGTCCAAGATCGTGTCTATAATTCCCTCTTAAAACTACCACTTGAGACCAAGAAACAAACTATGAATTAACTGGGAAAATTATGGAATAATTTTCTTTTTTGATTAGAAGAGTCTACAACCAAGTTGCAAGGCATCAATCTAAACTAACATGTTCTGAAATAGATTCTAATTTTTCAACACAATATTTCCATTTTCAACTTATAACAAGTTCATAAATTTAAAATTTTAGGGTTACATGTTTTACTTAGGTTCAGGGAGCAATTTACCCCCATGCTTGCTCTCTAACAGGCTTAGAACTTCAACTAGATTTTTCTTGCATTTTGAGTCATCAAAAATTACCTAAATTATGCTCATTTAATAGGAAATTTTCTCACCTTTCCAACCATATAAATAATTCCTCCTAACTCCCAATAAAACTCAAGTTATGGCTCGGTGGAGTTTTAGGGGGAAATTTTCCCTTGGGAAGTCTGCGGGCTTAGCGGGAAATTTTTTCCCTTGAGCATGATTGGGGAGGAAGGACACGTGTCACTTCCTAATTGGTGTCAACAGAAGAGAACCGGTGGAAAAAAGGGGAAATTTAAAATTTTATGAGTTAAAAATCTCAAATAAGATAAAATCTCCACACTCCCGCCAATGCCAAATTTTCCACGTGTCAACACGTGATTGGAAGGGGGTCAGCGGGTCGCGGGGAAAATTTTTACAAATTTTCCCAAGGTTAAAAAACAAACCAAATTTTCTGAAGGAAAATTTTCCTCCGACTTTGTACGAAAGGCCATGTGGCATCTTTTGATTGGACATAGGCCTACAAAGCGGCGGAGCCATTTAAGATTTTGTGCCAAAAGTGTTTAAAGTTCAAAAAGACTTGCATGGGCCCATGCATCCGTTAGGACACGTGTTAGCATATGATTGCCTATAGTGGTGTGGGTCCATAAGGAAAACTATAAATTTTTTCCAAAAGTGCAAAATTTTAAGTCTTCAATTTTAATTCCACGGGCCCTCCTTACAACGAGTCAACACGTGATTGGTGTAGGGCTGCGTAGTTGCAAGGAAAATTGGGAAAATTTTCCCGAGGAAAAATTTTCAAAATGTTAAGTTTCAATAAGGGTCCACCCCTCCAAGGTGCCATGTGGCGACTTTTGATAGGATGAGAGGGTGACGGGGCCATGGAACTTTTTAGGAAATTTTTCTAAGGTTGAATTATTTCATTTTTGGTTTGGGATGGCCATTTTGAAGTAAAACTTCAAATGGCCACAAATTTTGATAGGAAGCTCCATTTTAGGAAAACTAGGACTTTCCAGAAATATCTCGGAGTCCTCTTTGCACATGAATCATCAATTTTAATTTTTGATAAAGTTTTCAAGGTCAATTTTGAATAAATGATCTGCAGGGTTTTTAATTACAAAACTGGCTGTTTTTCTAACTTTTAAGTTTGATTCAATTTGATTTCTTTCCTCCTCAACATGCAAAATTAACAAGGAGGGCTGATCCTGGATAATTTTAGGTATATTTTCAAAGTCTGAATTTAGAGATTGAGTTGAAATTGATATAATTTTACAACTTTTGACAGGGAGTTGGGTTGTGAAATTAAAATTGAATTCAATAAAGTTTTAGAGATGTTTTCTTAAATGTAGAGTTCAATGTAGGTTCAATCGGACCTAATACATTTAAAATGATTTGTCTCCTTCATTAATTTTATTCATAAATCTGAACTGTACATTAATTACATTATTTTCAAATGCCAGAATTATACAAATAACAGAATTTTCCCTTCCACAGGTTTGCAAAATTAATGTGTAACGTTCAAACATGGAAAACATGCCAAATTCCTTTCTCAAACATTCCATTGATTCAACAACACACAGACACACACACACAGATATATATATATATATATATATATATATATATATATATATATATATATATATAGTATGTAATGTTAGTTTCTAATCTTTAACAACTCTTTTCAAAAGATCAAATTTCTGTCATTTCCTTTAAACGGGTTCCCTTTCCAAAACAAAATTCCTAAGATATAACAATCATTAAATTTCTAATACAACAATGCAATTGAGAAAAGAACATAATTCTTTCATTGATCTCCAATAACAATATACAACTTAACTCTTTCTTTACATTCCAATTTGAATCTTACAAACTGTATGATGTTCTTTTTCCAAAATAGAGAAAGGAAATTAACTCTTCACATTTCAAAATACAAATTTAGGATATCATTTACATTTCTCAATTCATATACAACTTCCAATTTCAATATAAACACTTCATATTTCAATATCAATACACTCATCCACTAAAAGTGGGAAAAGGTTACAATGACATTTGTTCAAGAAAGGAAGACTGTCAAAACTGATTTCTCCAAGCTCCAAACAACAACATGCTGATTTTTTCATCTTTTATCTTTTAATCACAACAAGGAAGGGGGAAAGGCAACGCTCTCCACCCAACCAAGATACCCAATGGGAAGAGAGAAGCCATCTTTCCCCATTGGCCCCTGAGCCCCAACCATATTGAAATGGAGCATGATGAAACAACACATGGCAACAAGGCTTCCTTCACATACAAGAAACACTCATATTTCACAAAGAAACACAAAGCAATAAGATGTAGCTCTCAACTACAACAAACAATTTCAATCAAAACAAAGGCTTCTTCCAAGCAAGCCAAACAAGAGTAAGATCTATGGAGGTCTCCTTATGCCTCCCATGTTGGATTTGGGCATCCACCTAAAACAAACCACCAAAAATTAAAAACATCCCATAAACCTTATCCCTCCTCTAAATTTATCCCTTATGCCCCCCCCGAAAGAAAGAAATGCAAGCATATTATTTTCCTAGGTGGATCCCAACCAACCTTCCCTCCACAAGAAACAAGTGCCAATGGAAAATCCCTTATCCCTCCTCTGATTAAACCTCATAGTCTCCTCTCTACACCATGCCCTAAGCATTCTACCCATCCATCTAAGATTGCTAACAAAAAACCATTCAATATTTTGCATGCAAGAAGGAGGGAAAAACAACAATTAAAAAGGCAAGAGCCTACCTCTCCATTATGGATATTTGTTTCCAAAACAGCAGATTCTTTGTTGCACAAAAACCAGTCCCAAATCAGCAAGAGGAATGCATGCACAAGTAAATCCACTTCTTCCACCAAGTAAGCTCCAAAAATGCAAGAGAAATTCGACCCAAGAGTGAAATCTCCAACTTTCAACAACCTCAAATGAGGAGGAATTCAAATTTTAAAGGAGAGGGTGGAAGAGGATGATGTGGATTCCAAGTGGGATGCCACATCATTTTTCCTCCAGCCCCAAGAAAGGATCAACATCAACAAATAAATCCCCATAAAAGTGAATGACAAACCACTTACATACTTCAATCTAGCCCATACTCCAAAAGGAATTGCATTAAAAATTTGTAAGACAAGTGCAATCAATTCTTACACAAAATCATATCAAAATGCAATAAGAAGGATTGATTTTGACTCCAAAACTATAATCATTGTTGGTGGAGATTTTTGAGAGGTGTGGGACAAGTTTAAATTGTCCCATAAGCCTCCAAATTTTTCCTTCAAGGCCAAATTCGAATTTCAAGAGAGATGGAGTGTTTAACCTTCCAAAATATTCCTTACAACCTCTTACAAAATCCTACACATCCTTACATGGTAACTTACACACTCTATCAAAATGTATTAATATTTATGAAATTCATTTATTACAATCTTTTGACATAAGGTTTATTTATTTATCACATGGTTATACTATATATAAATCAAATTTAATTATTACTCAAGACAATAACATTAATTCCTTACATCCCTCATCCCAATTATTTTAATTAAAATTTAACTATATGACTCCCACATTAAACTATCACATTTAAAATAATTAAAAGAAGGAACACATTACAAATAAAATACATACAACAATAAATAAAAAGGGAACACATAATTAAAACACATATATGCCCCATGGTCACAATAATGGAAATCCCCCCATGGAAATCCTAACATAACTCAACACACAAAACAAACACAGTTGCCATGGTGACCTTATTGATCTCACACTTAATTTCAATATGGTTAGTCTCTAGTCCCCAAACATCATTGTGATTTTCAACCTGCAAAATAACAATGCCTCCTTCAGCCTCGTGGCCACATTAGAACATCCAAATGATATAAGCAACATATAAATATTAAATCCAAATCACGACAATATCAAGAATTTAACATCATCATTTGAATTCCATTTGTAACTATATCATTATCCAATGAATCTCTATACTAGAGCTATTCATAACATCAAATGTCACATGTCTAAAATCAACATCAATAACCTGTCCATGTCAACCAGTATATCATCATCCACATAATAATAATAATGTCTCAATAATCATCTAGCATATTAATTTAATCCAAATCAATATTAATCCTTAGTCTAACATCTAACCGGCATACTAAGCAAAACATAATAATGTTCATAATAATCCATGATCTAGCATATACACATCATACTACATCAAACCATTATAATGTCCAAAATATGATCAATAGTGTCAAAATCAGTATCTAAACACTGTCAAAGGGAAGTGGGCACTACATCCCCCTCCCCTTAGACTCGACTTCCTCCTGGAAGTCACTAGAACAAATGAGGACACTGCACTCGTAAAATAGTAGCATCCTCCCAAGTGGTTGCAGTCTCATCATATCGGCCCCACTATACCCGTACCTGATCAATATCTCTACCTCGAAGGCCTAGGGTCCTACGATATATGATATGGATGAGCTCCACCATCACCTGCCCCTGATCCTGTTCCTGCAATGATGTCCAATCTAGCATGTGAGAAGGATCTGTGATGTATCTCCTAAGAATAGAAACATGAAACACATCATGTATGCGAGACAAGCTAGGTGGCAATACTAGATGGTAGGCCAACGGGCCGATATGCTCCAAGATCTCAAAAGGTCCAACGAACCAGGGAGCTAACTTAGAACCTTTTCCATAATAGATCAAGCTCTTATGTGGCCTAAAATGAAGGAAAACCTTCATGCCCACATAAAAGTTACGCTTGGTTCTATGATGATCAACGTACTTCTTCTTTCTATCTTGTGCCTCCTGTAATCTCTGCCTAATCAACACTACCTGCTGCTCCATGTCCTGAAAAAAGCTCTGGTCCAAGAGATACTGTATCCTCTAACCTATCCTAGCTAAGGGGTGTCCTGCACTCCCTACCATATAGGGCCTGAAAAGCAGCCATGCCTATATAACTCTGGAAGCTATTATTGTGGGAAAACTCCACAAGGTATAGATACTTCTCACATCTCACTTGGTGATCCATCACATACATCCTGAGCATGTCCTCCAAAATTTGATTCACCCTCTTGGTCTATCCATCTATCTTAGGGTGATAAATTGTGCTGAAGTTAATCTTCATCCCGAGAACATACTATATAGTAGTCTAGAAATGTGAAGTGTACAAGGGATCACGGTCACAAATGATCTTCCACGGGATCCCATACAACCTGATGATCTCATTCAAGTAGACACATGTCACTGCACTAGTTGTATATGTGGTCTTCACTGGAGAAAAGTGAGCTACTTTTGTCAATTTATCAACCATGACCAGGATGGCGTCATGGTGATATCTCGACATCGGTAACCCAATAATGAAATCTATGGAAATGGTGTCCCATTTCCACTTCGGTATAGCATGATGAAAGAGAAGGCTAGCTAGATGCTGATGCTCAGCCTTCACTTTCTGGCACTCTAAACAATGTGACACAAATTGAGCCACATCCCTACGAAGTCCTCTCCAGTGATATAACTATCTCAAATTGGCGTGTATCTTCTTCACCCCTGGATGGGCTGAATAGGGTGCATGATGTGCCTCAATCAAGATGTACTGCCTTAAGCCTCTGTCTCTAGGAACATAAATCTGACCTTTGTTCCTGAGAAGACCATCTGCCTCTAGTGAGAAACCATCAAACTTCCCCTCAAGGGGTCTCTAGGACTCAATCTCTATTCGAGCTGCAATGTAGAAGCTGTTAAGGGGAAGCTGCTGAAGGATCCTTCTCTACAAATCTATGCTCACTGAAGTAGCTACTCACATGTCTCTGTCTACTGAGAGCATCTATAACCACATTCTCCTTCCCCTTCACATTCTCTATCTCCATGTCATACTCACAAAGAAACTACATCCAATGCCTCTGACGAGCGTTTAGATTGGGCTGCGTGAATAGGTGGTGAAGACTCAAATGATCTGTCTTGAGTGTGAATCTCTGACCAAGAAGAAAGTGTCTCCGTCAAAATAAAGCATGCACTACTACCGCAAGATCAAGGTCATGAGTCAGATAATTAATCTCATGATCTTTGAGTTTGTAAGACTCAAAGGCAACTACTCTGCCCTCCTACATCAATAAACCTCTAAGCCCTGCTAAAGAAGCATCTATGCATATGAAGAACTCACCCTGTGAATCTGGCACAACAAGAATGGGTGCTATGGTGAGACATTCCTTCAATGTCTTGAAGGCATGCTCACACCTATTTTTCCAAACAAACTTCTTACCTTTCCACTGAAGGGAAGTGATGGGGTGTGCTATCCGAGAGAAGTCTTGCACAAATATCTTGTAGTAACTTTCTAACCCCATGAAATTGCGCACCTCTGTCACTGTAGTGGGTACTATCCAATCCATAATTGCTCTAATCTTGGAATGATCGACTATGATACCTTCCCCAGAGATGATATGACCTAAGTACTGTATCTCTAACTGAAAGAAAGCACACTTCTCCAAGTTCCCGTAAAGCTGTTGCTCATGAAGACACTCAAGAACCTATCAAAGGTGCCCCTCATGCTCCTCATGTGTACGTGAGTAAATCAAAATTTCATCAAGAAAGATGAGTAGGAAGCAATCTAGAAAGGTCCTAAATACCCCATTCATCAAACTCATGAATACTGCGGGGGCATTCGTCAAACCAAAGGGCACTAGTGTGAACTCATAGTGCCCATACCTCGTACAAAAGTAGTCTTATGAATGTATTCCTCCATAATCCTCAACTGATGGTACCATGACTTGAGATCAATCTTAGAGAACACCATGGCTCCCTTCATTTGATCAAACAAGTCATTAATGCGATGTAGGGGATAACAATTCTTGATCATTACCTTATTCAACTGGTGGTAGCCGATACACATATGCAATGATCCATCCTTCTTCTTTACAAAAATTACTGGTGCACCCCAAGGTGATACACTAAGACAGATAAGGCCTTTCTCTAGAAGGCCCTCTAGTTGTAACTTGAGATCACAGAGCTCTAGGGTGGTCATCCAATAAGGATCTCGTGAGATAGGATCTGCTCTTAGAACCAGATCAATATCGAAGTCAATCTCATGTGGGGGTGGCATCCTCGGTAGCTCCCTTAGAAAGACATCGGAAACCTCTCTCAGAATGGGATGATCATCTAGTGATGGGCCACTAGACCCATCCTCTATCCTATCACTGACTGTCACTACATACATCTAACAACCCCACTGCACACACCGTTTGAGTTCCATAGCGGAGATAGTGTGAATAGAAATGGGTCTTCTAACTCCTAAAATTACCGACCCAACTCTAAGGTCATCTGCATAAGATATAGTCTTTTGATAGTAATCCATGTGTGTAGATAACCAATCCATGCCTAAAATGACCCCATACGAGCCCAAAGGAAGAATACAATGATCTAAGGTGGTGGTGAAAGGTCCCAATTTAACAACACACTCCTATACTAAGGAGTCTACAGAGACCTTGGCTCTAGAAGCAATCTTGACATCCCAACTATGACCTTGTCTAATTGCCACTAGCCTATGTTGCTCTACTAATAATGGTGTAATAAATGAATCAGAAGAACCAGAGTCAAACAATATGGTCGTAGGAACACGTCCAATACTACCTGTAGTCTCGATGACCATGCTCTGGTGCTTAGCCTAGCGGTTCTCAACCGCTGCATAGATCCTATGACTCTATCCCATGTCTTTGAATATAGGCTCTAAGATGGGTGCCTTACCCTTATTAGAGTTCTAGGGGAAATCTCTCTAAAAGTGTCCCACTGCTCCACACTCGAAATAACCACCTGAACCTCTCCAAGTAGAAGCACATCTAGAAGGTTCCCTAGAGGCAGGTGACGTGGATCCTGATGATCCAACTATAGTCTGTTGTGGCCTCTATGGTCAAGCTGCTGCTGACTGAGCTCTGGGTCTAGCTTGTGTCCTGATGGGACCTCTAGGAGGAGGCCACATGCTTCAACCTCTTTGTGCATCAGTTCTCTATGGAGGCCTAAAAGGTGGGCGGGACTGCTACTACTGCTGCTACTGTGGCCTGAAAGATGATTGCAAACAATGTTGACCACCACGAGGAGGAGGAGCTGACCCCTCAATCTGCTATCCTGTAACTATTGAATACAGCTGTTGACATGGTCTCTAGCCTATTTAGTTTTACCGTGAGTCTCCTTTATGATGTAGGCCTTCTCAATGGCCTCTACTAAAGTCTGTGGGCAATGGATCTGAACTGCACCTCCAATATCTAAATTAAGGCTCTAGATGAACCTATGGATCCACACCTTCTCATCTTACATGTAATCAATGTACTAAAGTAGGTGTATGAACATACTCTCATACTCTGCCACTGTAAGGGATGCCTGTCAAAGATCGTGGAACTCATCAATGCTTTGTTGTATAAATCTCCATGACAAATATCTACTCCTGAATCTCTCCTAAAATAGCTCCCAGGTGACTATCTCTAAATCAATATGGAGCTTCTACTCCCCTATCCTCCACCATACTCCAGCTCCATCCCCTAGTAGATCGATCAAAACACGAGCTTTAGTGTTACTAGTACAAGGACAAATCTTGAAGAAACTGCTCAAGCTAACCAGCCAAGCCTCTACCTGGAATCCTCCTGTATCACTTGAATAATATGATGGCCTAAGCTTCAGGATCTCCCTGATGTGATCTATAGCTGTGGTTAGATGTCCTCTGGGCCTCTCTACCTAATTGTCCCCAAGCATCAAAACATACCTAAATTATTCTCATTGGATAGGAAATTTTCTCATCTTTCCAACCATATAAATAATTCCTCCTAACTCCCAATAAAACTCAAGTTATGGCTCGACAGAGTTTTAAGGGGAAATTTTCCCTTGGGAAGTCCACGGGCTTAGGGGGAAATTTTTTCCCTTGAGCGTGATTGGGGAGGAAGGACACATGTCACTTCCCAACTGGTGGCGGGAGAGGTAGACTGGAAGAACAAAGGTGAAATTTAAGATTTTATGAGTTAAAATGTCAAAGAAGAGAAAATCTCCGCACTCCCGTCGATGCCCAATTTGCCACGTGTCAGCACGTGATTGGACGAGGGTCGGCAGATCGCAGGGAAAATTTTCAGAAATTTTCCCAAGGTTCAAAAACAAACCAAATTTTCTGAAGGAAAATTTTCCTCTGACTTTTTGTGAAAGGCCATGTGGCGTCTTCTGATTGGACACAGGCCTACGAAGCGGCGGAGTGATTTAATATTTTATACCAAAAGTGTTTAAAGGTCAAACAGACTTGCACGGGCCCGTGCGTCTATTAGGACACATGTCAACATATGATTAGCTGTGGGGGTACGGGTCCACGGGGAAAACTATAAATTTTTTCCAAAAGTGCCAAATTTTAATTTTTCAATTTTAATTCTATGGGCCCTCCCTGCCACGTGTCAGCACGTGATTGGTGTGGGGCTGCAAAGTTGCAGGGAAAATTCAGAAAATTTTCCCGAGGCCAAATTTTCAAAATGTTAAGTTTTAATAAGGGTCCACCCCTCCAAGGTGCCACATGGAAAATTATGGTAGGATGAGAGGGTGGCAGGGCCACGAAACTTTTTAGGAAATTTTTCTAAAGCTCAAAATTTAAATTTTTCTAAGGTTGAATTATTTCATTTTTGGTTTGGGATGGCCATTTTGAAGTAAAAATTAAAATGGCCATAACTTTTGATAGGAAGCTCCATTTTAGGAAAACTAGGAATTTCCAGAAATCTCTCAGAGTCCTCTTTGCACATGAATCATCAATTTTAATTTTTGATAAATTTTTTAAGGTCAATTTTGAATAAATGATCTGCAGGGTTTTTAATTACAAAACTGGCTATTTTTCTAACTTTTAAGTTTGATTCAATTTGATTTCTTTCCTCCTCAACATGCGAAATGAACAAGGAGGGGTGATCATGGATAATTTTAGGCATATTTTCAAAGTCAAAATTTAGAGATTGAGTTGAAATTGATATAACTTTACAACTTTTGACAGGGAGTTGGGTTGTGAAATTAAAATTGAATTCAATAAAGTTTTAGAGATGTTTTCTTAAATGTGGAGTTCAATGTAGGTTCAATTGGACCTAATACATCTAAAATGATTTGTCTCCTTCATTAATTTTATTCATAAATCTAAAATTTACATTAACTACATTATTTTCAAATGCCAGAATTATAAAAATAATAGAATTTTCCCTTCCACAGGTTTGCAAAATTAATGTGTAACATTCAAACATGGAAAACATACCAAATTACTTTCTCAAACATTCCATTGATTCAACAACAACACACACACACACACACACACACACACACACACACACACACACACACACACACACACACACACACACACACACACACACACACACACACACACACACACACACACACACACACACACATATAGTATGCAACGTTAATTTCTAATCTTTAACAACTCTTTTCAAAAGATCAAATTTCTGTCATTTCCTTTAAAAGGGTTCCCTTTCCAAAACAAAATTTCTAAGATATAACAATATTTAAATTTGTAATACACCAAAGTAATTGAGCAAAGAACATAATTGTTTCAGTGATGTCTAGTAAAAATATACAACTTAACTCTTTCTTTACATTCCAATTTGAATCTTACAAACTGTATGATGTTCTTTTTCCAAAACAGTGAAAGGAAAGTAACTCTTCTCATTTCAAAATACAAATTTAGGATATCATTTACATTTCTCAATTCATATACAACTTTCAATTTCACTATAAACACTTCATATTTCAATATCAATAAACTCATCCACCAAAAGTGGGAAAAGGTTACAATGACATTTGTTCAAGAAAGGAAGACTATCAAAAATAATTTCTCCAAGATCCAAACAGCAACATGTTTATTTCTTCATCTTTAATCTGTTAATAACAACAAGAAGGGGGAAAGGCAACGCTCTCCACCCAACCAAGATACCCAATGGGAAAAGAGAATCCATCTTTCCCCATTGTCCCCTGAGCCCCAACCATATTGAAATGGAGCATGAAGAAACAACACATGGCAATAAGGATTCTTTTACATACAAGAAACACTCATATTTCACAAAGAAACACAAAGCAATAAGATGTAGCTCTCAACTACAACAAACAATTTCAATCAAAACAAAGGCTTCTTCCAAGCAAGCCAAACAAGTGTAAGATCTATGGAGGTCTCCTTATGCCTCCCATGTTGGATTTGGCCATCCACCTAAAACAAACCACCAAAAATTAAAAACATCCCATAAACCTTATCCCTCCTCTAAATTTATCCCTCTCTACACCATGCCCTAAGCATTCTACTCATCCATCTAAGATTTCTAACAAAAAACCATTCAATATTTTGCATGCAAGAAGGAGGAAAAAAAAACAATTAAAAAGGAAAGAGCCTACCTCTCCATTATGTAGATTTGTTTCCAAAACAACAGATTCTTTGTTGCACAAAAACCAGTCCCAAATCAGCAAGAGGAATGCATGCACAAGTAAATTCACTTCTTCCACCAAGCAAGCTCCAAAAATGCAAGAGAAATTCAACTCAAGAGTGAAATCTCCAACTTTCAACAACCTCAAATGAGGAGGAATTCAAATTTTAAAGGAGAGGGTGGAAGAGGATGATGTGGATTCCAAGTGGGATGCCACATCATTTTTCCTCCACCCCCAAGAAAGGATAAACATCAAGAAATAAATCCCCATAAAATTGAATGAAAAACCACTTACATGCTTCAATCTTGCCCATACTCCAAAAGGAATTTCATTAAAATTTGTAAGACAAGTGCAATCAATTCTTACACAAAATCATATCAAAATGCAATAAGAAGGATTGATTTTGACTCCAAAACTATAATCATGGTTGGTGGAGGTTTTTGAGAGGTGTGGGACAAGTTTAACTTGTCCCACAAGCCTCCAAATTTTTCCTTCAAGGCCAAATTCGAATTTCAAGAGAGATGGAGTGTTTGACCTTCCAAAATATTCCTTAGAACCTCTTACAAAATCCTACACATCTTTACATGATAACTTACACACTCTATCAAAATGTATTAATATCTATGAAATTCATTTAGTACAATATTTTGACATAAGGTTTATTTATTTATCACATGGTTATATTATATATAAATCAAATTTATTTGTTACTCAAGACAATAACATTAATTCCTTACATCCCTCATCCCAATTATTTTAATTAAAATTTAACTATATGACTCCCACATTAAACTATCACATTTAAAATAATTAAAAGGAGGAACACATTACAAATAAAATACATACAACAATAAATAAAAAGGGAATACTTAATTAAAACACATATATGCCCCATGGTCACAATAATGGAAATTCCACCATGGAAATCCTAACATAACTCAACACACAAAACAAACACAATTTCCATGGTGACCTTGTTGATCTCACACTGAATTTCAATATGGTTAGTCTCCAATCCTCCGACATCATTGTGATTTTCATCCTACAAAATAACAATACCTCCTTCGGCCTCGTGGCCACATCAGAACATCCAAATGATATAAGCAACATATAAAGATTAAATCTAAATCATGACAATATCAAGAATTTAACATCATCATTTGAATTCCATTTGTAACTATATCATTATCTAATGAATCTCTATAATAGAGTTATTCATAACATCAATAACCTGTCCATGTCAACTAGTATATCATAATCCACATAATAATAGTAATGTCTCAATGATCATCAAACATATTAATTGAATCTAAATCAATATTAATCCATAGTCTAACATCTAACTGGCACACTAAGCAAAACATAATAATGTCCATAATAATCCATGATCTATCATATACACATCATACTACATCAAAACATAATAATGTCCAAAATATGATCAATAGTGTCAAAATCAGTATCTAAACAGTGTCAAAGGTAAGTGGGCACTACAGTGTCCCGCTCCAACCTATTTCCCTTATTTTCTCTTGAAATTATTTCATATCTGCTTCATGGTTGGAAACTAATATGCTTGATACTCTATCTCTATTTTCATAGTTGTCATATACAAACTCTTCCATTTGTGTCATGGTATTCACTAAGACAAGGATCTCAAAGTACCGAGTTAGTATCTCCTACATCTTCAACTTATCTTCCTTCTTCTAGTGTAATATAAATGATTGCCTTTCAATGGTGACTATGCGCCCTAAGTCTTCCAAGTATTTCGTAGTTGACTTGTACTTCTTCTCAGGAGGGGCTAGATATGGGTGCTTCAAGATAAATTCATTTGAGATGGCCTCTATCGTCTTGTGGGCTTCGCGCACCTTCACCTTTTCATCCCTCAATTCATGCCTTAACTACACACTGATCAATTCCTTAGGTTTTATCTCCCTATGACTCTCAATGATCTCCTCATTCTATCATTTCTTTCAAATATTCTTTTTTCCACCTCCACTGATATTTTGTGGAGTGCATTACAAACTTTCTCATCTGACAGTTGCTTGGCATTTACAAGAGGGTTTATTCCCCAGGAATCTTGTGTATTCATTAATGCATCATGATTTACCTCGAACTTGAGCTCATCAACATGGGACTCAAAAGCCTAGGATATAATTTTCCTCATACATGGGTACGTACCCTGTTTATCAAAAGAAGACCAAGTGAGGATTTGGTTTGTGGGAACTGTAATTTGGAAGTGCACACCCAGTACCCTTCTTGGATCTTTAATATAATTCATATATGTTTTTGTGCCACTACTTTGCCATTCTCACCTATACGCGCTACTGTTAGGAAGCTTATTGCTAATCTAGGGTCTCTTCCCATGCTCCCATACTCCTTTCCTATACTTGTGCTCTCTTTAATTTCCTTCAACACTTATTTGGTGATTCTCTCTACTTCTTGTTCCACCAATTATTGGATAAGACATGCCACCTCACTCTCTATAGTGTTATCTATCTGCTCCTCAGTCAGGGTTGAGGTCTTCTGATCACACATGATTACCTCCTTACTTCCTCCTTTGGTATGTGCACCCTCCTCATACTCCTCTTATTCATCCCCTTCTTCACCAAACTCATGTACATTGTACATACAAGGATTTTGATATTCATCACGCTCTTCATTTTATCCTTCATTTTCCTCCTCAGAATAATCATCCTTGATGCTCTCTTTCTTCTCTGAGTCTAAATCTTGTGCCAACCTTTTCTTTTCCTTCACTGGTGACTCCAACATAGCATAATCCTCCTTCTCAAGGGATTCTTATCTCATAGGAGACTCTTCTTTCTCTAGAAACTCCTTCCTTATGGGAGACTTCTTATGTCAAACGTACGTGCTTGTACCCATGCCCAAATCCTGCACCCCTATGGTTTGCATGTTATGCATGCTTGGTGCCTTCTCTACAAGATTCTTTTATCATTCTCTCTTCTTAATTACTACCTTCTTCTAACTCTCAGTGGGTTCCTTAGGTATTGAGATGTTATCCTTAACATAAGTGCCCTTCTCAAACATAGGCCTTAGCTGATCATACACCCTTACTGCCGTCCTACCTGCAATAGGTAATGTCACTAATTTTACCATGTGTACAACATGAGATACCCACTTTTATACATAGGATCACTTTTTGGGATACACCAAGGTCAAACATATCTCGCAGTGATCTTGATCTACAACACTTAGATCAAATCTTAGCTTCTTTGCCTCCTTAAACATGTTTACCGCGCCTTGAAAATAATACACTGTGAAGGAGAAGGGTAACTTACACCAAGGACCCTTGGTGTCATCTGTCATGGAAAACCTGCCGATACAAAAGTGCTAGTATCCAAATAATTTAGATTCTCCATCCACTAGTGTAGGAAACTATTCTGGTATCCTCCATTCATCTTTGAATGCATCGCACATATGTTTATACCATTTCTCCAAGTGTGCCTTATGATTGGCCATCATGGTGTCATAAGTATATGCTTCAAACCTCTTCGAAGGAGAGGGTTTCTCATTTGGGTACTTCCAAATAAACTTATCTTTCCCATTGGGAACTC
The DNA here is from genome assembly GCA_019776745.2 of Taxus chinensis. Classification (NCBI taxonomy): domain Eukaryota; kingdom Viridiplantae; phylum Streptophyta; class Pinopsida; order Cupressales; family Taxaceae; genus Taxus; species Taxus chinensis. The sequence goes on from CM034156.1 coordinate 348,328,797, forward strand.
CAATATCTGAAAACATAATGCTAAGGAGGAAATTAGTGAATGTGATCTTCTCACCATCACGCAAGGCATCAATAATATCATCCACAATGAAAGATGATAGGTTTTAAATGGTACCCTTCGATATATTGGGGCATAAATTCACCCAAGTTTTGTTTATCTGTGTCTATCTCTCCTACCCATTCAACTTTTTCAAAAATTGAATGACCATCCTCATAACAAGTTCATTGATTTCATTGATGTCAAATCACCACATACACATCTTATAATCATATGTGTCAAACCTTTTCTGGATGGCCTCCTTATTATGAAAATCCTGATCAAATGGATCTCCCTCATAGATCAGGACAATGAACTTAGAAATCAACTATGGGGTTGTGTAACATCCACTTTTTGTCACTTCATATCTAGCATTTTTTTTTATGCAACTGATTTCAATACCCATATATTTAAATCTACATAAACCTTAATGCAATCCATTTTTGATAACTGTTAAGAACCATGGGCAGTTGTATGAGAGATTACTAAACCTACTCATTCTCATTCTCCCTCATTTCTCTGTATGAGCATATACATCAAATATATCCTTTGGTTCTCCCTTAATAGTATGTGTATATAAGTGAATACTCCTAAGTGTCTACCTGGGTTTCACGTATGAATTCCACAGGCATATAAAAACTTAGATCATAGTGAAAGTTTGATAGTGTAATCAATAATTTACACTACTTTGATTAAATTTTCTGAGTCATGTATACCATGCTCAATTCCATGACATCACACTGATCATTAGGAAATTGTAGTTTCACCTTAATCACTTATTCAATTATATGGATTCATAAAGGTAGATGTTGTAAACAACTACAATTCTTGAACAAGGTAGAAATGTTGATTAACCTACACAAATTCATACCTCTTTGTCATTCTATGATGCCTATGGGAAAGTAAGTTTCTTCATAACAATTCACCTTGCTACTAGACCATTTCCCTTCGTGCAGCCATCATAAGTTGATATAAGGGCGCGTATCTAGGAGGTCCAATCTGACATTGTATCTCTTTCAAGTTTTGTACTTAAATCAACACCATACTACAATTTAGAATCTTGATGAGACAACTCGTTACAACTGCTAAAAAATAGTATCCTAATGGGGAAAATCGTCACCAAGGGGATATGACTGGGTAGCATATGCAGTGACTTCACCCACATAGAATCCTATATTGGTGCACGGTGTTTAATGTTTTGAAGGTAATTATTAATCATTGAAGAACAACCTAAGACTTACCATACCTTCTCCACGAATGGATCATACCTATGTTCTGGATTAAGTTGATCTCAGGACCTCAATCTCCATAACACTTAACTACCTTTCTGGTTTGCATACCCAAGTTAACCATTAATAGAAAATGGTGCTATCAAGGTCCAAGATCATTGTTACAGTTTAAAAAAATTGTCCTAGCTTAAACATTTAGGCCCATGTTCCCTTATTTCATATTCTAGGGATATGTACTTGCATAAACCTAAGTGTTGAGGTATGAATCATAATTTTTATCAAGTACCATAGACTATCAATGCCAATAAAAATTATGCATAAGAACTTCAATTTTCTTAATTGCAACTTAATCAAGAACATTCATTTGTTTTTAATATATCCATCGAGTAAAATACATCTGGAGTATCTATTATGATAGGTTAGATGAAATACTTTCCCTTTCATCCTCTCTTATCATATCCTTTTACATAATGTATTTGACTCCTTTAATAATGATTACTTTCTAATCCTCATTAGAGATAATAACAGAGTTGACTAGGGTTAGGGTTCAAATACTATGTTCTTTTCAACTTAGTAATCATGTTCCCATTTTACGTCCATTGTAACCAAATATCGTACTAATATGATCATAATGACACATTATGGAATAACCCCTTTTAAAATATATTTGCATCTCCTAGAACAAATTATCACATAACACAAATTATAACAATTCTACAATTCCCGAATAGTGAAACCATTCTTATTATATCTTCATGTCAGATTACCATAAGCTCTTATAATTAATGATTACGTGTATTATCCTTATAAGGTACTTAGTATTTCTTTCACAAGAATTCAATATTGCATTCTTATATCTTTTGATTTGATTTAGAATCACCTAAATTTATAAATCAACTATGGCACGAATATATCTGCTTATCCTAACCTTACCATGGTTCCATGATCATCTGGTTGCCTTCTTAGCAGCAGCCATTTAATATAGTCAATCTTATTACTATGAAATTCACACTGGTTAAGTACACCTATTGAAAACCTTTGGATAACTTAACACAATTATACTAGTAGGTTGTATATAATGCATTTTAGAATGAGGCAGTTACCCACTGGTAATCTTAACTATTTCCAAGTATGATTAACATATGGTTCATTAGATCATCATATTATTGAGAAACATTCCATTCATAGCTCATTATCTGTTCCCCAACATTCACACAAATGTTTTGTGTAGCACTAACTACTTGATTTATACTAATGCTTAATACAATAGTATTGTAGATACTAAATACCTATCTTGATAGATTTCTGACTCATATCTCATCATTTTCCAATCAATCACTTATAAAACAATATATTACCACAATAAATATGAATTTAATTCATAAAAGAAATGCCTACAATTCATGTTTATTAGCATGACTAAAATCTTTCATTTCAATGATTAAAACAGTTACATTAAATGATCAAGGCCTTTCTTGTTTTCAAGGAGAAGTTTTTCATTTAAGAACATTCAAAATTAGTCATATCTTCACCCTTTTATCGATCAAAATAATATACAAAGATAAATACTTCACCCTCATTTCTCAACATTTATCTGTAAAATTGTTAGCACGAGTCACTTCTCATGAAACGAGCATGATAAGCACAAAATCATCATAACTACATGATTTACATAGTTATTTCATAAAAATAACTCTTATTAATTTTATGAATCAATATTACAGATCTTAAGTTAGTAACAATTATTTCTATAACATGTCAAGAGCAATCAATATAATGAATCTTGAAATAAATCAATTTCATTCTTACCTTTGAATATAACCTATTTAGTCATTAATAATCAGTCACCCTAGTTGTACAATAAACATGATAATCACAAGTATTCAACAAACTAACTATAAGAGTAACATGATTTCAATCATGCAATCCCATACTTGCATGCCTGAAATCATTTACTCAACAATTTAGTAATCATGTGTACCTCAAGTAACATAGTCAAGTAATCTTACAAATCATACTCAAAAAAACCAACAGAAGGTTTCATATCATCACCATAGGTCAATTAAGGTCTAAGAATTCATATCAAGACTCAAGCCTATTTAATAAAAGGTAAGATAATCAATGCTTATCCTACATGATGATAGATCAATCTTAGCATCATGTAAATAATGAATAGATAAGTTCAAGTAACAAGATACTTAGCCAATTCTTTCCTCAACATAATAATTTAATTGAACATTCAAAGTTTAGGGAAAATGGAAACATAATTCCATAGTTCAACATTATTATCAACATATCAAATCCTGGTGAACACTACAAGCTTTTCATGTTGTTTTATGAAAAAGGAGTCATGATAGACATAACTGTAATAAATCCAATCAGCCCAATCTGGACATTCATTATCTCATGAATTTTATCATAATAAAATTCAAATAAAAGTTGCCATTATCCCACACTGAGTCAAGCAATTTACTAGAGTAGTAAATGAACTAATAACCCATTCCACTGAATGAGGTTATTTTATACCAAACTATATTCATGACGTACTCTAATGAAATCGATAAGCAACATTTTAGATGTCATAAAACACCATAATCCCTAAGGGAAATGCTTATAGTTTGATAAGATTAAAAGATTCAAACCTCCAGGTGAACTGGAACAAAAACATAACATCTATCATAGATTCATCATGTTCATATGATCTCAGTTAAATTACAACCCAACTCACATATCCATAAGATAAGTGTAATTCTAAAAATGTTATGAATCTAAATGGGTTTTCAACTCATACTCAATACAACCAGATTTTCAACAAATGAAATAGTATGGTCATCAAGTTAATAAAACTTTGTTTAGTATCGATTACTACGAAGGTGCAATAACACCAAATTTTGTAGCTCTGAAGCTAAGAGGTTGTCTATCATGGACAACTTTAATTCCCATTTGTACTTAATGGATTAAACTAACATTTGAAACATAAAAAACATCTTCAAATAAAACTGAACAACTCATCAAAAATGGATCTTCAAAACTCATGGACTCATCCCATGTCATTTCCCTAAACCTTCCAGTAGATGTTTATATGGTAGTTCAATACCAGTGATAAATAATCATCAAACGTTCATTACATATTTTTCATCCCCGAAGAAGGTTAATCATAAACCCAACAAGCATAGTCGAGAGCATACAGATGTCAAAAATCAACACAACTAATAATACTAGCTCATATGCTGAGATAATACGTACCCAATAAAAGGAATTTTTCAACTCTTTTAGACCACAAGATCTAATGAATAAGATTATAGGAGATCAACTTACTTATTTAGGATTATATCCTAATGAATAGTAGTATACTGTAAATCTTTCAAGAAGAAGGAGGTTCTTAGTCAAAACTAACTTTACATTCTAACTAAGAATGGTGTTGTTAATGGAACATTCAAATCCTAAGAAAGTCACAGTAATAGTGTTTAATAACTTAGATCTCCAAGTATCACACAAGTTTTTCACTTGAAGAACAAATAATTTCCCCATTGCAAGAGGACCATGAATAAAACAGAAGTGTCAGAGTTTAAAGTGAGATGGAATTTATCACTCCCACATACCAACTCTAAAACTTAATATTTCCTCAAACCAAATTGATCCTAGACAGAGTAGAATACCATCAAGGTTATGGTTGAGATAGTTTGGAGACCAAAAGGAATAAACAAGCGATGACAACCAAATTGCAAATAGCCTGATGAGAAACAATGGAACCAAGTTTGTAAAACATTACAACAATTTATTACTAGATATCACAACATTAAGTTGAGCCACCATGTGTAGCTCTTGGAGTTAGATCCCATAACTCCATTCAAGGTAGCCCAATTCATTAGGTGAAGAGATAGACTTCGGATTAATTAAAAATGCCCTGATTCCATACAGGCTCAAAATTTAAACACTGAGGCCAGTTGCTTTTCTTCAACACTGATTAATTACTAAACTCAAGCCTAGTCAATTAATTAAATAGTCAAAGAATCCCAATATTAATAAATACTCCATGAAATAAAATGTTTTTAAAAAGAGTAAACCGTAGTTTTATCAATCTAAGAATTACTAGAATTGGAAGGTCGTTCACAACACATAAACACACAAAAAAAACTTGTAGTTTTATACCGTATCTTGTTAAATCCTCGTTTAAAACCCCAAAGATATGGGTAGATCTTAAACAGAGTTTTATATTGTTTCCAATCACAAAATCACTATTTTTCTAAGAGTTTAACATAACGCAGGCGTATAAAATCAGAGGCTACTAATCATTACAACCACAACACTCTTCTAAATAAAAAAATAAATTATTCCTTAACATGAATAAATCATGGTCAAACCTACACCCAACAAATCGTTTTCCACACAGCATACATCTCAAACCAATGATAACTCATTCTCTTTAGAAGTAAAACAAATCAATTAAACATTACTAAAATGAAGAACAAAATTTTTCATTCAAGGAATGTTCTTTTTGTGAAATTACTAAATGGAGCAAGAATTAAAACGAGTTTAGATCATATCATGCCTTTCTTCTCTTCCTTTCATTGTTCTCAAAATTCTTCAGAAAATCCCAAAAATTTGAAGAGAATTCCTTCATCCAACCAAACACATAATGATTTCTTGATATTTTTTGAGTCTTGGGAACTTGTTGTCTAACCAATTAGATTGTTTCTTTCCTCATGCAATCTCATAGTAACTTACAGTTAAATTTTCTTTACATGTAGAGCTTCTGCAAAAAACTTGGAATGGAGTGAATCAATACCACAAACCACCTTTTTATCCCATTCCATCCATGCATAGCTTGAGGAAGGTGGGAATTTTAATGTGTATTAAATGTGATGAATGCAGCAATTAATGGAGCTTTCCTCCAAGTTTATCAAACTAGCCATTTTAGAATCCAAATTTTATCAAAGTCACTCTTCATGACATGGAAAACACTTTAAGTTTTATTTAAACTAAATAATTTTCCTCAAATCTTTATTTGTGGTAACAATGAAAGAATTTAGGTACAAACACTTTGGTGGTGGAAAGCCAACTCACCTTATTATTAAATTAGAAAACCTTTGATTTTGTAATGATATTTCAAAGAACATACAATATCCAATGAGCTAGAAAATTCAGATGTCTTTCCATTGTATGTCCTAAGGATTCACACCATTTAATATGTATTATATAACCTTTCAAAAGTCTATAGTAATTCCCACATCTAGCTTCCCAAGAAATAGATTCACGTGTTAGGTTTAGAGCCATACCACTAGGATTAGATTTCCCTTTCCCTGCCTATACAATAGTTAATAAATCCCCTATAATATTTACTTAACTATTTTAAATTTTAAAATTCCCTTTTGTAATATGTGTGTGTGTGTGTGTGTGTGTGTTTGTACATATATACATACATATATATACATATATATATATATATATGTATATGTATATATATATACATATATATATATATATATAAAGCAGTTATAATATTTTAGCATGGATTACGTAAATTTCTTATGTATGCTTTGTGGGAATTGGTTCCCCTAATCTCAATAATTAATTCCTTGACTAACGATTGTAGTCCTTCATTCAAGAAAATATGATGATGGTAGCATTAGCCATTAGGTTAGGTAGACTATCAGATGGTTGACTCCAGACCAATTATTAGTCAAAAGGAAGTCTTAATCGCATTCCAATTTTGGTCGTTAAGCGAACTATCAAAACTATCAAAGCTTGAACATAACTTAATTAAAAACTATTATGTTAACAATTTAATAGAGATAAGCAACAACATCGCAAATCATTTTCAAGGCTTAAATCTTACACCAAATATTTCACGACATACTACCCCATTAACGACATAATGTCACCTTAGCAAAACAGTTCATCATTAAAATACACCCAAGATTAACATGGTTTACATCAACTATTGATATGCAAAGGTTCAAGAAACAAAGAACAAAACCACATGGCATTACATACCTCCCCTCTTAAAAGCATCCTCCTCCTGATGATGTGGTCTTTGTTAAATGAAATCAAAACAATTACACATAGGTTATAATGATAATTTATACAAAATACTTACTATCCCCTCAGATAGTTAAATGTTTTCATATTCAAATCTAAAATTTGGTATCTATATTATCTTATCAGACTGCAAATAGTCACACAATTCGCATTATTTCATGATTCCCTTATTAAAGTAAATCATATTTTTTCAATATAAATATTTGATATACAAAAGATGTAGTTAAACTAAGATTTGTAGAGATGAACCAAGCAAGGAAATCCCCCCCATTTTTTACTAATCCTAGTCCAATTCACAAATACTATCAACTTGGGTTATCCAAGCCAATGGAACCACCAGATTTTTTTTATTAAGGAAATTTTTAACAAATTTTGACTCAAGAAAGAATATTGACAGCCTAATTACCTATCCTTAAGCAAGAGGTCTTTAGGTTTATAGAAGTTTTAGGAAAATGAATTACATAAAACCTCTTGAAGTGTTAAGTAACTAAGTTACTTTATAAGCTACAGCTTTTGACATCAATAACTTTTTATTCCACTGATAAGAGTCAACAGACTGAATATGATATTTTTAAGTTTCTTGGAGTTGAAATATAATTACGTGCGTCAAATACTTGATAGAATATAGAAAAATAAATCAGATAAATGCTACCTAGTCTAATATAAGCTAAAAATTTGACATTTTTATTCCATACCACAAAGAAAATTAGGTTTCACAATTATTGAACAATTTTTTCATTGAGTACAACAAATCCATATTTTCTTTCTTTTAGTATTGAAGAATACTAATCTCATGGATCCCTTCACAATTTCTTTTGTATCCTGTTAGGGATACTTGTTCCTTTCCCATGTTGTCTACTCTTGCACTATGATTTATCATTTGATTCTTGTTCATCTTATTTAAAGGAAATTTTCTAGCATAATTCCCATTACCACACATGAAACATCCACCAACAGGTCCCAATTGGTTGCCTTTAACTTTGCCATTTGCAACAGTACCATGTTTCTTCCTACACGTTATTAGTGCAAGTTTTTGGGCAAATTAATTTTTGGCAGAACACGTTTTCCTGCTATGATTTTTCCACCAAATTTTATTAGCATTATGAGATGAGGAATAATTATCACTCTTATGATCCTTTTCATTTTTATGAGTGGGAATGTCTAGCAGATCTAGTTTTAGCCTACTAGATTTTCTAATTATCATCTTATCAAAAAAATATCCAAGTTTATCTAATGCTTCACCCAATTTTGGGTTTATCTCATCTTTGTATTGGTAAGTTCAAAACTTGCCACCATTGATCAGTTCATCATTTAAAAAAATCTCATGTTGTTCATTAGTAACGGACTTAAGTTGTCCTTTATCCATCTTATCACTTTCACCCATCACCAGATGCTCCAAGGCATCTATCTGATTCTGGGTATACCAAAGGATTTCAATAATTTTGTTAAACTTTTGCACGGTTGAATCCGCAACAACATCGGACCCGGTTCTTTCTTCTTGGTGCATACTTCTCATTTTAATTTTATTCTAAAAAAAAAATATAAGTTTTAATTAGCGTAAGGACCCAATAATTCCAAGAGTTGCAACCTTCAGCTTTGATACCAAAAAGTGACATCCACTTTTTGTGACTTCATATCTAGGATTTATTTTTAATTTTATGCAGCTGATTTTAAATACCCATATATCTAAATCTACATAAACCTTAATGTAATCCATTTCTGATAATTGTTAGGAACCGTGTGCATCTAAATGAGAGATTACTGAACTACTTGTTCTCATTCTCCCTCATTTCTCTGTATGATCATATACATAAAATGTATCCTTTGTTTCTCCTTTAACAAGATATGTACATAAGTGAATACTCCTAAGTGTCTAACTAGTTTTCACCTATGAATTCCACAGGCATATAACAACTTAGATCATAGTGAAATATCGACAGTGTAATCAGTAGTTTACACCACTTTATGTAAAGTTTATGAGTCATGTATGACATGCTCAATTCCATGATGACACACTCGTCATCAGGAAATTGTTGTTTCACCTTAATCACTTATTCATTTATATGGATTCACAAATGTAGATGTTGTAAACAACTAAAATTCTGTAACAAGTTACAAATGTAGATTATCCTACATGAAGTCTTACCTCTATGTCATTTTATGATGCCTATGGGAAAGTAAGTGTCTTCATAACAATTCACCTTGCTACTAGACCACTTCCCTTCCTACATCCATCATAAGTTGATATAAGGGCGTGTATCCAGGAGGTCCAATTTGACATTGTATCTCTTTCAAGTTTTGTACTTAAATCAACACCATACTACGATCCATACTCTTAATGAAATAACTCATTACAGTTGCTAAAAAATATTATCCTAATGGGAACAACCATCACCAAGGGGATACAACTGGGTAGCATATGCAGTGAGTTCACTTGCCTAGAATCCTATATTAGTGCATTGTGTTTAATGTTTTCAAGGTAATTATTAATCATTGAAGAACAACCTAGGCCTTATGATACCTTCTCCATGAATGGGTTGTACCTAAGGTCTGGATTAAGTTCATCCAAGGACCTCAATCTCCATAACACTTAACTACCTTTCTGGTTCTCATACCTAAGTTAACCATTAATAGGAAATGATGCTATCAAGGTCCATGATCGTTGTTACAATTTAAAAAAAAAATTGTCCCAGCTTAAACATTTAGGCCCATCTTCCTTTATTTCATATTCTAGGGATATGTACTTGCATAAATCTAAGTGTTAAGGTATGAATCATACTTTTTATCAAGTACCATAGGCTATCGAAACTAATAAATAATTAAGCATAAGAACTTCACTTTTCTTAGTTGCAACTTAATCAAGAGCGTTCATTTTTTTAAATATATCCATCAAGTAAGATACATCTGAAGTATTTGTTATGATATGGTGGATGAAATAATTGCCCTTTCATCCTCTCATGTCATAGCATTTTACATAAGATCACCGACTCATTTAACAATGATCACTTATTAATCCTCATCAGAGAATAATAACATAATTGACTAGAGTTAGGGTTCATATACTATGGTCATTCCAACTTAGTAAGTGTGTCCCCATTTTACTTCCATTACAACCGGATCATACTTATATGCTCATAGTGACACCTTATGGAAGAACCCCATTTTAAATAAAGTTTCATCTCCTAGAACAATCTATCTCATATCACGAATTATCACATTTTTTAAATTTCTGAATAGTGAAACCGTTCTTCATATTTCTTGATTCCGTATTACCATAAGCTCTTCCCAGTATTTCTTATGTGTATTTTCCTTGTAAGGGACTTAGTATTCATTTCACAAGAATTCATTATTAAATTTATATATATTTTTATCTGATTTAGACTCACCTAAGTTGATATATCAGATAAAGCACGAATATACCCGCTTATCATAACCTTACTATGGTTTCTTGAACATCCAATTGCTTTCTTAATAGCAGCCATTTAAGATAGTCAATATTATTACTAGGAAATTCTCATTGGTAAGTACATCCTATTTAGAACCTTTGCAGAACTTAACACAATTATACAAGTAGGTTGATATAATGCATTTTATAATGAGGCAGTTACCCACGAGTAACCTTAACTATTTTCAAGTTTTCTTAACGTATGGTTCATTAAAACATAATATTCTTAAGTAACATTCCACTTATGGTTTGTTATCTATTCCCTAGCATTCACACATATGTTGTGCGTAGCACTTACTACTTGATTTATACTAATGCTTAATTAGTAGTATTGTAGATACTAAATATCTATCTTGATAAATTTCCCGACTCATAACTCATCATTTTCTATTCAATCACTTATAAAATATTACATTACAACAAAAAATCAGACTTTAATTCCTTCAAGAAATGAGTACAATTCATGTTTATAGGCCTGACCAAATTCTTCCATTCCAATGATTAAAAAACAATTACATTAAATGACAAGGTATTTTTCATTTTCAAGATGTATTTCATTTAGGAACATTCAAAGACAATCATATCTTAAGAATTCATTGATCAAAAGAATATACAAAAATAAATACTTCACCCTCATTTCTCAACGCTTATCTACAAAATTTTTAGCACAAGTCAGTTCACATGAATTGAGCATGCTAATCACAAAATCATCATAACACATACTCTATTTAATTATTTCATAAAAAGAACTCTAATTATTTTTATGAATTAATATTACAGATCTTAAGAAGGTAAGAAATCCCTTCAATAACATGTCAAGAGAAATCAATATAATGAGCCATGAAAGAACTAAATTTCATTCTTACATTTAAATACAACTTATTCATTCATTTATAACCAGTCACCCTAGTTGTAAAATAAACATGAGAATCATTATTTTTCAACAAATAGCTATAAGAGTAACAAGATTTCAGTCATGCAATCCCATATTTTCATGCCTAAAATTATTTACTCAACAATTTAGTAATCATATGTACATCAAGTATCATAGTCAAGCAATCTCTCTAGTCATACTCAACAGAACCAACAAAGGGTTTCATAACATCACCGTAGGTCAATTAAGGTCTAAGAATTCATGTCAAGACTCAAGAATTTGTAATAAAAGGTAAGATAATCCATGCTTAACCTACAACATGATAGATCAATCTTAGCATCATGCTAAATGTAAAGAGATAAGTTTAAGCAACAAGTTACATAGCCAATTATTTTCTCAACATACTAACTTAATTGAACATTCCAAGTTTAGGAAAATGGAGACATAATCCCACATTTCAGCATTGTTATCAACATATCAATACCTATTAAACACTACTCTATTTTCATGTTGTTTTAAGAAAAAAGGGGTCATGATAGACACAACTATAATAAATACAATTAGTCTAATTGGATGTTCATTATCTCATGAATTTTATTAAAATAAAATTCAAATAAAAGGTACCATTAATCCGCACTAAGTCAAGGACTTTATTAGAGTAATGAAATGAAATACTAACCGATTCCACTGAATGGGGTTAGTGTATAACAAACTATATTCATGACGTACTCTAAATAAATTAATAAGGAACATTTTAGATATCAAGAAAACACCATAGTCCCTAAGGGAAAGGCTTTCGATTTGATAAGATTAAAAGACTCAAACTTCTAGGTGAATTGAAAAAAAACATATAACCCGTCAAGAATTATTCATGTTTATATGATCTCAGTTAATTGAAAAACCAACACACATCCATAAGAGGAGTGTAATGCTAAAAATGTTATAACTCTAAATGGGTTTTCAACTCATACTTTATGCAACCATATTTTCAACAAAGGAAATAGTATGGTCATTAAGATAATCAAGCTTTGTTCAATATCGATTACTACAAGGGAGAAATATCCCAAAATTTTATAATCCAGATGTCAAAATAATTTCTATCACACTTAACTTTATTCCCTAGTCATGCTTAATTACTCAAATTCAAACATTTCAAACACAAAACCATCTTTAGATATAACTGAACATCTCAGCAAAAGAATCATATAAACTTAGGGATTCATTCCATATCATTTTCCTAAGCCTCCTTGCAGATGTTAAATGGAAGTTCATTTCCGGAGTTAAATATCCATCAAATCTCCATTATAGGGTTTGATCCATGAAGAAGGTTAATCAATAACTTAGCAAACATAGTCGAGAGCATGCATATTTTAGAATCAAACATAACTAATAATACTAGCTCATACGTTGAGATAATACGTACCCAATGAAAGGAACTATGCCACATTTTTTAACCACAAGGTCTAATGGAAACTCTTCTAGGAGATCAAGTTACTTATATGATAGATAGCACAATATTAAGTCAAACCACCATGTGTAGCTCTTGGAGTTGGATTCCTTACTTCCATTCAAGGTTGCCCAATTCATTACATGAAGAGACAGACCATAGATTAATTAAAATTGCCCTGATTCCATACAAGCTCGAATTTAAACATTGAGGCTAGTTGGTTTTCTTCAACACTGTTTAATTACTAATCTCAAACCTGGTTGACTAATTAAACAATCGATGCATCACAGGATATAGCAATATTCCACGAAATAAAATATTTTAAAAGAGTAAACCAATGTTTTATCAATCTAAAAATGAATTGAATTGGAAGGTCATCTACAGCTCATAAACACACAAAAACCAACTTCCATTTTTCTATCATATCCTGTTAAATTACCATTAAAAGTCTTGAGGAGATGGGTAGATCTTAAATAGAGTTTTATAATATTACTATATGCAAAAACACAGTTGTTATAAGAGTTCCACATAACACTGACATATAAAGTTGGGATATAAAAATCATTATAGTCACAACACTATTTACTATCAGGAAACACTTATTTCTTAACTAGAATAAACATCATTCAAGCATACACCTAACAAATCATTATCAAAACAACATACATCTAAAACCAATGATAACTCATTATCTTCAGAACTAAAACAAATCGATTCAACATATCTAAAATTAAAAACACAGATTTTACTCAAGTAATGTTCTTTTGTGAAATTACTTAATGGAGCATAGAGTTATAAAAAGTTTAGAGCATATAATCCATGTTACTTGTGCCTTTCTTTCCTTGCAATGCTCTCACGATTCTTCAAAAAATACCCAAAATTTTGAATCGTATTCCTTCCTCCAATCAAAAGACATTGCTTCCTTAATATTTATTGATCTTGGGAAACTTGTTGTCTAATTGATTTGACTGTTGTTTTCCCCATGTAATCTAATAGTAACTTACAGTTCAATTTTATTTTCATGCAGAACTTCTGCGAAAAACTTGGAATGGAGTGAATCAATACCACAAATCACATTATTTTCCCCAATCCATCCATGCATAGCCCAAGGAAGGTGGGAATTTTAATGCGTATTAAATGTCATCAATACAATAGTTAATGGAGCTTGCCACCAAGTTTATCAAACCAGCCATTTTAGCTTCCAACATTTTAGCAAAGTCCCTCCTCATGCCATGTAAGCACTTTTAAATTTAGTTAAGCTGTAATATTTCCCTCAAACTCAGTTGGCAAGATCAATAAATAAAGAATGAAATAATTCAGGTATAAACACTTTGGTGGTGGAGTGCCAACTCACCTAATTATTAAATTGGCCAACCTTTGATTTGGTAATGATATTTCAAATAACCTACAATATCTAATGAGCTAGAAAATTTGGATGCATTCCCTTAATATGCCTTTATGCTTCATACAATTTATTATGTATTATACAAAGATTTCAATACATAGAGTAATGCCCACACCTAGCTTCTCAAGAAATAGGTTCAAGTGTTAGGTTTAGAACCATACAACTAGGTTTAGATCATATTTTCCCTATTTATACAATAGTTAATAAATCTCCAATAGTAGTTACTTAATTAATTTAAACTTTGCAAATGCCCTTTTGTAATATATATATATGTATATATATACATACATACATACATATATATATATATATATATATAAAGAAATTATAACGTTAGCATTGATCACACATATTTCTTGTGTAAGAAAAGTTGGAGCACTTCCTTTCCATAAGAAAATGTATCCACCCATGGGAACCCACAAAAAAACTCATCTGTATATGCCCATGTAATTTACTTCCACACTGGTTCACAAGTCCTTCGATTTCTTCAGCTCCACACATTACTCTTCACAATTTCTTCACAAAAATTTCCTTCGATCATAAGAACTTTTTCGATAACAAAACACAAGGTGAAATAATACTTTTCCTCCAATCTTCTATTTATAGCTATTTTCTTTTTCCACAAAAACCCCGATGCCACTTACCAATGTAAAAACAAATTAAAGTCATATTTTTTCAATCCTATCGTTCCACACATTCTATCCAATTCTTTTCTGCCACGCACAAAGCTACGTAAACACTTCTGCAACCTTCTAGTGGGCAACTACCTGGACCACAAAACTCTTTGTACTTTCTCCCGCACCGAAGTAAATTATTTCTCTATGACTTGGACAAAGTTCTTTCCTCCTCCTACCTCATGTTGCTCCTATGCTTTTTATCCTTCTATGTGGTTTTATAAAATCATTTTAACACCAATCTCTTGTAGTGATCACCTCTGCTACATGCACTATTTCTTAACCCACGCGCTTTTGTCTTAACAACCTGGGAAACTACTTCAAAATTGTTGCACACACTTCCTCCAACTCTTACCACATCCTAATCGATTTCCCTTTATGTTCCACCCCACACTAAAAATATGTGCATTCATTTGCGTAGAACACCTTTATAATGTAATTAGCCACTAGTGCACATATGCACCCAAAACAAACCAAAAGGAACAAAGCAATGAGAAAGGAAAAAAAAGAAAGGAGAATGCATTAAGGGAAATCCTAAGCTAACTTAAAATACTACCTTATTTACAAACACATAACAGCCTTATTTATAGTAGTGCTTCAACTTAATTCCATTCAAATACCCTGGAAGTAGCATTCTATCCAGCGACTATTGTTGGCAAGAGCCTAAATCAAGTATATGGGTAATATAATATGGTGCCAAATAATGGACCTTAAGCTTCCCATGACGGCGTAGGAACTTAGAATCATATGGTAAAACCATCTTCCCAACCTCAAATTATTTACTCTTTATGTGATGATCATGTCAGGCCTTTTGTCTCACCTTCCTAGTCTTCTGAATCCATATAGCCATTGATCATCTTTCATCCAAATACATTAACTTGTCAATATGCTCTTGCAATGCCTGTTCATCGAAAAATCCTCCTATGCTTTCAATACGTAGAGAGGGTAGCATGAACTCTACCAAAAAAACAAATTCGGTGTCAAATATCATTTGAAACATTGTCACTTTGTTTAATCTTTTATAAGGTGTTCTATATTCCCCTAGCATGGTCGAGAATTTTTCATTCTAGTATTGTCTCCAAACATCACAAATATTGGTCAACATTAGAGTAAATATTTTGTTAAATACCTCAGTATTCCCATTAGCCTGAGGGTGATGAGGAGTAGTCTTTTGATGAGCCACCATAAAATCTTCCAATAAAATCTTGTTTGTCTCATTCAAAAAATTAGTACCTCAGTCGCTAGTCAAACTATGAGGGCACCCATACCTGCTGATTATATTTTCCCATAAGAATATGTTTGATGTGGTCATCGTGTAATCCCTCATAGGCATTTCCTCTACCCACTGTGTTAGATAATCAATGCAAGTAATTATGTACCATGAACGTGTCCTTCACACAACAGGTGAAATAGGGCCTACAAAGTCAATTTCCCATTTCTTGAATGGTTTAGTACTAGATATTTGTCTCAATGGAATTTCATCCCTTTTTCATGGCTTACTAAGGCACTAGAAATGATCATAGGCCTTACAATATTCAATACAATCCTTGTAAATTGTCTCCCACTAAAGGCCAACTAAGAGGATATTGTACACAGTCGCATTCTCCACATAGTTTCCTCTTGTAATTGCACCATGAACCTCTTCCATGATTGTAGTGCACTTATGCTCTAGCACACATTGGTGTAAAACCTCATCACAAACAAACTTGTATAAGTCTCCACCAATTAACATATAGGGCGCGACGCATATGGCTAACTGCTTCCTTTATAATTCCTTCATCCCTTGTGGTGCCACACATGTTCTTAAGAACATAACAATATCTTATAAATTCGAGGGCACACGCTATAATCTAAATAGTTGTGCATCTAGAATTGTATCCTCAATGCTTTGTGCATCCTCTCCTGAGTCAATTCTTGACAATTTGTCAGGACACAAATTACTCTTACCTAGTTTTAAAACAACCGTAAACTCAAACTCTTGAAACAATAAATCCCACCTACATATGTGCCCTTACAAGACGAGCTTGTTCATTAAGTAATTTAATGCCATGTGGTCTGTGTAAAAGATAAAATGCATTACTAGAAAATACTTCCTGAATTTGCGCAGTGCATAGATCATTGATAATTCCTTACACTTTTTAGTAGTATAATTCTATTCTACTTGGGTTAGCTTCCTACTAGCAAAGCACAAGGGATGGTCAACAATTCCCTCTCTAGGTTGTTCTAAGAATACTCCAATCGTCATGCCAGATGCATTAACATGCATGTGAAAAGGATTATCCCAAGAGGGAAAAAGTAATATGGGTGCAGTGATAAGCCTATTCTTCAATGTGTGAAATGCCATATGTTGTGCCTTTATCCAATGAAATGTACTTTTGTGCTTTGGTATATCCTCTAATGGTGAACGACCTTGGCATATCCCTTGATAAATTTCTTGTAATACCAAGTATGCCCAAGGAATTTGCACACCACTCTCTAAGTGGTAGGATCCCCTAATCCCATAGTAATGATAATTTCGGCAAGATCCACTAGCAAGAATTATTTACAAAATATGTGTCCCAACGGGTGCCAAATTGACTAGCGAAGACACATTTATTAATTTTGAGAGATATACTCAACTGCCTACATCTCATAAAATACTTGTTGATAGTGTTGTGGACCTTTTCCACTAGATCTAGGACATTTTTTCCCTCTGGTGTTACCTGTACCACTATACCCATTAAATATTCTAGCTCCTATCCCTCCAGATCCACCTGATCCTCCTCCTATAGTAGGAGAGGGCCCCTAAGCAGTTGCGCCCTTCAAACCCATCGTCACACTAAACTGTGTGCTAATAGTCTGTGATACTGCACCACTCTCATATGTGTTTCCCATGCCACTTCTAGATGTGATACTAAAACCTTGAGAACCCACACCTTACCCAAATATCATACTAGACAAGATACCTCTGAATACAAGAAATAACTATGCATCCATAGATGTAAAAAATAAAAAATTATACCTCCTAGGTATCACTCGACTACCAATACCAATACCAAAAGGATTATCAACACTTGTCTCAAGAACTGTAAAACTAAGCACAAGGGTTTGGTTTCCATGTTGGTTCAAATTCGCACCTACAACTCTCCTCCTTTCTTCATATGACCAGCTCTCTCCAAATTTTGAGGGGGTTTCTCTTCTATACTTGCCAACATGGGGTAGCTTAGACTGCTGAGATTCCACGTCCTTCGTGCGAACCTCAAATCCTTACCTCCAAGTCTACCTCCATAAATCCATCATTTATGTAGCTTCACACTATATTTTCAAATCCCTCTCCTGATATTCATTATACTTGAGCCGCCTCTCCTCTCTCTCCATTTTCACCACAAGATGTAACATTCCCATTTGAGGACTTTAGAAACAAGGGAATTTTTTTTAATAATGTTCTCTATTCTAAATAATCATAATTTAGAACATACATTCCATGCCAATCAATCTCATAACAAATAACCATATGTAGCTATAAATGACTCAGAGAACTACCGATCTCTCATTTCATGACTTGGTGAACTACCGATTTCTCATTTCATGAGTAAGTGAACCACTGATCTCTCATGTTAAATTAATGCATTGTATACTAAGTATACTTGGTTCTCTTACCATTTTCTAGGTATTGAAGTGTTCTATTTAAGAGGCCTATCTAAATATTTGTTACCATTATTCATCTGAAAGCCTTCTTCTTAAACTAGGTGACATAGGAAAATGCAACTAGTAGCTTACAATACTTCATCCAAATATTTTCACATGTTGTCCATGTTCATATTCCTAGAAGGCATACTCGTCAAACAAAATAAGTCCTTCACCCCACTTCATCTATTATCTAGATTGGTGTTTATTGACTCCTGTTAGTCCACTTATTCAAGGTTCAACCCTAATCCAGGTTAGCAACATAGATTGGTATAGAGAACCACTCATGGTGACTAAGGGTACATAGACATACGTAATCGACCTAAGTTGATTACATATGACTAGTTACCCTAAGTCGTCGTGAGTTTCCCCCTATACTAAAGCATGCCCCTAACCTGAACTAGAGTATAACTAAGGTCAAGTCCAAGTTTATATAAATCTAGATGATCCAATTCTTAAGGGTGTTATGACATGTCAACTACGACACTGTACCCTCATGAAGACCTAAGTCTTCATGATGGCATGATACTGTAGTTGGAATTTGACAACATCCTATGGAATTGTCTAAACTGGATATACATATCCAACTAAGAATTTGATTACTTACTTATCTTCTTAATTAAGATTTAATTTCAGTAACCCTACTGATTCTTTAATTTCTTTAAACATTAAGGTTTCTAGCCATAAATGATTTACAATTTCCATGCAGATAGATCCGCATCTAAACCCCTTCCCCAAAGCTTTGTGTTTCATTCTTTAGTATCTTAATTTAAGATTTAGACTTACAAAAAAGTAAGCATACCAACAGTAAGGTTAACTTACTTATCTTAACCAATTTTAAGCATGATTGAATTCAGATTCAGATTCCTTTAAAATATACTTAATTAAGATGAAGTCTATTTATTGCATATGTATTTATTATTTTCAATGATATCATTCCAATTAATATTTTATAAGAGGGAGTATACTTTCCTCCTTTTGAATATTATTTGGGTATGATTCCCAAAAGGTCTTAATGGAATGCTTATTCATGCTGAATATTTTCCTTTCCTCTTGACTTATATTAGTTAGGATTCATTGCAAACTATTACATTGTACAAGGTAAATATTATCCATATTTTTCCCCCTGGAAAAATATGATCAGCCACGACCCTGCATAGAAGAAACTAGAGAAATCACATTCAAATCCTTTAAATAGGTTGTAGAGGGACTTTATAATGGAGTCATGGGGCCTGCAAAAGATCAAATGACCCTGTGCAAGAAGAAATTCAAGAAACGTTTCCGTCGAGTGAATCCATGTTTCAAATCTAACAAACAGATTACAGGTAGGATTGGAAATGGAATAACAGGATCAGGGAAGGAGAAGACAGTGTTAAATAAGCCATAGGCTCAAAGGAGAAGGAATGACAAAACTTTGAAGTCTTTGGGCTCTAAAACAGTTCAGAATGAGCCCAAAAACAACTAAGTATGGAGGAGACAGTGGACACTGCCAAGTGTCCAAATGATGCATCTCCAAATTTGAATCCACAAGGGGAGGCTTGAACAAGCGCCAGGCCCCCATGTGTCCCAGGCCTAAGCAGGGGTAGATTTAATAGCTAAAAGTCAAAAGGCAGATAGGGTGGGCCTAAGAAAAAACTAAGTATAGATGTGCTAGCAAAAGCTTCCATGAGTCAACTCGGCACATCTCCAAAGATGAATCCAAAAGTAGAGGCCCAAATGAGCGTGGGCTTGCCACATAGTCCAAGTTGAAAAACGGGACAAAGCGGGACCAAAATTGACTAAGTATGGAGAATGAGTGCCAGATCACCATTTGTTTAGGGTCTAAAAAGGTAAGAGAGGCCATTTAAAAATCCAAGAGCCTGCAGAGGATTCCACGTGTCAATCCAATGCTCCTTTAAAGGAAAAATATTGAGCGGGTTTCTAAGTGAGAGCTGATGCTCCACGCATCTGGTTTCATAAAGAGACAGGGTCAGGGTTGAACAGTCAAAGCATTGAGATAGGCCATCAGAGAATGTACAATATCAGCATGACACTAATTCAAGATAAAAATTAGGGGAAGGTTTTCAAACAAGCGTCAGGCCTCCGTGTGTCCCTGGTCAGATATATGACCCTTCTAAGTAAAAGACTTAACCAAAAACATGAAGAAACTAAGCAAACCACAGAAGAAGTTTCATGTCAGCCCAACACAACTCCAAAAGTAGAATACAAAGGTTACCCTAGGACATGCACCAGCCCTACATGTCTCTAGTTTCAAAAGGGGGCCCATTTTGGTAGCTAGTTCCCACCATTTTGTATAACCCCAATTCAAATTTCAAATGGGAACACCTCTTGACTCAATGCTCAAAATCTGACAAATCTAGCACCGTTGGAAAGATCTCAGCCCCATCTACACCATGGAGATCTAAAACTTTAATTTTGGAGAGGTTAGCTGGGGAGAAAATGAAAAAATGTCTTTGGGTCATTAATATAGGATCTATTTTCCCCCAACAACTAGATCAGATTTGATCTAATCCATTGTTCCTCCTCCTTCAAGGTGCCAAACCAGTAATTAATGTAGGAACAATAGATTTGGGGAGGATTTTACAGAAGGAATTGAAGATAGTGGTTGAGCTTTGAACTATTTTTCCCACTTTTCTCTCCTTCTTGCCTCTATGCTGAATCTATAAAGGAAGGGTTAGGACTCATTGTAAAAATGTTGGACATTTCTGTTTTATGCCCTCCCTTCTTCTTTTGTTTAAATAAGTATTTTTGGAGCTTTTCTAACCTCTCCTTAAGGTTGTAATGCAAATTTTTCCTCTTGGCTACTGCAGTATACTGTATCGACTCCTGAACAATAATATATATGTTGGTGGATGCTTCTTGACCCTCTCATGTATTTTTTATTATCTCTATGATCTCTTATTATGATTTGGTAATCTGTGAATGTTGTTTTTATTACATTCATGTGGTCTGTATTAAACTGCAAAATGAGTGTCTAACATTCCTTTGGTGTATCACCTCGTTAGCTTAGGTTTATTTTCTTGCATCTCTCTAACCCTATCTCCTTGGTAGATAGAATAGACTTATAATAGATCCTCTGTAATTTGTTTATGTATAACTAAACATAGGGATAGGAACCAACCTCAATCCAAAGAGCTCTCTATCTCAACCCATCTAGTTATAGACATTCAAGGGTGGAGTGATTCTGCACTAATAGTAACATAATGAGTTTGTACTTTCGTAATCATCATTTAATATCTATAATGACTTAGTTAAATGATCAACTATGAATGCTAAATTTATAACTTACATTTATTTAAGGAATATAATATCAATTCCCTTTTCACCTATTTCATTTTAAGTCCAATTGAAAAGGTTCAAAACAAATACATTTATGAGAGAATAAGTATAAGTTACAAATTATCTTTACAGAATGCACAAGAGAATGACACATCAAATACAATTAACTCTCGAACCTTTTCAATTCATCAAGGTAGAACACACATTTTACAAATCTAATCATTACAGACATATTTCATTTCAAACAACATCAAAAATCAATTAAGAAATACAAATTTTCCCTTTTTCAATTACATTTAAAAAGAATCATCATTCATCATAAAATATCCATGCTTTAGGTAAACATAAGAAGCATCAAAAAATAACTTGTCTTCTTTTCTCATTTACGAAGTCCATCTGCAACAATTTCTAGCACGGGTTAGTTCATCGAACTGAGCATGATAATCACTAAGCATTAAAATGATGTGCTTTCCACTAACTGTTTCATAAAAATAACTCTTCTTTTATGAAATAGTATAGCATTACAGATAGATACATCATGAAGAAATAACGGTCATGGAAGGAAGGATAAATCTATAAATCACATTATATTAAGTAATGATCATGATATAGTCAATGCTCTTCATCCAATGATTTCATAAGGAACTATATCAAATAAGTAATATTCATCATAATTACTTATCTCATTCTTACTATAGATATTTATAGTTCATTCTTGATTCTTGCACCTCATTCAAATAAAGATACTAACTCTAATAGTTCCTAAACATAGAATTATTTTAAAGAAGAACTGAACCACAATACACAACTTTATCCTAATTCATCATATAATATCTAAGATCAAATTCATTCAATATTTGAGGATGGAATTTAGGATGAACCAACATCATCCTAAAGCAAGAGTTACCTTATTTTCGATACTAACCCAATATCAAATCCAATTTCAAATTATCAGTCAAGGAGAATAAATATAGGTTTACTCTTAAATTAACCACTCAGCTCCATACAGGAGTAATACAAATGAGGGGAAATTGAATCAGATGAAAAAGGAGAAAAACTTAAGTCATCCATCAGAGTTCAACAAAAAAAACATTGTATTCAACAACTCAAGAAAGAGAGAGAAAATTCAACAAGGATGAATGTGAGGGTCTCATTATTCTTTCCCAGAGAAGAAAAACATATCAGAATAAAAGAACTGATATGGAACTGATTAAGAGATCTTTAAACTCTTATCAAATATTGAAATCTTAGAACTAATCAGTAAATAATTAAAATATAATAATTCAACATGCAAGTCAGCTATCAATGATGG
Organism: Taxus chinensis; assembly: GCA_019776745.2. Lineage (NCBI taxonomy): Eukaryota > Viridiplantae > Streptophyta > Pinopsida > Cupressales > Taxaceae > Taxus > Taxus chinensis. The sequence goes on from CM034156.1 coordinate 348,352,206, forward strand.
GTTTCTCTCAATCATAAAACAAGAACAACCACAATAGCACATTAGCTACAACTAAAAGGAGGTATTCAATGAGTTCAATTAGCTACAATACATGAAGTATCAACAACTGAACATTCAAATTCATCCAACGTTATTATCTTCAGACACTACAAATAAAGCTTAATCATCCTTTGCAGAAAATGAATACAATATTTATAGTAAAGTCAACACATATTCCCAACTGATAAAAGGGACAATTTCGGTAAGAAAGGGAAGAACCCAACCAAATTCAAACACGATGAGGAATAGAAAAATACATAACCCCAAGATAGGTGTTTAGAGTCAAATTAAAAGATGAATATCCAGTTAAAACTGTTCCATCCATTTACTTAGGACAGTCAAAACTAAGCTTAATCCAAAGTTAACTATAGCTACTTCATTCCTACAACATCACCTAAATATCAAATTCTAATGATAAGAACTAGTAATACAACAAGATGAACCAATAAGGCCACTCTTGAAGCACAAAATGTCATTCCAGAAAGATGCATATCATTTAATAAGTCCTTCCAAAATCACAACAACATGGTAATTACCAACCCTTCCATCAAACAGATTTTTAACAAGGAGATTTATTCAAACCTAGAAATAGGTAAGCCATTAACAAATCATTTCATAATGTGTAGGTGTGAAAACAACAATGTCATCACAAAATCCTTAGAATAAGATAAATCATGTTTTGTCAGATTTCAAGCAAGGATGAACAATTCTGAAATGAATTCCTTTCTTAACAATCCAACAGGGTTCTCATATTCAAAATGTATTTATCTCAGGAGGAGTAAACTTATTTACTGTTATTTCCAAACTAGAATGAAATCTCCATAACATTGAATCAGACTTCAATACTTGATCATAGTTTGAATAGGATAAGTAGAAGGGATATAAATCATCTTGAGATCAACAAAAGATAGCCCAATTCTAACCTTCCCTTATTTTTTAAAAAAGAACATCCCAATTCCTATCTTATCAAATAGAAAACCCCTCTGTTTCAAATGTACAGTCAACAGAAGAAACATTCTAGTTCCAATAGAAATTAAAGCATGATTAACTCATTTACTCATTAAGGAACAAAACTAGATTCAATTTCATCAAACAATGAACCTCATCAGAAAAATACAATGAACAATTCAAACATGAATGCTAAATAACATCACAAATAAAAACCCATTTGTTTCCAAGATTATATTTCTTTCAATGAATACGTTCAGTAAAAATCATAACAACTTAATGAGAAAAGCCTATCATTCATAATAGAGTTTCCTATTGATTTATAGTAGATTTTCAGCCGAGCCTCCACAATCTCCTTTTTCCAAAACAATGTCAACAACCTAATCCTCCTGATTCTTATTATACTTCCACAGGTTTAGAAATAACTTAGAGATGCCAAAAAATAATGAAGGATTGAAAATAGAATTGCTGGTTTGAAGAACCATAACCCCCATGTAGAGGCAAAACCAAAAAGAACAAACGATGAAACAACTTCCTCCAAAATCCCCTTACATATTCTCCTAAGTGGTTTCTTCTGCTACAATAGAGGTCATTAATGCAATGAATTCCACTTTCCCTTCTCTTTATTTATGCCACAACCATTCAAATTTGGTGAGTCTTTTAAATCCAAAATATGCATGTGAATTCATTTAGATATAATGCCAGCTAGAAATCCCCTATTTCCCATGCCTCCACAAAAATTGGTAGTTTAGAGCTCACTAAATTAAAAATTGATTCTCATAAATTCCTTATAAACCATTACCACCAACTCACCACTTTCCATGTATCCCTTAGGTATCCCCTTTTTCTTAGTATTAGTTTAGGTTAGATTATCATTAGCTAGGTTTCCACCCTAGTTCTTAGGTCATTTCAAAACTTTACCGTGATAAAACATTTCAACATAGGTTAATATATTATACTTAGTAGTTTATATATAGGTCTAAGGTAGGTCGTAATTACCATAGATTAACATCAACATAGTATAGAACATTACAACTTAGGTTAAATCCGAGTAGCATTAAACATTTTGACTAAGGATAAGGTATTTTCCTTAATACCCCAGTAATAGACCCTTAATCCTCACACACTATTCAAAATTATAAAATATTTATCAAGGATGTCTAAGTTCACCATTTACAACATGGTGAAAAGTAAGGACATATGAAGTCGGGTCCTTTAAATTTATAAACAAAACACAACTCAGTTCCACTTTACCTTTCATTCCAGAAAATCAGTTATCAAGATGATCAATAAGAAGAACTGAAGTATACCTTGGATCAATGGAATTGATCCAATATTTTTCTATTAACATAAGTTAAATATGAAAACAATAGTACAGGTTCACAACTTACAGTTCATAGAGTAGAATGACTTCATTTCCAAGTAAACAAAATTTTAGCAAGAATGAATCTCTGAACAACAATAACTTATCCACTACAAACATGATTTCCAAAATTTAAAAGAATACACCTTCCTAAGATAAATCACATGTCAACATTTGCAATTTCAAAAGTGGAATTAATCATAGTAATAGTCATGTCAAATACGTTACACAAGATCTGCCATCCTATAACACGCCAACTTGTGTGCCCCGCACATAGCAAGAGTTTACCCAACCATGTGAAAGGATTCCAAATTCAATGTAATTACTGAGATCTTGATATCCAATGGAATAACATGCAAGAATGATCCTCAAGGCTCCCTCAATAACTCTCACTCATTAATCATTAGGCAAGAATACATATAAATAACGTATTCCAAGGTATAACTAGTCAGCACTCTACTCCACCAGTGATCAATAACAAAGGTCCAGTTCAAATCGGCATCATGCAACCACTAATATTCCTTCTGAGTCTAAACACAAGGTATATAGTACCAACCTATCCTTAATGCATATGTTAAGAGCCATTCATATAACTCTACTAGGAAACAACAAAAGAATGTCTCATAGAGTTTGTGATACAGGTTCTCCTCCACCCATTATCAAGCATCAAACTTAGATATAATACTAAACCTCTAAGAAAAATCATCCTCTATGCATTTAATCCAAGATTCGATGTTATCCGAGGTGAATTTCTCCATCATCACACCCAATTCTCAAAACAAATTCAAAAATAGGTCCAGACAACAGAACAAAAATGTAGTCATTTCTTCATATACCTTGTTTCTACCCCAAGTGCGCTAGCCTATCACCTAGTGTGCATTGGGTGCTCACCTGAGGCACACGTAGGTGCCGAGCCCCTCCTTTATGTGAGCTTCATGAGAATGATCTATCATTTATGGATAATGAGTTGTAAGAATGAAAACATAGACATTCACTCAAAAACAAAAGATATATATATGTGTGTGTGTGTGTGTGTGTGTGTGTGTGTGTGTGTGTGTATGTATTAGATCCATGCACAAATGCATCATAAATTGGAATGAACATTGTAAATAATCATAATAAAACTAGATTTGACTGAGAATAATATAAAGAACATAAGGGTTTACACTTTTGAGCATAAATAACTAGAACCACACACCATATATTGATTTATAAAAATTTAGAATTGCTCCTATACATCATGAGGTTTATACAAACTGAATACATCAATGGATATTATCTTAAACCCTATAAAATACCCTACAGAGAGAGAGAGAGAGAGAGAGAGAGAGATTTCTTATCTATTCTACCCATTAGAACCCTTGTTCATACCCAAATCCATCCTAAATATTCTTAAAACCTTTCTTGCAAGCATTTTAGTAGCACCTTGTTACTACTTAAAACCCTTTTAACCCTTCATTTCCCCAAAATGTAGTCATTTCTTCATATACAATCATTCTACCCAAAACACGTTGGCCTATCACCTAGTGTGTGTTGGGAACTCATGCGACGTGCACACAGATTTTGAGCCCCTCCTTTATGTGAGCTTTGTGAGAATGATCTGCCATTGATGGAGAATGAGTTGCAAGAATGAAAACATAGAAATTCACTCAAAAACATAAGATATAGATAACAGATCCGTACAAAGATGCATCATAAATTGGAATAAACATTGTAAATAAGCATAATGAAACTAGTTATGACATAGAATAATATGAATAACATAAGGGTTTACACTTTTGAGCATGAATAACCAAAATCAAACACTGTATATTGATTTATAAAAATTTATAATGGCTCAATTGCATCATGAGGGTCATACAGACCAAATACATCAAGGGATATTATCTTAAACCCTAAAAAAATACTCTATAGAGAGATAGTTCTTAGCTATTCTACCCATTACAACCATTGTACATACCCAAATCCATGCTTAATATGTTTAAATCCCTTCTTGCAAGCATTTCTACAACACCTTGTTAGTACTTAAAACCCTCCTTAACTGTTCATTTCCCCAACTCTTCATTCTTACCCTCTTCTCCTCTATTTCATTTCAAACCCAAGCACTCCTTTAAATAGGATCTAGATACACCACCTTGGTTTCCTTCATGAATAGATCACATGCCAAGCATAAATGTGGTCTTCCACGGTTGAATGCCTATGCCAGCTTACAAATGCCTCCACTACCTGTAATGACCATCCTAGGAATATTCCTTATGTGGAATATTCTTTTCTTGACATCCAAGGCTCCAAGATGGCACCTTATCAATTTAAGACACCTAATTGGTATTTTCACATGTTTCTCTTATGAAAAATCATTCAAAATATGGGTAATTCCTATAACCTTCATGCTCCCATGTGCACCAACCTCTTCTAACATGCGAATTTCCCTTACATGCTTTTTCCTGAGAACTTTCCTTCTTTACTACCTCCGGAACATGCTGACTTCTTCCTTAGGACTTAGTAAATTTTAGGGCCCAAGAGTGGCGAGATGTACATGAAAGTTTTTTTGGGAGATATATTTATATCTATGTATAAAGTGTATTGATGCACACACTTTTTAGTATATAGATGATGACATTTATATCTATTATGTGTTGTTTCATTTCCATTGCATTTTTATTATGGAAACTAGTTGTAGGCATGGTTAATGTTATGGATTGGTTTAATTTCCAATGTATTGATATTATGGAAACTAGATGTGTAGGCATGGTTCAGTTTGATTTCTAAGTTATCGATATTATGGAAACTTAGATGTATTTTTTGGTTAAGTTTCCAAGTTATTGATATTATGGAAAATAGATGTATAGGTATGGTTTGGTTTAATTTTCAAGTTATTGATATTTTGGAAACTAGATGTAGTGGTATGGTGCGGTTTAATTTCCATGTTATTAATATTATAGAAACATGAGAAATATTAGGTAGTAGGGGAAAATAGTGGCAAGACAATGAAAGATGGTAGAAAATGGTCGCCGAGATAACCTCTAAAGACCCCATGTATTCGAAGTTCTTCCTACATAGCCCTTGCAAAAAGGGCCTCAGGCCGATGTAGTTGTCTCATAGGATAAGGAAGAATATGATTTCTAATAGATAGGATGGGTAAGGAAAATGGTCCTGATAAGGAAATTTAGGAAATAGGAATTGTCAAATGTTGAGAAGAAAGTAGAAAGGGTAACCAAGTAAATGTGTGATTGATATGAGTATGGTTTTATTTCTGGTTTTGATTTGATTTTGATGAGTATGTATAATGTTTTGTAAATAATGATTAGTATAGGTGTGGGTGAAATGAGAATCGGACCACGATATTCATTGTTGATGGTCTCATCTGGATGAAGAAGCAACAATTAGGAATAGGTGATCTAAAAAGATACAAATAGGCTTATGAATAGAAGCCCATAGATACATTACATGATTGATAGGTCTACAGTTGAAAGAATGTGAATGATCACAAAGTGTTGCATGAGTGCCACGTCCCTTAAGTGGATAGGAGAAAATAAAATAAGGTAGGGTGGAGTGGTTTTTCTAACGTAAACTTGTTGTGGAACAACATGCCCATTTTTCAAGATACCCAAAACCAAAATAGGCAAGTCCATGACTAAAATTTTATATTTTTTCTTGATTTTATTTTTATTTTTCATTTTGATTTTTATATTCATAGACTGATTGAAGCGAAAAGTCTATATTGGGATGAATAGTAGAGTCTCGTTGAGGTATTTGTAAAGTTGATCAATGTGGGAAGATCCAAGATAGTTTTTGTTTTAGAAAATATAGATTAGTGTTATTTTTTGATAGACTAAGTACTATATGTAGCTAGATTTTTATATTTTTCCTTCGAGGGAGTAGTTTACTTATAATATAAGTAGAGAGAAATAGATGTTCATTTGAGGGAATCATCTACTTGCCAGAAGTTTAACTCAAGGAGTTGAATTTTTTTTATCCCAAAAATTTTGCATTATTTTTAACTTGTAGTCATGGACAATACTATAAAGGAGTGTAGGCCTCTTTTATGAAGAAAAATATTAGCTATGAAAAGAGGGGTTTCAAGTGACAAAAAACCATGAGATTCCATCCTAAATTTTTTGAAAAGTATCCATGAGAATCATGCCATGAGTAGAGTCATGATACTCATATTCAAGATAAGGTTGAATGGTGATGGATAATCATACAATTATATTTTATTCGTTGGTCCTTAATAGAGGTAGGTGGCATGAAAGGTTCGCTTAAGGGATGAGCATATATGAGACATAAAGTGATGTAGTACTTTAGTCATTAATAGAATGTTCGTAGATGCAAGGCATTAAGGGGCTCAGGTTCAATTTTACCCTCAAGGGAAGATAAATGATAAGTTCCTAATCCATAGGTTTGGGTGAAAATATAAGTTCCATGCCAATTAGGAGCAAACTTGCCTCGTTTAATTTTGTTCATTTTGGTTACATGTTGATTTTCCTTGAGGACAAGATCACTAATATTAAATGTTCATTCTTGAACACATTTATCATAGGCACACTTAATGCGCTTTTGGTATATTTGGAGGTGGTCTAGAGAATTTAGACAATGTTCATCTAGTGGATCAAGTTGTGCCACAAGTTCTTGGCAAAAATCATCATTAGAGAGGATATCTTTAAGAGATATATGAAGAGAAGGAATTTTTATTTCGAGAGGTAAGAAGGCCTCTCTACTGTGGACCAAAGAGAAATGTGTGGTAGCGGTAGAGGTGTGAATGATGGTATGATAAGCCCATAAGGTGAAAGGAATGTGCGTGTGTCAATCCTTACCAAAGTCATCAACCACTTTCCAAAGAATTTTATGGATAGTTTTATTAGAAAATTCATCTTAACCATTTTTTTTGGGTAATATGGTGAAGAAAAATTAAGTTAGATACGAGAGTTGGAATACAGTTGGCGTAGGTTTTTGTTTTTGAATTGTTTTCCATTGTCAGTGATAAGGCAATGAGGAACACCAAAGCAACAAATTATATAGTGGTTGATAAATTCAACTATTTTCTCAGCCTTGGTATAAATGATAGGGATGGATTCCACCCATTTAGTGTAATATTCAATCGCCATGATGATCCAATGATGACACTATGATGAATGAGGGTTAATCTCCCCAAAGAGATCCAAACCCCATTGAGAAAAAGGGCCAAAAGTCTCTGGTGACTTGTAAGGGATGAATAGGAGTATGATGAAGGTTAGCATGTTTCTGAAGCTTCACACATCATTTAACATAGTCACAATAGTATAGGTTAAGGGTTGACAATTATTATCCAAGTCGAATGATATGCTTTGCAACACAGAGGCCACTAAAATGTCACCCAAAAATCCCATCATGAATCTATTTGATAGTGTATGGGATTTCAGAACTGGTAAGGCATTGTAGGAGAGTATCATAGAATCCACATTTATAGAGAATGCCTCCCATGATGACGTAATGAGAGAATTTTTTTAGGAAGGGTCATAATCCATTGTGAGTAAGATCCAGAGGTGGGATTGAAAGTGAGAGGTAGTCAACAAACTGTTTATACCAAATGTTGTATGGGTCCGTATTGATGATACCCACAAAATTAACATCAGGGATAATATAAGAAGGTGACTACAACCGTTGTATTGTGACAAATATTTTCAATTCAGAAGGTGGGGTAATTATTTGAGAAGAAACAAAAGCCATGGTATCTACAAATTTGTTAGTGGATCATGGAGTGGCTTGATTGAGGAAATGATAAAACATGGTCAAAAGTAGGTTGACATGATGTTTATACTTTCAAATCTTATCATTACAATATTGGTAGGAACCACTGACTTGAATCACAACCAATTGAGAGTCAACAAAGATGTTAATAGATTCAACATCTAGAGAAATGGTAGTTTGACGACCTAACACAATATATTCATAGTCGGCTATGATATTTGTGCAGTCGAATTTGAGTTTAAAGGATAATTGCATAGGCTCACCATCAAGAGGAATAAGGATGACCCATTCACCTCTATAGTGACATTTGGTATCCCTACAAAATAATGTCATTTGAAAGAAAATATCATCAATGGAAAGTGTGGCGATAGATTTTTCAAGAAAATCAAAGTTTGAGGATTGATACTCAGGAAGAGGAGCACCTGCAAGTTGATCCATGATAGTTTTTCCTTTGAAAGAATTTTTATGAATGAACTCCAACTCCAAGTCAGCAAGAAGCATTAGCCATCAAGTGGTGCATTGGTGTTCATAAGCTTTGGTGTACATGTAATGAAGAGGGTTGGTGTTGGTAATGAAAAAAATTTTATTATTAAGAAGGTACTTGATAAGTTAGGTGGCAACAAAGACTAGGGCTAAGAAAATATTTTCAGCATGAGTGTACCAATTTTCGTAGTCTAGAAGAGTATGGTTTATGTAATAAACCATTTTTTCCCAGTGTTTCTCATCATGATGAGCAAGCATGTAAAGGTATAAAGGTTGATCGTATTTAGGTGGAATGAGTAGAGGAGGTTGAATAAGGTAGTTATTCAACTCTTCAAAGTCTTTTTGATACTCATTATTCCAATGGAAAGAAATGTCGTTTTTAAGAAGGTGTTGAAATAGTTGATATCTGTATAAAATTTGGGAGATGAAGCATCATATGGATTACTATTTTCCTTGTAAGCTATGAAGCTACCAAAGGTTTGTAGGTGGAGGTATGTCAAGAATTTATTTGATCTTAGTGGGATCAACTTTGATACCATGCAAAGAGACGATGAAACCAAGGAGATTACCTAAGAGAAATGAGAAAACTCACTTCTTTGGTTGAAGGTGAAATATTGGATAAGGAATTCGAAGATAACTTTAGGAATGGATAGGTGTTTGGTGTGACATTTGGACATACCAAGAAGGTCATTGAAATAGTCTTCTGATATGTCGTGTATGATTTCATGGAAAATGTAATTCACAGCGCACTAATAGGTGGCACTAGTTTTTTTCAATCCAAAGGGAATGAAGTGATAACAGAAGGTCCCCCAAGGGTTTATAAAGGTGGCTTTGCGTTGATCTTCCTGAGCAACTAGTATCTGATTATAACCCAAAAACCCATCCATAAGAGATATCATCTCATGGCTGGCTATGAGATAGACTAGTTGGTGAATGCTTGGTAGAGGAAAATAATTTTTTGGATAAGTAAGGTTAAGGTCATGAAATTAAGTACAGATACAAAGTCCCTAGGTCGATTTCATGATAGGAACAATTTTAGAGATCCATTGTGGATAGTAAATAGGTACGATGAAGGAAACTGAGAGAAGGTGTTGAAGTTCATATTTCACAAGAAGAGTAATTCAAGGATGCATTTTACACACCTTATATTTCATGAGTTTGGAGTTAGGTTTAATTACTATATTGTGAAGCATAATATTAGTTTCAATACCTAGCATATCACTATAAGACCAAGCACATGCTTTACTATGATCGTGAAGAAAAGTGGTTAAAGATTCTTGTTCCACAGAGTCTAAAGATTGGCCTATCTTTAGAATTTGTGGGTCATCCTAAGTGTGAAAGTTGATTTCTATGGTAGGTACATTCAACATGGCTTGTGTGTTAGAGGGTAAAGACTTTTGAATATAAGAATACTCTATACCTAAATAGGCTAGAATATAATCATTATCATAGCATTAAACAATAATTATAGAAGGTGTATCATCATCCAAAATGTGAGGGTAAAGAAGAGGAAGAGAAGAGGGAACCTCGCCATCATATTAATAGGTCATAGGTCCTAAAGAGATGGTGTTCACAAAAAGAATTTAGGCGGAATGGATTTGAGATCCATAGACTCTATGGGTGAAGGTAACACGACAAGTGAGGAAGGTGGGGAAGGCTTTTCATCTTCTACAAGGGTGATTTAAGCATTCTCAGGATTTAGATTCCTAGGTAATCCAAGACCACGATGGTATTTTTGTTTCTTAGTGGTGCATGGTACGATGGTGTGATGACCTTTTTCTTAACAAAAAAATCCTAAACCTTTCTAGGTGCAATGGTGAAGAAAAGTGCAAAGTTGTATTTGGTGAGGTAGGTGTTTCACCTGATTTTTAGATAATTTCTTTGAAGTGTTGACAAAATAGATACGATAACGGGTGTAGGAGGAATACCTATTCAAATGTTGGTTGATGGGTTGTTGTGCATATATGACTTCTAGATCCACAGCTGATCGTGAGAGCTTCCTTTAGGCTAGGAGGAGCTACCTGTAATGAAAACAAGACCACCAAAAGGAATTAAACAATATGGGCAGTGAACTGCCTAGCGTATGCTAGATCCTGGAAGTATGATACTTCCTAGATGGCTGTCAGTTCACTATTTTAAAAAATTTAATGTTGTAAACTAAGTAAATCCTATTGTTATTTTAAAATTATTTAGGTATCTCAATTAAAAACACAATAATAAAAATAGATCTAATCTAACACGCTAAGCTAGAATAGAATCCAAAGGTCAAATGATTGGTTATGAGTATCTTCAAGTTTAATAGAGGTCTCGGGTAGATCACAGGTGACTAGGGGTGAGATGAAATTTGGTGGGTAGGTCTCTGTTCTAGGCTGTGTGGGCAAATACAGAGACCCGTGTCAGTCAGGGCTGACCGATGACGGTTAGGTGTAACCAGTACTGGTTACTGTGAGATCTGGAAATGTCACATAACAAGCTTTTGGTCTCCTTTGTGATTTCACAAAGGACTTTGGTTGGTGGAGATGAGGTATTGGGTGACTGGAGTAGGATTTTGTGAGGTTTTAATGAGTATATGGAGGTGAAAATGTCGGAGAAGGTCAATAGGGGGAAAGATAAACAATGGATGATAAAATGATGATGAAATGAAATAGACCATGAAATTATGATGTTATACTTACTTGAATTCCATTTCTGAATTCCCGTTTGTGAGGAATGGAGGTGTTGATGATGGATATGAAGGTTGTAAGTGATCACCAACTGAAGAAAAGCTTCTGCATGGGCTGCATGTACACTCCTCTTTACTTGGATAGATCAGATCATGGTTGGGATGGATGTGTAGGAGAAGATGCTCAATCTCCCTCCTTGGATGTGAATTTTCACTGGGATTTACTCTCTAAAGATGTGTTATCTCTCTGATATGTGTTCTTGCTCGTCAAATTTCTCCCAATGTTTTCCAACTTCCTGCCAACCTTGAGAATAGGGTAGTTTAGGGGTTAAAAGGGGTAACCGACGGTGGTGCAGCTTAATTGGCAACAGTTAGCAGTAACCAACGTCTGTCAAGGTGGGATTTCCTAGGTTTACTAAACTAGGGAGATCCTCCTGATTTCCTTGGATCTCGTGCTATTATCCCATGGATTATACTGAGAGCCTCTTGTGAGCATGTGGGACTGTGGTTAGAGGGAAGGTAGGCATTGATTTTTAGGGTTTGGGTAAGTCTTAATTAGTTATGACAACTTGCTAAGAATAGGTCTTAGGTTGAGTTGGCTTGGTGAGGTGTCTAAGTGAAGTGTATGTGGGGATATTATTTAAATAAGATATTTAAATAATAAATATAGTGAGGGTAATTAATTAATTTAATTTAATTAATATTAGTGGGGTGAAGGGGGTCATGGCTAGGTTAATGTGATGGAGGGTGTTTATTTGTTGAGGGACCAAAGGGGAGTGTGACCTAATTTTAGTGTCTACATTTTGCCCCTTTTTGTTGTGTAACTTTTATTAGTAAGCGATGCTAACAAAAATAATATGTGGTTTCCCCATGGGTGGGTAAAGGCGATCCCCCTCAAACCAGGAACTGACGAGGTAGTAGGCTGAAGTGGTAAGTGGTTTGATAAAAGGTAAATGTGAGGAAAAGGCAAGTGCGTATAAGGGAAAAGGGTGAAAGGTCTACTCGGGAAATCTAGGTAATGGGTCAGGGTCATAGGTAGCAACAGTCAAATGCACGCACACATATAAACTGTAGCATGCTACTAGGTTGAAGAGTAGGTAAACTCTACATATTCTAAGGTCGATAGGTTTATCCGAACAAGGTTGAACTAAATCCAATATCCAAGGTATAGGATATGGTCAGGAAATAGAACATAGGTTAGGTGCAGGAATGTTTAGGTGTGTTCTGGTACACCAAAGGTAGAGTCAGGATAAACGGTCACAGTAATAGGCTAGATAAGATCATTAGGTCAATCAACACAGGTAACAATTCCGTAAGGTATAGTGAACACATGAGGTCAAAGGTCACTAGCGATGATCTAGGTACAAATATCTAGGTTATGGCATGGGTAAGGTCAAGGTAGGGGTAAAAGAATAAGAAGTCCCCAAAGGAGGAAAAATGGAGGTAGGAAGTGATGAGGTCAGAAAAGATAATGTAATGGCTTGGGTAAAAGTTGGATGGGGTAAACGAGCAAGGTAAAGGGTGGGGTATAATGGAAAAGTAAGGTCAATGTGTTGGTGAGGGTGACCGATGGCGGTCATGGATAACCAACGTCGATATAGGAAAACTGATGACGGTGAGGTAGGGCACGAGACTGATGCTGGTCAAGGGGAACCAATGTTGGTTAGGTTGGGTTTGTTATAAAAACATAAAATCTATGTTTTTATTATTCATTTGTTATTTTTCAAGTGAAGAAACAACAAAAAAAGAGAGAAAAGAGAGAAAAGTCTTTGAAGGAAATGGGACAGTGAGCTGGAAGTCAAATTTGACGAGGGTTGAGTTGGTGAGTAGCGTGTCCACAAGATCCGGGAGAGAGATTTGATTGGTCGGAGGTTATGAGTGGATATTCGGTGATGGAAAAGGATGGAGAGGGATTGGGTGGACGAATAGCACAACGGCCAGACGTGTCGCCGAGATGGCGGCAGCGCGACGAGGTAAGCATCCAACACTACATTATTGATTAAATAGATTAGAAGTTTTGGTATGTGTTGTTTGGAGGGTTTGTGTGGGTGGGTAAAAAAATAAAATGTGGGTATGTGGGGAGGGTAGTAAATTATATAGGTGGGGTGGGTAGGGGTCTAAGAGGAGTTTAGGTCATTGTAGGTGGGGTAAAAGGGGCAGGGGGAGGTTTATAGAAAAGGGGGGTTTGGGAAGTTGCTGAATTTTATGTGACAATGATTGGCGTCAGTCAAGCTTGACCGGCTTCAGTTGAGTAGAACCGGTATCGGTCACCAAAGAGGTGACCGATTCCGATTAAAAGGTGACCGAAGTTGGTGAGAATAAACTGGTATTCTTCAAGATTTTGGGTACAAGGGTGCAAAAGTGATGTAGGTTAGGTGGTTGAGATGGGTAGGGTAAAAATAGGGTGGAGGGGAATGATAATTGGTGAATATGGTCATGGTAAATAGGGAATAATGTTGTGCTTAGATTGGATGCATGGGAGATCACAGTTACACATGCAGGATAGGGTTCTGCCGCTATTGGTGACATTGCACAGCTTAGAGACCCCTTTGGAGTTGTAGCACATGCATGTAGTGGGCTTGAGTGGGATTTTGTGCTACCAAAATATTTTTTGGTATCCCAACTTGATGGTTGTGATCATCAATAGATGGGACTCCGTGACTAACACGTTCCACCTTCCAACGAGTGAGATGAATATCACCCTGGAGGACATGTTCTAAATTTTGCGGTTACCCTTATTGGGTGCCCAGGTTTACTCTTTCTCCTCAGAGGCCTTAGAGAAGCTAATCAGGATAGTTTTTGGCAAGGGGGTGGTGGAGATGAGATTCCATAGCACTACTTTGAGCTATGGCGAGATGTACCTAGCCCATCCAGATGACATGAGCCTAGTGGTTCTATTAATGGAGGTAGTGTGTTACTATGCACAACCAGATGCAGAGGGTGGGTGATTTAAGCAAATCATTGATGAGGGTGCTCCATGATATGATGGTGCATGAGACACACTTTTCTTGGGCACCAACATTCTTGGTGCAACTATACAAAGAGTTGTGGGCATATGGGTGGCTGCGTAGGTTTATCCTGTGTTATACATTTATATTGCACTGCTGGGCCTACGAGCACATAATTTGTGTTTGACCGATAGGGATTCCCTAAGTAGATACATTTCCCACATGATGTGTGTGGGTGGGATATAGGAGATGGGTGCCAGTTGTAGGAGAGTGGAGATTAGATAGGCCAACATATGATGTGGCCCATTTTTGGTAGTTTTTGGTAGTTTTTGGAGGGGTTATCCAAAGTGGACATTATTTGGAGGCCATATGTGGGATTCCCCTCATATAGGAACATGCATGAGGAACTAGCTGAGCTCAAGCTAGAGAGGTGGATATAGGGTCACTATGTCAGGGAGGATGAGATGATCCTGGTAGATAGGGTTTGACAGTAGTTTGGGCTTGTACAGGATATTCCTCCATCCTTCCCTCAGTATAAGAGAGATGGCACGGAGAGGCCTCTACCTCTACCATAGCCTACACTACCTACAGGGGAGGAGAAGTAGCCAATGGATTAGTGGATAGATGACACCGGATGTACAGATAGGTACAGGCAGTGGTGTGCAGCTCATTTATGAACCATACCACCTAGACCGGGGCAGCTTGACTTAGCTACCATTACAGTGCAAAGAGACCCCCTATAGGGGCAGGTAGTGATGCTAATCACCCAGATTGGTATACTGTAGACACAGCTAGAGGGGTCAGAGGTAGAGGTAGCAGAGCTGCGAGTACAGGTGGCTAGTTTGCAAGCCCAGATGGCGGAGGGAGGGGATGGAGGAGATGGAGATAGAGATGGTCAGGTGGCAGCCTTACTGGCTCACGTGGTAGTTTTACAGGGTCAGTTGGCCACAACCCAAGCATAGATTGGGGCCTTACAGGCCTAGATATAAGCATAGGGGTAGGGGGCACCACCACAGGTACAAGGAGTTGATCCTAGTTCATAGGCTGGCACATGGCAGGTCACTGTAAGGAAGGTACAGGGGTCGAGACCTATGGGACCACTATAGACCATGCCTATATCCAGGTTATGGGATGCCCTAGGTGAGGTGAAATATTATTAGGATCAGCTCATGGTGACCGGGATAGACTTCCTATCGTACGGATAGTACAAAGCACAACAGGCGTCTAGTGAGAGGACAAGATCCAGTACACATAGTGTGGAGAGTACCTGGGGTCAGCGAGCTCAGAGGCCCGATCATGGAGAGGCCACTAGTACACATTGACAAGAGCTAGGTGATGTGCCATCAGGGACATAGGAGGCCGAGGGTGTAGGTGACATAGAGATGGAGGACATCCAGTGAGATGCATGAGATGCAGTCACCTGATTTTTTATGTATACTGGTGAATTTTTTATATATATGCTGGCCTGTGTGACGAAGATAGTTGTATTTTTTATCACATACTGGCCTGCATGCTGAAGACAGTGAGGATGTATGAGTGATTTTTGTATATTTTGAGCATATACTGGTTTACGTGCTGAAGAGATTTTGTATTGATTCATTCATTCATTTTGTATATATGAGACTGGCCTGCATGCCGATGACATTCTGTACTATATATATATATATATATATATATATATATATCAGCTTACGTGCTGACATTTTTGAGATGATGGATAGGATGAGATAGACATGTCTATTGAGATACATATTCATTGATTTGTTATGATGAGATTAATTGTATTTCATGATTTGGTGATGTGTATGATATATTGGTTTATGGTGTGTATTAGATGAGATATGCATTTGTTACTTTAATGTGGTTTTAAATTAGGTGAGTTAGGCCTGATGGAGTTACGTTAGTTTAGGAATGGATCGAGTCAAGTTATAGGCAAGGATCAAGTAAGGTTTAGTTAGGCATGGATCGATTCAGGTTATAGGCATGGATCGAGTCAGGCTTTGTAGGCATGGATCGAGTCAAGTGATAGGCATGGTGGAGTCTGGTTTAGTAGGCATGGATCAAGTCAGGTGATAGGCATGGATCAAGTTAGGTTTGGTTAGGCATGAATCGAGTTGAATCGAGTTAGGCTATAGGCATGGTTGAGTTGAAAGTAGGTTTAGTTATGATTCATTATTTTGGCAATGAATGATACTATGGGTCATATGTGAAATGTTGTATAATCTATGCATAGTGATGATAGAGGGATGGTAGGTGTAATAAATGTATGTTGTGGTAACTAACTTGTTATGTATGTGGCTTCATTTCTAATTATGTTAGAAAAGGGGAACTAAGTGAAATGTGATGTAAATGGTGAGTTAGGCATGGTTGATGAATTGTTTTAGGGTGGAAAATGGCCGAGCTAACCTCCAAGGGCTCCATGCCCTCAAAGTACTACCTACATAATCCCAGCGAAAAGGGACTTCAGGCCAATGTAGTTCTCCTCTAAGCTAGGGAAGAATATGAAAATTAGTTGGTAGGTTTTTGGGTATGTTGTGGGTTTAGGTTTAATAGGTGTGGGTAGATTATAGGTAAAAGAACGTAGGTGAAGGTGATTATGGAAAAAGAGGAGGATTACCTTGAAGGTAAGCATCGAGGCCCAATTCCTGTATAAGGTAATCAAAACTTAAACAAAGATGGTTAAAAGATAAGAGGGGGCAATAAAGCCACCTGATTGGGTAGGATCATACTGACTAGATCATACCTCAGAAGAGGTGATGAACATAAGACCCTAAAGACATTGCACGATTGACTATTCTATGATAAAAGTAGTCACAAGATCACCAAATGTATAAATTCCAAGATGTCCCTTGAGGAAATTGAGACAATGAGTGTGGAAGTTGTAAGGAGGGTGAAAGGTAGTTAATTTTATATGTTTTGAGTGATAGGGATTTTGGGCAAGAGGTCCTAGGTCATAATGGGCAAGTCCATAACTAATTTTTTTTTATAGAATGATCGATGTGGGAAGTCTATATGGAATAAATAATATGGTACTCCTTGAGGTCTTCTTAAATCTAATCAATGCGGGAAGATTCATTTTCTCTCATTTTTTATTTTTTGAAAGCTTCACATAGATGTCCTTCAAGGGAGTAATATATTTATAGCAGAAATTTTTTCGAGAGGAAGATGTCCTTTTGAGGGAGTCATACTTTTATTAGAAGTTTGACTCAAGGATTTTTGTCCCGTGTAAGGTTGTTGAAGTCATGGAAAAGACCAAGGTGGAGGATAGGGCTCTTATTCAAAAGGCAAGGTGGAATGACCATGGGATCTCATCTAAAAGTAGACGAAAAGTATCCATGAGAATAATGCTATGTATAGTGCCATGGTACACATATTCAAGAGAAGATAACAAGTGACAGGTACTCACATGATTCATGTTTAATCATTATGGAGGTGTATGTAGTGGATAGGGCTCAAGGGACGAGCCTGTGAAGAATCAAAGGGTGAGGCAGGACAGCGAGTCAAAAATAGAATGGTCAAAGATGCAATGCGTTAAGGGGCTTAGGCTCAGGTTTACCATCAAGTGAGGATAAATGATAGGCACCTGATCCATAGGTATGAGTTACGATGTATGGTCCAAGCCAATTAGGAGAAAATTTTCCCCATTTACTTTTTTTTGCTTTGGTTACATGTTGATTTTATTTCAAGACAAGGTCACTAACTTAGAAGGTTCTTTCCTAAACATGTTTGTCATAAGGACGTTTGATACTTTATTGGTCAACTTGAAGGTGATCTAGAGCATTAAGACGATGCTCATCTAATAAATCTAGTTGTGCTAAGCGGTCCTGATGAAAGTCATAATTAGTAAGCATGTTATGGAGAGAAATACGGAGTGAGGGGATCTGGAATTTGAGAGGTAGAACAGATTCTATACCGTATACCAGTGAAAAGGGTGTGGCCACAGTGGAAGTGTGAATATTAGTGTGGTATGCCTGTAGCACAAAAGGAATGTGCATATGCTAATCCTTCCCAGTATCATCAACCACTTTCATGAGAATTTTTTTGAGGGTTTATTTATTGGATTCAACTTGGCCATTGGTTTGTGGGTAATAAGGTGATGAGAAACTAAGCTGAATGCTAAAGGTGTCGTAAATTTTTTGTAATGTTTTGTTTTTGAATTGTTTTCCATTGTCAGTGATGAGGCGATGAGGAACGCCAAAGTGAAAAATGATTTGATGGTTAATGAACTCACATATCTTCTCAGCTTTCGTGGAGAAGAGTGGTATGGCTTCCACCCATTTTGTGTAGTATTTGGTAGTAGTTATGATCCATTGATGATGTTGGGAATAATGAGGATTGAATTCTCTGACAAGATCCAAACCCCATTGAGAGAAGGGCCAAAGGTCACGAGTGACCTATAAGGAATGACTGGGTGTATGATGAAGTTTAGAATGTTGTTGGCATTTTACACAATGTTTGACATAGTTACAAAAATCATGGTTAAGGGTCGGCCAGTAATAGCCTAGGTGAAGAATACGCTTAGCAACTGTGAGACAACTGAACTGACCTCCACATATGCCATCATGAACTTCCTTAATGGTATAAGGAATTTCAGAACTTGTGATGCATCGTAAGAGAATACCATCAAAGCCACATTTATAGAGGATTCCCCCCCAGAATGATGAAATGAGAGACCCTTTTAAGGAAGGCACATTGTCTGTTACTGATGAGATCAGGAGGTAAGATAGAGAGAGAAAGGTAGTCAGAGTACTATATATACCAAAGGTCACTCAGGTCAGGGGTGTCAGTTCTGATTGAGTAAACATTGTGAGGTAAATAAGAAGGTGATTGGAGGTGTTGTATGGTGAAAAATATTTTGGAATCGACAGGGAAAATAGGCATTTGAGAAGCCAAGTAGGCCATGGTATCGAAAAAAATTTTGGTTGAACATGGGATGGTTTGAAGGGTGTAACGATTAAAGGTGGTCAAAGGTATGTCTACATGATGTTTATACTTTTGAAGTATATCATTACGACATTGGTACATACCATTGACTTGGTTGATGACCAATTGTGAATCACCAAAGATGTGGATTGATTTGACATCTAGGGCATATACAGCTTGGAGACTTAGTACGAGCGCTTCCTACTTGGCAATATTGTTGGTGCATTCAAAGTATAGTTTAAAAGACAAAGGCATGGGTTATCCATCCAGAGGAATGAGGATAATACCAGCCCTACCCCTAAACTGATATTTAGAACCATCAAAGAACAATGTCATTTGGTAAGGGGTCTCGTCCAGGGAAAGAGTAGCAATTGACTCATCGGTAAAGTAAAAATTAGAGGATTGATCCCCAGAAAAAGGTGCATCGGCCAGTTGGTCAGTGTAAGCTTGGCTCTAGATGGACTTTTGATGAAAGAATTCAAGGTCAAGATCAGCTAAAAGCATAAGCCATTGTCTGGTATGCTGATTTTGATAAGTTTTGGCATACATGAAGTGTAAGGAATTGGTGTTGGTCACGACATAGGTTTTGTGGTTGAGTAGGTAATGGCAGAGTTTGGTGGAAAATAAAATTAAGGCTAAGAAAAGTTTTTATGGATGGTTATATCAGGTTTCATAGTCCAAAAGAGTTTGGCTTATGTAATAAACTACCTACTCCCTATGTTGTTCATCGCGATGAGCAAGCATGGCTCCCAAGGAATGATTGATAGCTGATATGTATAGGTAAAAAGTTTAATCATCTTTAGGTGGACTGAGTACAGGTGGTTGGAGAAGGTATTGTTTTAAATCCTCAAAATATTTGTGATAGTCATCATCCCATTTAAAGGAGACATCCTTCCTAAGCAGATGATGAAATAGTTGACACCGATCAGATAATTGTGAAATAAAACGGCAAATGGTCTGCAATTTACCTTGTAGGCTAAGAAGTTGTTTAAGGTTAGAGGGTGGAGGCATTTATAGAATGGCCTTGACTTTAGCAGGGTCAACTTCTATACCATGGAGGGAAACAATAAATCCTAGGAGCTTTCCTAAGAGAACCGCAAAGACATATTTTTTTGGCTAAAGGCGGACGTAATATTTAATGAGGTAGTCAAAGATGGTTTAAAGCATGGTGAGGTGCTTGGAACGACATTTATATTTGGCCAAGAGATCATCCACATAATCCTATAATATGTGATGCATGATATCACGAAAGATATAAGTCATAGCACGCTGATATGTAGCACTAGCATTTTTAAGGACAAAAGTCATGACTCGATAGAAAAAGGTTCCCCAAGGGGTGATGAATGCAGTCTTGTGTTGATCTTCTGGGGTAAGAAAAATTTGGTTATAACCCGAGAATCCATCCATGAGTGAGAGAATCTCACGAATAGCGGTGAGGTCAACTAGTTGATCAATACCAGGAAAGGGAAAGTCATCTTTCAGGAAGGCTAGGTTGAGGTTACAGAAGTTCATGTAAATGCTGAGTCCCCCTGTCACTTTAGTGATAGGGAAAATGTTAGAAATCTAATGATGATAATCAATGGGTAAGATGAAGGAAATGGAAAGAAGATGCTAAAGTTCTTCTTTGACGAGAAGAGCAAGGTGAGGGTGCATTTTCCTCAACTTTTGTTTGATAGGTTTGGCATAAGGAACAATTATGATATTGTGGACCACTATGGTGGGGTCAATACTGGGAATGTCTACGTAAGACCAAGTGAAAGCAAGGTTATGATCTCATAGAAAAGAAGTGATGGCTTCATGTTCAGCATCATCTAAAGATTTTCTGATCTTTAGGATGTGCGGGTTGTCTTGAGTATGAATGTTGATCTTGATAGTCGATTCATTGAACATGGTTTGTGTCTCAGAGGGTAACGATCGATTAATATATGAGTCTTCTGCACCAAGGTAGGTGAGTATGGATTCATCATCCTGACATTGAACAACATTAATTATAGGTGTGTCATCATCGATATTTTCAGGATACAGGAATGGAAGAGTGGAATGGGCCTCACCTTCACATTGATAAGTCAAAGGCCCCAAGGAAATGGTGTTTATGAAAATTTTTTTTAGGGGGGATAGATTCAGGATCTGTAGACTCTTTCAGTGAGCGTGGTGATGAAGGTGGAGTGGGTGAAGGTGGTGATGAAGATGAAGGTGGAGAAGGGCTAGGGTCCTCAACAAGTTCAATGTGGGCCTATTTGGTAGGAGGTTTGGGGAAGCTGATACCACTACGGTCGTTATGTTTGCGGGTGGTACATGGAATAACAGTATGACGACCTTGCTTGTAAAATCCAAAACCAAAACCCTTCCACGCATAGTGGTGTAGGAAGGTATGGGTGAAAAGGTGATTGGTAAGTGATTGGAAGTCAGTGTAAAATGGCCGGGTTTGTGATGGTGGTTCAGGTGTGTAAGTGGTAGTATCAAGTCTCATATAGGTGAGACTAGTACAAAGATGAGGAGGACCATAAAGGAGGAATTATCTTATATAGTGATCATAATGAGGGTGTTGGTGAAGGATTCCATACTCATGCAGAGTAAGGAATGTGTTGACACTTTATAGGTGGTACTCCCCCAGAGTGAGGTGTCGAAAAACACTTTCCAAGGGGTCAGTAGTTGGTATGCAGATAGCTGGAATGGATGATGTGTTGGAGGTTGATGCGGAGGTGGATTTAATGAGGTGGTCAAAGATGGTTTTAAGGACGGTGAGGTGCTTGACGTGAAATTTAGATTTGGAAAAGAGATCATCCATGTAATATTCTAATATTTGATGTATGATATCATAGAAGATATAAGTCATAACACGCTGATATGTAGTACCAACATTTTTAAGGCTAAAAGTCAGGACTTAATAGCAAAAGGTTGCCCAAGGGGTGATGAATGTGGTCATGTGTTGATCTTCTGGGGCAAGTAAAATTTTGTTCTAACTTGAGAAGCCATCCATGAGTGAGAGAATCTCATGACCAGTAGTAAGGTCAACCATTTGATCAATACCGGGCAAGGGAAAGTCATCTTTCAAGAAGGCTAGGTTGAGTTCATGGAAGTCTATGTAAATGTAGAGTCCCCCTGTCACTTTACTGATAGGGACAATGTTATAAATCCAATAAGGATAATCAATGGGTAAGATGAAGGAAATGGAAAGAAGGCACTGAAGTTCTTCTTTGAGGAGAAGAGTAATGCGAGGGTGCATTTTACTCAGCTTTTTTTGATAGGTTTGGCATCCAGAATGATTATGATATTCTAGACCACTATGGTGGGTTCAATACCAGGAATGTTTGCATAAGACCAAGTGAAAGAATGGTTATCATCTCAGAGAAAATAAGTGATGGCTTCTTGTTCAGCAGCATCTAAAAATTGTCTGATCTTTAGGATGTGCGGGTCATCCTGAGTATGAATGTTGATCTCGATAGTCGATTCATTCAAAATCATTTGTGTCTCAGAGGGTAACGATCGATGAATATATGAGTTTTCTACACCAAGGTAGGTGAGTATGGATTCATCATCCTGACATTGAATGATGTTAATGATAGGTGTGTCATCATCGACAATTTTAGGATACATTAATAGAAGAGTGGAATGGGCCTTGCCTTCACGTTGATAAGTAAAAGGCCCCAAGGAACTGGTGTTTATGAAAAAAAGAAGTTAGGGGGAATAGATTAAGGATCCGTTGACTTCGTCAGTGAGTGTGGTGATGAAGGTGGAGTGGGTGAAGGTGGTGATGAAGATGAAGGTGGAGAAGGGATAGGGTCCTCAACGAGTTCAATGCAGACCTATTTGGTAGGAGGTTTGGGGAAGCCGATACCACTACGGTCATTATGTTTGCAGGTGGTACATGGAATAACAGTATGGAGGCCTTGCTCGTAAAAGCCAAAACCAAAACCCTTGAACACATAGTGGTGCAAGAAGGTATGGGTGAAAAGGTGATTGGTAAGTGATTTTAAGTTAGCAGAAAATGGGTGGCTTTGTGATGGTGGTTCAGGTGTGTAATTGGTAGTATCAAGTCCCCTATAGGTGAGACTAGTACAAAGATGAGGAGGACCATAAAGGAGGTGTTATCCTATATAGTGATCATAATGAGGGTGTTGGTGAAGGATTCCATACTCGTGCGGAGTAAGGAATGTGTTTAAACTATATAGGCGGTACTCCCCCAGAGTGAGGCATTGAAAAACACTTTCCAAGGGGTCAGTAGTTGGTATGTAGGTAGCTAGAATGGATGATGTGTTGGAGGTTGATGCGGAGGTGGATTTAATGAGGTGGTCAAAGATGGTTTTAAGGATGGTGAGGTGTTTTATGTGACATTTAGATTTTTCCAAGAGATCATCCACGTAATCTTCTAATATGCGATGTATGATATCAAGGAAGATATAAGTCATAACACGTTGATATGTAGTACCGGCATTTTTAAGGCCAAATTTCATGACTTGATAGCAAAAGGTTCCCCAAGGGGTGATGAATGCGGTCTTGTGTTGGTATTCTGGGGAAAGTAAAATTTGGTTCTAACCTGAGAAACAATCCATGAGTGAGATCATCTCATGACTAGCAGTGAGGTCAACCAGTTGATCAATACCGGACAAGGGAAAGTCATCTTTCGAGAAGGCTACATTGAGGTCACGGAATTCTGTGTAAATGGGGAGTCCCCCTGTCACTTTTGTGATAGGGACAATGTTAGAAATCCAACGAGCATAAACAATGGGTAAGATGAAGGAAATGAAAAGAAGGCACTGATGTTCTTCTTTGATGAGAAGAGCAATGCGAGGGCACATTTTACTCAGCTTTTGTTTGATAGGTTTTGCATAAGGAACGATTATGATATTGTGGACCACTATGGTGGGGTCAATACCGGGAATGTCTACGTAAGACCAAGTGAAAGCAAGGTTATGATCTCGGAGAAAAGAAGTGATGGCTTCCTATTCAGCAGCATCTAAATATTGTCTGATATTTAGGATGTGTGGGTCATCCTGAGTATGAATGTTGATCTCCATATTCAATTCATTCAACATGGTTTGTGTCTCAGAGGGTAATGATCGATGAATATATGATTCTTGTGCACCAAGGTAGGTGAGTATAGATTCATCATCCTGACATTGAACGACATATATTATAGGTGTGTCGTCATCGATAGTTTCTGGATATAGGAATGGAAGAGTGGAACAAGCCTCGCCTTCACGTTGATAAGTCAAAGGCCCCAAGGAAATGGTGTTTATTAAAAAAAATTTAGGGGAGATAGATTTAGGATCTGTTGACTCCGTCGGTGAGCGTGGTGATGAAGGTGGAGTGGGTGAAGGTGGTGATGAAGATGAAGGTGGAGAAGGGCTAGGGTCCTCAACGAGTTCAATGTGGGCCTATTTGGTAGGAGGTTTGGGGAAGCTGATACCACTACGGTCATTATGTTTGTGGGTGGTACATGGAATAACAGTATGGTGGCCTTGCTCATAAAATCCAAAACTAAAACCCTTCCACGCACAGTGGTTCAGGAAGGTATGGGAAAAAAGGTGATTGGTAAGTGATTGGAAGTCAGTGGGAAATGGGTGGGTTTGTGATGGTGGTTAAGGTGTGTAAGTGGTAGTATCAAGTCCCCTATAGGTGAGACTAGTATAAAGATGAGGAGGACCATAAAGGAGGTTTTATCCTATATAGTGATTGTAATGAGGGTGTTGGTGAAGGATTCCATACTCGTGCGGAGTAAGGAATGTGTTGACACTATATAGGCAGTACTCCCCTAGAGCGAGGCATTGAAAAACACTTTCCAAGGGGTCAGTAGTTGGTATGTAGTTAGTTGGAATGGATGATGTGTTGGAGGTTGATGCGGAGGTGAATTTAATGAGGTGGTCAAAGATGGTTTTAAGGATGTTGAATTACTCAATGCGACGTTTATAATTTGATAAGAGATCATCCATGTAATCTTCCAATATGCGATGTATGATATCATGGAAGATATAAGTCATAACATGCTGATATGTAGTACCAGCATTTTTAAGGCCAAAAGTCATGACTGGATAACAAAAGGTTCCCCAAGGGGTGATGAATGTGGTCTTGTGTTGATCTTCTGGGGAAAGTAAAATTTGGTTCTAACATGAGAAGCCATCCATGAGTGAGATCATCTCATGACCAGCAGTGAGGTCAACTAGTTGATCAATACCGGGCAAGGGAAAGTCATCTTTTGAGAAGGATAGGTTGAGGTCACGGAAGTCTATGTAAATGTGGAGTCTCCCTGTCACTTTAGTTATAGGGACAATGTTAGAAATACAATGAGGATAATCAATGGGTAAGATGAAGGAAATGGAAAGAAGGTGCATAATTTATTCTTTGATAAGAAGAGCAATGCGAGGTTGCATTTTCCTCAGCTTTTGTTTGATAGGTTTGGCATCCGAAATGATTATGATATTGTGGACCACTATGGTGGGGTCAATACTGGGAATGTCTGTGTAAGACCAAGTGAAAGTGTGGTTATGATCTCAGAGAAAGGAAGTGATGGCTTCTTGTTCACCATCATCTAAAGATTTTCTGATCTTTAGGATGTGTGGGTCATCCTGAGTATGAATGTTTATCTTAATAGTCAATTCATTTAACATGGTTTGTGTCTCAGAGGATAACGATCTATGAATATATGAGTCTTCTGCACCAAGGTAGGTGAGTATGGATTCATCATCCTGACATTGAACGACATTAATTATAGGTGTGTCATCATCGATAATTTTAGGATATGGGAATGGAAGAGTGGAACGGGCATTGCATTCACGTTGATAAGTCAAAGGCCCCAAGGAAATGGTGTTTATAAAAAAAAAAGTTAGGTGGGATAGATTCAGGATCCTTCGACTCTGTCAGTGAGCGTGGTGATGAAGGTGGAGTGGGTGAAGGTGGTGATTAAGATGAAGGTGGATTAGGGCTAGGGTCCTCAATGAGTTCAATTCGTGCTTATTTGGTAGGAGGTTTGGGGAAGACGATACCACTACAGTCCTTATGTTTGCAGGTGGTACATTGAATAACATTATGGCAGCCTTGCTTGTAAAAGCAAAAATCAAAACTCTTGAACACACAGTGGTGTAGGAAGGTATGGGTGAAAAGGTGATTGGTAAGTGATTGGAATTTAGTGGAAAATGGGTGGGTTTGTTATGGTGTTTCAGGTGTGTAAGTGGTAGTATCAAGTCCCCTATAGGTGAGACTAGTACAAAGATGAGGAGGACCATAAAGGAGGTGTTATCTAATATAATGATCATAACGAAGGTGTTATTGAAGGATTCCATACTCGTGTGGAGTAAGGAATGTGTTGACACTATATAGGTGGTACTATCCCAGAGTGAGGCATTGAAAAACACTTTCCAAGGGGTCAGTAGTTGGTATGCAGGTAGCTGGAATGGATGATGTGTTGGAGGTTGATGCGCAGGTGGATTTAATAAGGCATTCAAAGATGTTTTAAGGACGGTGAGGTGCTTGACGCGACGTTTAGATTTGGCAAAGATATCATCCACGTAATCTTCCAATATGCAATGTATGATATCATGCAAGATATAAGTCATAACATGCTGATATGTAGTACCAACATTTTTAAGGCCAAAAGGCATGACTCGATAGAAAAAGGTTCCTTAAGGGGTGATGAATGTGGTCTTGTGTTGATCTTCTGGGGCAAGTAAAATTTGGTTCTAACTTGAGAAGCCATCCGTGAGTGAGAGCATCTCATGACCAACAGTGAGGTTAACCAGTTGATCAATACTAGGCAAGGGAAAGGCTAGGTTGAGGTCACGGATGTCTGTGTAAATGTGGAATCCCCCTATCACTTTAGTGATAGGGACAATGTTAGAAATCCAATGATGATAATCAATGGGTAAGATGAAGGAAATGGAAAGAAGGCGCTGAAGTTATTCTTTGACGAGAAGACCAATGCGAGGGTGCATTTTCCTCAGCTTTTTTTTGATAGGTTTGGCATTTGGAGTGGTTACAATATTGTGGACCACTATCATGGGGTCAATACCAGGTATGTCTGCGTAAGACCAAGCGAAAGTGTGGTTATGATCTCAGAGAAAAGAAGTGATGGCTTCCTGTTTAACAACATCTAAATATTTTCTGATATTTAGGATGTGTGGGTCGTCCTGAGTATGAATGTTGATCTCGATATTCAATTCATTCAACATGGTTTTCATCTTAGAGGGTAATGACTGATAAATATATGAGTCTTATACACCAAGGTATGTGAGTATGGATTCATCATCCTAACATTGAACGATGTTAATTGTAGGTGTGTCATTATCATTAATTTTAGGATACAAGAATGGAAGAGTGGAAGGAGCCTCACATTCACGTTGATAAGTAAAAGGCCCCAAGGAAATGGTGTTTATTAAAAAAAAATTAGGGGGGATAAATTCAGGATCCATCGACTCCGTCGGTGAGGGTGGTGATGAAGGTGGAGTGGGTTAAGGTGGTGATGAAGATGAAGGTGGAGAAGGTCTAGGGTCCTCAATGAGTTCAATGTGGGCCTATTTGGTAGGAGGTTTGGGGAAGTTGATACAACTATGGTCATTATGTTTGCAGATGGTACATGGAATAAAAATATGGCAGCCTTTCTCATAAAAGCCAAAACCAAAACCCTTCCACGCACAGTGGTGCAGGAAGGTATGGGTGAAATGGTTATTGGTAAGTGATTAAAAGTTAGCAATAAATGGGTGGGTTTGTGATGGTGGTTCAGGTGTGTAAGTTGTAGTATCAAGTCCCCTATAGGTGAGACTAGTACGAAGATGAGGAGGACCATAAAGGAGGTATTCTCATATACGATGATCATAGCGAGGGTGTTGGTGAAGGCTTCCATACTCAAATGGAGTAAGGAATGTGTTGACACTATATAGGTGGTACTCCCCCAAAGTGAGGCATTGAAAACCACCTTCCAAAGGGTCAGTGGTTAGTATGGAGGTAGCTGGAATGGATGATATGTCAGAGGTTGATGCGGAGGTGGATTTAATGGATTGGGAAGCTAAGGGATCAGTCATGGAGGTTATAGTTACGGTAGGAATAGAGGAGGTATGTGTAGTGAAAGTAATAGCAGTACTAGTAGGTGGAGGTATAGGTGAAGCGGTTTTGGTTGTGGAGGTAAATGACTTGATAGGTATGAGCACATCATTAGGTCGGTAAAGCATGTTCCATGTTTTGAAAGGTGATGGGTTAGCCATAATGGTATAAGTGTTTCCTTTTTGTTCAAGCTTTACACAACTATGCAAAGTGGAAGGAACACAACCCATGACACAAATCCATGGTCTACCAAGCAACAAGTTATATTAGAATTCCCCATCCAAAACATAAAACAATTCTAGAATAGTACAGGGGCCCACCTGAACGTGAAGGATGACAGTGCCTAGTGTGGAGGTGATAGCATAGTTGAATGAACGCAACATGACTGGATGTTTATGCATTCAATTATCAGGTATGTACATTTGAGTAAATGCATGGGATAAAATGATTTTAATGCTAGCACCTCCATCAATCATCACACGGCATACCCATATGTCATCAATGTGGATGGAGATGAAGAGGGATGGGTCCAGGTCATCATTTTGGTGTGGCATGATCTCTTCCTCTGAGAAGCTAAGGGATGCCACTTGGTGAACAAGATGGGGTGAAGATGAAGGTGGTATTTTGGTGAGAGAGGCCACATGATGGGGTGTGATAATGGAGGCTATGGGTGTAGGGTCATTGGCTAAAACCTCAATAGATTGAAGAACCTCCATGAGGGCTCGACAATGGGATTATGAGGTTTGGATGAGGTCGTATAAGGAAATTTTGAGGGGAGATTGGTGTAATTATTTGAGCATGGTGCGATGTGTGACACCATTAGAAATGGGGTATGTGGGGCCGCAGATAGTTATTTTAGGTATGGGTGGAGATGGTATGTTGGGTATATGATTGGTTGGTAGGTCAGTTTCCTTTTCTTTGCCCTTCTGTGCATGTGTAGTGACGTGTATCATGTTGATTTGAGGGGAGTTGGAAAATGGAGAAGGTGTAGGATGAGTGGTATAATGACATGAAGGGAAAAAACCTACTGAAGGAGAAAATCCTTGTGAGGTGAGCTGGGCACAACGACATTAGGGTGGTGGCAAGGCAAGTTATCTAATGCAAACCATGTTAATTTCAAATCTTGAGGGTGGCTCTAGGAGTCGTGAGGGTGGAGGTTGTGCTTGTTGAGTGGGTAGTGTGGGAATGGGTGTCAGTGAAATAGGATCCTTGTCAATAAGGTCATCATCATCAAAGTTGGTTTTGGGTGGACACAATTGGATAAGGACAGTTTTCAAGGCCTTGTAGCTCTCCACATCATGCCCTGGCACATGATGGTATGCGTAGATTTTATTATCATAAAACTCTTTTAGCTTGGGTTTAAGGGGGTTGTAAGGTCAGAGTGGTGGTAATATGATAACAGAAGTCTTGAGGAGGTTGGTTAAAATTTGGGCATAGGATCCTGCTAGCGGATCACGATGGGAAGTGAATGTGGGTTTGAGTATAGGTGTGGTTGATTGTCAAGGAACTATTTTTAGAAGATGAGGGATGGGTCAAGCTAAGGGGTTTAGGTTCTGGTGTGGTTTTAGGTATGAGTCATGTTTGTCTGGGTAGGGGTACAATAGATGAATGGGTAGGAGGGTGTGTGGGTGTTTTGACTACCTTGTTGTGGGTTAGTGGGGTTTTGTTTTTGCGTTACACTTGCTTGGGTAAAGGTGATGTGGGTGTACGAGGTCTAGAAGGAAACACAAATGGAGGAATAGGGTGAGTTACCCATGGGCATAATGGGGGTGCTGTGAAGGTAGATGACGCGAGTCGTACTTGGGGTGTGAGAGACTATGACTAAAGTGTAGTGGGTAACGAAGAAATAGCTGAGGGTATTGGAGGTATTGGTGGTAAAAGGACTGTATGTGCGGGTGTAGGTTGTGTTGTGTGCCTAGGTAGGTTAGAAGTTTGTGAGGAAGGAATGGGTTGTTGTGTTATTGGTGTATGGATGGGTGAAGGTTGCTTGACCATGTTGGGCAACTAAGGTCTTAAGAAAGCCAAGGTAAGTGCGGGCATGGTTGGTGTGGTTGGGGTATGAGGTCGATGAGTTTTTTTATTTGGTTTGGGTGTTGGAGTGGGTGTGGTATTGACGTTGGAGGATGTAGATAAATATAGTATAACAAGTGGATGAGTAAGGTTGGTGGTAGGGGTGACCCCTAAAGTGGTAATACGTTTAGTTGAGGAAAATGTTGTAGGTGTGGGTTTAGGTTTAGATGTAGGTTGGGTTATGGGTAAGGGTGTGGTTTGAGCATTAACAGGTATCGTGGAAGGGGTTGCGATAGAGGTGGTTGTATTTGGTTTGATCAGTTGAAATGTGTTTGGTTAGATATTGGAGGTATCAGAGAGGGATCTCTACATCTGTGTTGAGACAGGGAGTAAGAGGTGCCCCTATAGTAAAGTCATATCCACATAATTTAAGCGATCGGCCAAATGTGAGAACAACATGTCTATGGGTGGAGTTGTTGAGGACCTAATGGAAATTCTCGTAAAATGTGTCTTAGAGATGGGGAATTGGCTAGCTTCAGCTTCTGTGGGTAAGAAAGTCAAAAATAGGTTGGCGGGATTCTGGGTAGCTGATGGAGAATGCTCGCTAAGAGGCAAAGGTATCTCAACTGGGTCAATGATAGGTGGAGGAGATGATGGGAGCTCCTTTGTAAGTGGAGGAATAGATAGGTGTTCCTCTGTGGGTGGAGGAGGTACTGTAGGTAAATGTTCTCTAATTGGTGAAGCTAGGGGTGAGATGAGCTCAATGTTAGTGGAAGACCCCTCTGTTTGTGATTGAGAAGATATACGATGTGCCTCTGTTGGTGAAGGAAAAAGAGAGGTTGGTTCCAATGTGGAAGGAGGAGTTCGGGATATGATTTCCTCTATAGAAGGGATGTGAGGAAAGTGGGAGGCAACTGGTACCTCATTATAGATAGTGTAAACCTTGTGGGTATGGGTATCATGAGTTGATGTCTCACCGGTTTGATTGGATGAAGGGACATGGTTGGGAAATTTTTTTTTGAATATTTGTAGATTTTGTTTGGGGGTGGCGTTGGGATTATCCATAGTTAACTCATCTTTCTAAAACATTTCTTGGACAATATTTTTGAAAGTGATTCAGTTTTCGTCACTATGACCCTTTTCTTTATACCATGTGGGCATGGGGTGAGCAGGGTCAAAACTAGTGTGTGGTTTTATAGGTGGAAGGGTGATGTCTTTGGCTTTGATAAGCTTTTCTAAGACAAAAGAGTAAGGTTCCCCAAATGGGGTATATTTTTTCTACTCTCGTTTGAATTGAAAATTCTAGACTGGTGAGAGATTAGATGAGGGTGTAGCCTAATTTAATGGATGAGCTAGGCCGGCCTTGAGTACCACTACATTAACCATGCCCTTAGCTTTTGAATAATTGGTTTGTGGTTTAGAAGAAGAAGAGGTATCATTTGAATTGAATGCTGAATTCTTATTGTGTAATGAAATTTTCTTCTCTTTGATTGCCCAAATCTCTAACTTTCATGCCATAGTGAATGCCTAATCAAATGTTTGGAAGGTTTAGACCTGTAAGGTCAGGGAGATATGTCTAGTGCAAGCCCATGTGAAGAGATTGATGAGTTGAGTTTGTGGCAGTTGGAAGGTAAGTTGATTGATCAGGCTGCACCAGCGAGTAACAAAATCTGTGATAGATTCATCCTCATACTAACGTGTGGAATATAGATCAGTCATGGTAACCTTCTTGACGATATTGATAGAGAAATTATCTAAGAAGGCTTGGGCTAACTGATTGAATTAGAATATAGAGTGTTTAGGTAACCCACTATACCAATCTAATGCAGGTCCAATGAGGGACATGGGAAAGGTTCTCAAAATCAAGGCATCATCATGAGTGATCAGATAACACCTGTGTTTTAATGACCGTAAATGATGATGTGGGTCTTCTTTTCTATTGAAACGATTGAATTTAGGAATTTCCCAATGCACATGGTATGTACAGATAGGAATGGATGGGTGAATAGGCTCGTTGTAAATCTTGTCATAGGTGAGAGTGTTGCGGGAGCCGGAAACCGATGCCTCTAATGTCTGCATCTTGTCCAACATCAATTTAATTAGGTCATTGGTGGGTTGTGATGATTGGATGCCTCCCGCAGTGTGAGAAGATTGGTTTTGGGCATATAAAAGGGGTGGCACTCCAATGTATGGGGCTTCCATGTAGGGTGGTGGAGAATAAGGCAGTGAAATAGGGGGTACGTATCGGAATGAATAATTAATGAAATTGGAGGTTGCTGGTAGTATGTATATGGGGGTGGAAGGGTCATGGTAACCCTAGTGGGAATAGGGGCTAATGATTGTGGAATGGAAAGAACCACGTTCTGTAATGGGGTAGGGGTCATTGACACTGGAGGTGGTAATGTAGCTACATGTATGTGTAAGACATTCGGGGTGGATGAGGTTATGTTTGGGGTAGTCGTTGAGGGTATGGTCGATGTAACGAGGGCCATGGAGGTAATAGACATGGCAGTCATAGTGGGTATAGGACCTAAATGTGAAATGATTGGCAGTAAGGTGAATGTGAAAAACACGAAGCCAGATAGAGCTGATGTGGGTGTTGGTACGAGAGTCAGGGGCATAGATACGGGCATGTTGTATATCAACTGACCCGAGGCATCTTGAGTGGACAAGTGGGAAAGGTAAAACTGCAAGGCGGCAGTGTTCTAGTCAAGGAGTCCTGAGAAATCCTCATCTCTGATAGTGATAGTAGTAGGTTGGATGGGATCCATGGCTGGTGATAAGATGGAAGGTGGTGAAGGACTTGGTGGGAGTGGTTGACAACTGGTGTGGAATACGAGTGTGCTTGCTTTTCTTCGGGTCAGCACCATGTGCACCAGTACTGATTAGGTAGGGTTGTTTCTCTGTAAATTACATAGAGAATAATAGAGACAGGTGAATCTGGTGACAAAAAGTAAATTAAGTACCAAATGGTGGCTAGAATATAAAACAGGATAACTGATGCCAGTTAGGCCAAACTGACGATGGTCCGGGGTAACCACTTTCAGTCACTGTAGAAAATGGACAGTGAGTAAACAATGAGGCAGAAGGTAAAATCTAATAGGTATGCCCAATATGAGGATGTTTAAAACATCAATGGGAATAATGATAGTGGCAGAGACTATGAAAAGTGGCAGAAAGTGAAGTAGAATGTCCTTTTGAGTAGGTTAGTAAAAGGACCTAGAACCGATGTCAGTTGGGTATAACTGATGGCGGTTAGAGGTAATCAGTGACGGTTACTGTGAAATTGAAATAGTGATGAAAGAAAGTGGTTGTGAATTAAAATCTGATGTAGAATCAAACCTAGAATTTTGAGAATGATGATGATATGGCCCAGGAACACTCAGGTAAATCCGAAATACACCATCTGTGATGAGGAGCGTGCAAGGATGAACAAAAAAAAGTGATGAATGTGATCTCTCACCTCAAAATGTAAGCCAAGTAGAAACACTAAGAAAATGTGATCCTAGGAGTGCCTTTTCTATTATGTTTGTTAAGCTTATGCTATTTAGGGACTAACACATGAATTGTGAAATAGAATTTTTGGTGAGGATGGCTTCCTACAAAGAAGGATATCTAAAAGGTGAGGTTTCAGGTATGTTATGGTGGGGACAGGCTTCACTCTGAAGTATGACTCGACAGATCAGCAAGCTGGTTGCCCACTGTGTCATGGTCATGTGATAACCTGCAACTTCTTCCAGGTAGGATGTTGTTTAAGAATGTATGTATTTTGAATTTTTGTGTGGTTTGGTAAGACTTAGAGAAAGAGAAAAGGATAGAAGTGCTTTTCTATGATTTGTTTGTCAACCATCAGCTGGTCATGACTTCCAGTGTATAGTTTACCCTCAATTAATATGAGCTAATGCAATAAATCAGAATAGAATGCACTTATTTTAAGTCCAAATTGAAATGTGAAATTGGATGACATAATAAGATGAAGAGGAAGAGGGATTCTCTTTCACTACGATGCAGAAAACGTGAAGAAATGGTTCTTTTTAATTACACCAAAAGAAAAGTTTCCTTTAGAGTAAATAGAAGGAAGAGGTGGGTTACCAAGGAAGAAAATTAGTGTGTATGCTTTTCAGAAGTGAAACAAACACACAATTTTTTCCTAGAAATGAACAAAATGCAAGGAACCCTAAATGGGTCCCACTAGGCATGCCAAAATGTTTCACTTGATTCTTAGATCGTTTCTTTGAAGTGTTGAAAAAATAGATAGGGTAATGGGTGTAGGAGGAATACCTATTCAAATGTTGGTTGATGGGTTGTTGCATGCGTATGACTTACGAATCCACAGATAATCGTGAGAGCTTCCTTTTGGCTAATAGGAACTACCTGTAACGGAAACAAGACCACCAAAAGGAATTAAACAATATGGGCAGTGAACTGCCTAGTGTATTCTAGATCTGGCAAGTATGATACTTCCTAAATGGCTATCAGTCCACTATTTTAAACAATTTAATGTTGTAAACAAAGTAAATTCTATTTTTATTTTAAAATGATTTAGGTATCTCACTTAAAGACACAATAATAAAAATAGATCTAATCTAACAGGCTAAGCTAGAATAGAATCCAAAGGTCAAATGATTGGTTCTAGGTCTTTGTAGGTTTGATAGAGGTCTAAGGTATATCACAGGTGAATGGGGGTGAGATGAAATTTGGTGGGTAGGTCTCTGTTATAGGCTGTGTGGGAAAATACAGAGACCGGTGTCGGTCAGAGGTGATCGACGACAATTAGGTGTAACCTGTGCTGGTTACTGTGAGATCTGGAAATGTCATAGAAAAATCTTTTGGTCTCCTTTGTTATTACATAACAGACTTTGGTTGGGCGAGACGAGGTATTGGGTGACTGGAGTAGGCTTTTGTGAGGTTTTAATGAGTATATGTAGGTGAAAGTTAGAGAAGTTCAATAGGGGGCAATATAAACAATGGATGACCAAATGATGATGAAATGAAATAGACCAGGAAAGTATGATGTTATACTTAGTTGGATTCTGTTCCTGAATTCCTATGTGTGAGGATTGGAGGTGCCAATGATGGATTTGAAGGCTACAAGTGATCACCAACTAAAGAAAATTTTCTGCATGGGCTGCATGTACACTCCTCTTTGCTTGGATAGATCAAATCATGGCAGGGATGGCTATGTGCAGGAAAAGATGTCTGAATTTCCTTCCTAGGATGTGAGTTTTCACTAGGAATTGGCTCTCTGAAGATGCGTTATCTCTCTGATATGTGTTCTTGCTCATTAACTTTCTCCCAATGTTTGCCAACTTCCTACCAACCTTGAGAATAAGGTAGTTTAGGGGTTAAAAGGGCTAACCGATGGTGGTTCGGATTAACTGGCGATAGTTAAGGATAACCGACGTCGGTCAAGGTGAGATTTCCTAGGTTTACTAAACTTAGGGAGATCCTCCTGATTTTCTTGGATCTTGTGTCGTTATCCCACCAATTAGACTGGGAGTTTCTTGTGAGCATGCAGGAATGTGGTTAGAGGGAATGTAGGCATTGATTTTTAGGGTTTGGGTAAGTCTTAGTTAGTTATGGTAACTTGCTAAGAATAGGTCTTAAGTTGAGTTGGCTTGGTGAGGTGTCTAAGTGAACTATATGTGTAGATATTATCTAAATAAGATATTTAAATAATAAATATAGTGAGGATAATGCATTAATTTAATTAAATTAATTAAATTAATATTAGTGGGGTGAAGGGGGTCTTGGTCTAGGTAAATGTAAAAAAAGGGTGCTTATATGTCGAGGGACGAAAGGGGAGTGTAACCTAATTTTAGTGTCTACAGGAGGAAATAGGTGAAGTTTCGTATGGGTAGAATCTTTATGGACTGCAAGACCTTGATGAAGGGAGGTAACATTGAGAATCAATAGGATGTGTGAATACCCCCATAGTTGAATAAAGGGATCTGGTACAAAGGTGGGGACTGGCTGAAATTGTTTGATCTATCCTAAACGATTTGTAACCCCAGAATGTGAGTAGGTGGTGCTAGTTTTCCATACTCCTGATGGTTATCTTAGGGGGGAGGTGTCAAGTGCTGATGTTAGGTTAAGGAAATTCTCCAAGTGAGAGGCATTGACCAATATTTTCCTTTCCTTTGTATTTCATGTGTTGTGTACTTGGGTAGTAGGGCTACATGGACCCATGTTAATCTTCAAAGATAGGATTAGAAAAATAAGGTTGTTTAGTCATTACCTATATCCTTAGGTAGATAGTGAAGGGAAAGATTGTGGAATGGGTTCGATGAGGAATGTGATTGTGTGGCAACGGGAAAAGAAAGAATGGGATCCTTAACTGGGAATAGATCATCATTTGGATTCAAAGAGACTAATGAAATCACAAAGCTTTGAAGGGGGAGAGATCTTTTTTAAGGGCCTTATAAAACTCTCACCATCCTATGCCCCTGATGAGGTAACGATGAGTGGAACGTGCACAAGATTTTGTGTCATCAAACCCTACTAGTTTAGGTTTTAGATAATCGTAAGGATTGATACGTGGAAGTGATAAAGTAGATGTCTCTAATAACATGAGTAAGGATTGTTAGAATAGGATCAGGGACAAAGGATCATAATGTGGAGTTCAAGATTTTCTTGAGGCAAAGGGGTCAGGTGACGTCTTTGAAAGAGGAGGGCGAGGTGATGAGATTCCCATTGGCATGACTACATTTTTAGTTGGTAGTGAAGGTTATGGTTTTAGGATAGTGCCTTCTTGGGTAAAGTTAGAGGAACAATTGATGGTAGGGACCCCAGGAGACTCAGAACATGTAGGTATTCAAGTAAGCCAAG
Source organism: Taxus chinensis (assembly GCA_019776745.2). Taxonomy (NCBI): domain Eukaryota; kingdom Viridiplantae; phylum Streptophyta; class Pinopsida; order Cupressales; family Taxaceae; genus Taxus; species Taxus chinensis. The sequence goes on from CM034156.1 coordinate 348,389,170, forward strand.
GATCATTAAGTGTCGGTAGTTATGAAAAGAGTGAGGGTAAAGCTCAATGAAGAAAGTTGTTAAGAGGCAAATATCAAGAGGTGAAGGAAAGGAAATATGCTGTCACACTTTGTAGTTTGATCCTTTGTAAAGAGGGTAGGTTAAGTAAGGTTGAATCTTATTTGGGTGGAACCTCAATATATTGCAAGACATCAAGGTGAAGGTGAGTGAGAAGGTGTGAGGGATACCTAGGGTGTGAATACCTAAGTTGGGTTGGGTCTTCCTTCTAGGTGGACTGGAGTAGGTTTTTATATCATTGAACGGTGGGGAAGATGACAAATCTAGCTTTATAGGGGGTGTAATCCCAGATTTGGTACAGGTAAAACTACTAAGGTGGTAGGTGCAAGTGTATTGGTAGCATATGAAGGCTTGAAGTTGAAGGGAGTGTTGTTGAAGGAGGGGCTAATACCACCCAGTCTTTCAGGTGTAATAGACCTTAGTCATTTTGACGCACCATATTGGATATATGGTCAAGGTATCAGGGAGGACATCTACATTTTTGTTGAAATGGGGATTTTCTAAGGTGTCCCTAGAGGGTAGTGTGAATCAACGTACTCCAAGTGGTCAACCAAATAAGATAAGGGATTTATAGTACATGAAAATGACGATGACTTAGTTTTAAATCCCCATGAATGGAGTTCTAAGGCCTGCGAGACAGGGATCAGGTCTTAGCCTTTGAATCAGTGGGTCAAGAGTGAGGAAAGATGAAGTGATGGAATAGGTTTGAAGATCCTTACGGAGAGCTATAAACAAGAGGAAGAGTAGATAGAAGTAGATCCTTTATGGGTTGAGTGATGATAGGCACAAATTTGTGGGTAATGCAAACTCCTCTACTGAGTTTAGGCTTGATGGGATCGATAAGGCTGGGTTCCTGGAATTGGTAGAAGAATAGGTAGGGTGGGTTCCTCTACATAATAAAGGAACAGGATGTAAGAGTGGGTTCCTCTATGGGTAAAGGATCATAATGTGAGGTAAAAGTTTCTCTGTGGGTATAAGAACATGTGAGGTGGTATCCTTTGTGAGGTAAAGGAGTAGGATGGTGGGTTTTTCTATGGGTAAAATAACAGGTGAGACGAGCTCCTCTTGAGGTAAAATAATAGGTAATGTGGGCTCTTTGTGGGTAGAGGAGTTCATGTAAATATTTACTCAATATATATTATAGGAGGAGACTGGATAGAAGGATCATATGTTGTTTTGAAGACTACATGAACAACATGTACATTGGTTTCTTATTTAGAAATCTCACCAGTGTGAGTTGATGAAGGGGCATGGTTAGGAAAATATGTTTTGAAAACTTCCAAGTTTACATTGGTATGCACATTAGGGTTGTCAAGGATGAGATCACCATTTTCTAACATTCCTTGCACAGTATTTTTAAAGGGTTTTTAATTTTCGTCACTATGTCCTCTTACATGTAAGAAATTACAAAAGTCAATTTCCTTATACCAAGTTGGTGTAGAGTGAGAAGGTGTGGGAGATACTGGGGTACACACCCTAAGAGGTTAGGTCTTCCTTTTAGGTGTTGGAGTATATTTTGTGATTATTGGTGAAGAAGTTGACATGTCTAGCTTCATATCGGGATGTGCTAGACTTGGTACCAATAATGCCCCTAAGGTGGTGTTGGTTTTTGGTGTAGACAAAGGCCTGAGTGAAAGGGGTATCAATGAAGAAGGGGTTAGAACCACGGGCTCAAATGGAATATTCTTAGTCACTTTGAATACCTTGGGGTAAATTGTCCAAGTATCTAGGGATAACATCTGCGTTTGGGTGGGAAATGGGAGTCTAAGGTACCCCTAGAGGGTAGAGTAATCGAAATGTTCCATGCGATCAATGAAACAAGATAATGGTTTTAGTTTATATGAACAACATGATGCACTAGTGCTAATCCCCATGATGAGATTTGAGGTTTGTGAGACAGGGAAGGTCTTGGCCTCAGATTGGGTAGGTAAGAGTGAGGTAAGAAGATAATGGGATTTTTTAGGCCCTTTGGCAAGGTATATCAAATAGAATGGGTAGATAATATTGAATCCTCTATGGGTAGACGAGGAGGAAAATTGGGTGAAGTAGACAAGGTTAGATCCTTTATGGGTTGAGGAGAAAGAAAAATGGGTGGGATAGACAAGGTTAGGATTGAGGAGAAGGAAAGGTGGGTGATGTAGGTTTTTCTATGGGTAGATAAGGTGATAATGAGACTTCCATTATGGCTAAAGGAACATGTGAGGTGGGTTCCTCTTTTGGTAAAGGAATTTGTGAGGTGGGATCCTCTGTGGGTAGGGTAATCTATGTGATAATTTCCTCAATAGATGGTCGAATAGGAAGATCGATAGAAATATTAGACATTGTAGTGAAGATTGCATGAAACACATTAACACTAGTTTCTTCTTTAAATGTCTCACCAACATGATTGGATGAAGGGGTATGGTTTAGAAAAGGCTTTATTAAAATTTCTAATTTTTTATTAGTAGGTGTGTTAGGGTTATCAAGGATGAGATCACGAATGTCTAAAATTCCTTGCATACTATTTTTGAAGGTTTAACAGTTTACGTCACTATGTCCTCTTACATGGTGGTAATTAAAGAAATCATTTTCCTTATACCAATCTGGTGTGCAGTGAGAATGATAAAAACCAGTTTGTGGTTTGATGGGAGGAAGAGTGATGGCTCCTTCTTCCTTCAAAAACTTTTCCACTATGGAAGAATAAGGCTCCTTGTTCCTTTAAAAAAAATTCCACTACAGAATAATAAGGCTCCTCAATGGGAGTGTAATTATTTTGTTCATACTGATATTGAAAATTTTACACCGACGAGATATGTGAAGGAGGTTTAGATTTATTAGAAGGATGAGAAGGGATGGATTTTAGAAGTACCACATTAGCATATCATTTTTCTTGTGATGGTTATTCGGTGGTATGGAAGAAGACTTGTTTGATTTGAAGACAGTTATTTTATTATGCAGTTTTAGTTTGTCTTCTTTGAGGGCATTGAACTCAAGCTTCCTAGCCGTGGTAAAAGCCTTGTCAAACATACGAAACATTAAACCTAAAGAGTTGGGGAAATGTGTCTGAAACATACCCTTGTAAAAAACTATATGAGCTCAGGATGTGTGAGAGTTTAAGAAACTTGATTGATTAGGCTTCACCACTGTGCGACAAAATCATCAATAGACTCGTCATTGTATTGACGAATAGAATAGAAATCTATCATAGAGACATTTTTAGCATTTTTTATCGAAAAGTGATTGTTAAATATATGCATGTATTAATTAAAGAAAAATATTGAGTGTTTGGGAAAATCACTATACCAATCCAAGACGGGTCCTGACAAGGACATGGGATAGGTATGAAGGATTAAGGCATCATCATGGCATATTAGGTAGCAAGTGTGTCTAAATGAACACAATTTTTGTTGTGGGTCCTCCTTACTATTGAAGTGGTTGAATTTAGGTATCTCCCATTAAGGCGGGATACAAATGAATAGGTATAGAGGGATGGATGTGTTTGTTACAAATCTCATCGTATGTTAAGATGTTATAGAATGTATAAACCGAGGCCTCAAGCATCTAAATTTTATCCATCATTATTTTAATGAGATATACTGTCGGATTTGATTAAAGGATGACCCCTGAGGTACAAGGGGCTTGATAAGATGAATCGGCCATAAAATGCATAGTAGCATGTGGTGGTGCTAAGTATGTGAATTGAGATGTAGGTATGTGGGAAGTAGTAGATGCGTAGGGCATATACCCTAAATACACCATTGAGGTGAGGGGTTGTGTTGGAGGTAAGGTGGAAGTGATAAGAGCTTGCAGAAATATCCCGTGGAGACAGATGGATGATTTTAGGGAATAGAGAACACCAAATTCTAAAATTGAGAGGATGAGGTTAAAACAATTGATGATTATGTAGGAATATGTATAAAATCTACTGATGATGATATAATAGGATTAATGGATATGGGTGCTAGAGATGGTTGTGGGAGAGAATATGTATAGGATGAAGAGGTTACATGAGAAGTAGGTTGTTGCGATATGGGAGTAGGAAACACTAGATTAGTTTGGGTGGCAACATTAGCATTCCATGATATCGTAGAGATGGTAGAAATGGGGGGAATGGAAGTGGGCATTCCATAAAGAGGATGACCTGGTGAGTCACAGGTGGAAGAATTATCAAGGTAATGTTGCAAGGCCTTAGTGTTATGATGAAGGAATCTAGTGAATTTATCATCACCTTCAGGTATGGTCACAAAATAATTAGGATCGATTGGAGACAAAGGGCTAGAAGCAAAAGGTATACAAATTCCATGGAAAAAATATCTCATACTTTTTGGCAAGTCCAAACCATATGGAAGGGTGGAAAATAGGTACTCTGGGTTGTGTAGAAGTTACAAAAACTCATAAACAAATTTTTGAAAGAGTTTGGTAGGTGAAAATAGGTTTTTGTTTTTTATAGAAATTAAAAAAACAAAGACCAATATCGGTCAGTAAACTAGTGCCTGTTAGAGTAAATGATCGATATAGGTTGTTGAACTAAATTTGGTGGGAAGGTAACCAATGCCAATTACTGTGAAAATTAAGAAAATTGAATTTTTTTGTTTAGATTTAGTCAAAAGAATCCAATAAAGAGGCTATGTATAGAAAATATAATCCAACACACTCAAAAAACTAGAATTAACTAATTGTGATGACTGAGTTTGAACAAGAAAGAAAAGTGATGAAATAAGATCTGACACCTCAAATAGAAGAAGAAAAAACATAAAGTCAAAAATCCAATAAGCAAAATCTATCAAACACGTTATCCTAGGAATAAGATTTTAGTGTTTTGATGGCTTAAGCCTTAAGACTGGTTGTGAGTATATAGAAAGGAGTGGATATAAGGCACCTAGAAGCCAACTATGGATGGTTTCATGAATGTTTTAGTGGAGGAATCCTTGATATACCTTTTGGTATGTGAGGTCCAAGATCTAATATGAAAATTTGGCCAAAACAATAGTTAGAGCCCACTATTAATGGGTGTTTCAATCCTTGATATATTCTTCCTGGGATTTGGGGAATGTTTAAGAAATCAGTTGTTTGTTTGAGTGATTTGGAAAAGTGTGTGCAAAAGTGGATTACGCTTAATTACCCAATCATCAACCAGTCATGACCTCAATTATATTTGAGTACTAATTAGACTATTTGAGATAAATGTAAGAATACATAGGATGTAATGTAGTAATAGGATGTAATGTAAGAATACAGAGTGGCGGAAGTCATTATGCGGTACTTCACTATCGACGGTAGATACTGACTGGTCTTTGGCCCCCATCTGTTCATCCTCTCCCATCTCCGATGGGGGCGAAAAATCAATTTGGCTGCCTTTCTTTTTCAGTCTCTGGAGCATTTTGTTATGTTGGCTCGGGAGGGCGAGGGTGTCATCCTCCACCAGGGTTTACTCTATCTGCTTTTCTCCGTTGCCACTTCCCACTCCGACCTGCTCTGCTTCCCTCCCAAAATGGGTCGACACCACCGCTCCCCCTCCCCTTCTCCTCGCCCCTCCTCCTCCTCCCTCTGCTCCTCTCGGCATCGTCGCCACCTGCTCCTCTCCTCTGATTCGGATTCTGATGTGGCTATTGTGAGCCCCCCCTGCGACGCCTCCATTCCCCCTGCCACCCCCTCTTTTCCTACACCCATCTCGTGTCTTTTCTTGGAGGACACAATTGCCAGTGGCCATGCTTCTTCTCCTGTCTCCAGCCCTGACTACTCTCGCGCGGCTGATCTTTTGGGACTGGCTCAACTGTACCCTGATTCCCCGGAAGCGGAGCAATGTGATTTCAATCAACATGTGGTGGAACCCTTCTCTCATTCTGCTGGTAATAAGGACCCCTCTGATGTAAAGGACTTTGCTGCTGACACTCCTCATTCCCCTCCTGTTATGGACTCGAATCCTGCTGATACTGAGTCTGCTGATGCTAAAAAAGACCATTACAGAGCCGAAATCATTTCCTCCATTCTAAGTAAGCTGTAGCATGCCTTCAAGGCTCTGAAAGCTTGGGAGGACTTCACAGATTCCACCAGGGCGGCTATAGCTGACGACTGTTCAGAGCTTCTCAAGCTGGCTGAACTTCTTGCAAACGACTCTGGCTCTCCTAGAGCAAAAAATGTTGTCTCTGAGCTGAAGAAGCTCATCTAATGTATCTTTTCTTTTTCTCGGTTTGGCTTTTTCTTCGTTCTCCTTTTTGGAATCTTCTCGGGTATTTTTGCTTTGTAAATTCTAGTGCTATATCTGGCTTGATGGGATTTTTTGTATAAAGGTTGTGGGACCTTCTAAAACCCTCTTTTTACCCAATATATTCCAAAAAATGTATTAATTTTAAACCCAAATCAAAATATTGAGATTGGATGAGAGCAATAGTGAATAGGAATAGAGTATGAATTTCACTAATGAAAGAAAGAAAGAAGAAAAAATGATTCATTTTAATTTGCACTAAATAAAATCTAAGTTTTTAGAGAAAATAATGTTACCAAGGAGATATTTAGTGAAGATTTTTGAAAGGAAACAATCAGAAATGCAATCCTAAATGAATAAAATGAACCCACAAATGATGAGGTTCTCACCGGGCTTGCCAAAATATTTCACCAATAATAATGTACATATGAGAAAAACATTTAAGGTAGAAGGTTAGTATGTGAGGAATACTTGGAGGTCGTGAAGAGGTTGCACACCGTTAAAGACTAGACCAATCGAGAGCACTCCTTTTGTCTGGGAAGGACTATCTGAGAATCAAGAAAAGACCACAAGATAGAATTAAGAGCATAGGTTGGTGGATTTCCTAATGGGAGATAGATCCGAGAAGTAGGGTACTTCGTAGAAGGTGTCAATCCACGTTTTAAATTAAATTAAGTAATGATAAGAACATGAAATAGAGAGTCCTAGTGTTGTTGTATAATTTAGGTATCTCACATAAGCACAATAATTTAAATCTAATCTAAATAGTGAATACAAGATTAAATTTAAAGTGGGTGGTGGTTTTTTAAGGTCTGTAGGTGTTACAAGGGATAGTATGGAGGCCTGGGTGAAGTTATGGAAGGTTTGGAGAGGTTTTGGGTGAGGAAATAAGCTTGCTGGTATAAGAAAAAATTCCAGACACAAAGACTGATTCCAGTTGGGGAACCGATGCCGATCACTAGTTTTAATCGGGATCAGTTGGCTAACTGATCAAAGTGTGAAAAATTAGTTGCCAAATGTTAAAATGGGTTATTTCGGGATCTTTTTGATTGCACAAAGCATTGGTAAGGTTTAGCCATGGTGTTGGGATTTAGGTGAAGACTCAACAAGAGTAAACAGAGTGGTTAGAGAAAGAGAGAGGTTTAGGTTGGTAGGGTATTGGGTAGATGAATGATGGATGGTATTCAGGTGAGAAAGGAGTCAGAAAATAGAAGACAATAAGAGATTTGTTGTCACACAAATGTGTAACAAGGAACTTAATAATTCCAGAGCATGACAACTATACCCCAGTATTAATTTTTTCAAGTCTCACCATTCCAAGACACCCCGAGTCTATCTAGTCAGTCCAAGTGACCTCCCAATTAAATTTATCTCATCCCCCTAGGTGATTTAGGAAATTCCATTCATTCCCCCTAGGTGGTTTTATGAGTTCATTTGCAAGCTACAGACAATTTTGGGAAGGGCTATCACTAACCTTCTTAGGGCCGGGGTAACCCCATGGAGTGGGTAAGAAGAGCCTAACTGGATGTGGAGGTGATTAAAAGGAATTAGGATGTCATGGAATTGATTCAAGAAGATTTTGGAAGGGCTCAGAGAATTTGGGGTAGTTTCACTAGAATTAGGGTTCATAAGCCTCGTCAGTGCACAAGCCAAAACAACTTCTAAGCTTCGAAAGGTGATTTTGGGAGCTCTAGATGGATTTCGGAGCTAAAAAAATATATCCAAAAATTGAATTCCAATCTCTACTTTATGGTGAAATAATATTTTTCACAATACTTTGACACATCAGGTTTACATGCATGTTTTCATAGGAATAGGTGGAGTACCAAATAACAAATAAGATTTTTTAGGGATAAAATTAATTAATCAAGACATGAGACCCCCATAATTGGATTCAAAAGTACATTCAAGTCAGGATCATATAAAATGTTTCTAAAAATGTCCATTGGGAGCTCAAGATATCATCATCGCAAGTTGTCCTCTTGGACCAAGTTTAGGACTTAGCCAAATTTTGGGAGGACACATGTCAACTCTAGGAGCCTAGTGGGATTTTATGTCCCTAACGTCCCTAAGGGTCAGGTACATCAACCTTGGAAAAATTCTCCCATCCCTCATGTGACCTCTGGAACCCCATACGATCATCATGATTGCTAGTTCAACCCCTTGATGCAATTTGGAGCTCAAATCTCCTTTCGTTGGATCTCTACCACGTGTCAGCCCCAGGATGGCCATGGAATTTGATGTCCCTCATGTACCTCATAGGTCAGGGACATCAGATCTTGAAAAATGTTCCCATCCATCTAGGATAGATTTTTGGTCACCAATGTGACCCGCTTCCAGCCCCTCAATGATTTAAAGCTGATTTTGGAGCACTCATTCCTTTCCGTCAGATCAATGCCACATGTCACCTCTAGGATCACCATGGAAAATGATGTTCCTCATTTACCTTTGAGGTGATGGACATCAGGAATAATAAAATGCACCCATCCCTCTCTCAAAATGATTTCAAAAATTTAAATATTTACCTGCTTCTAACTTCTTACACTCCCGTGCACAGCCATAGCTCCATACTTCCTCTGCAACCTCCTTTCCATCACTACACCATTGTTGAGCCTCAAACTAGACCTGTCACAAAAATACTTACTTTCACTCCATGAAATAATAAAGGTACTAGAAGTAATTTTAAGAAAACAAAGAAGGAGAAACGAAGAACAACAAAGAGAGCAGTAGAAAATCCCCATAGCCAAAAAACGTAAATTCTTACAAATCTTGCAAACTAGTGCACAAATAAATGAGCCATTTTTTTTCTGTTGGTTCCTGTATCCAAGACCATCAAAAAAATAAATTCAAACTCTCCTCTTATGCAACAGAGTATTCACAGTGAAGAAATCTCCTTTTTGGCTCAACGAAGGAAATATTAAATTTCATGTCAAACCATTTTTTGGATTGAAGTATAATTTCACGTGAAGCACCAGAAGGAAAAACCCACATCATAAATATAATTTCTTTTAGAAAATGGAGGAGAAACCCATACTTGGAATTCTGAGGTCCATTAATGGCTGCCACATCCAAAAGCACTGTCAGGTCCAAAAGTTGAAATTTTAAAATCTCCTGGACTATTAAGCTAGTAGGTCTAAAATTTCAGAGGGGAAATATTGGGGAAAATTCCATATAAAAAAATTCATTCCACATCAATCTGACCTCTAGAATCCCACTTTCTAAAAAGAGCAGGTCTTCTACATAGGGGATTGTTATTTTGGGAAAGTCAGCAACAAAATAACTTGTGAAGGAGATGAAAGCATTAGAGGTGCACTGTAGCTGAGAGCTCACTAGAATGGGAATTTTTGGTACTAAGTAAAAAAATCAAGTGGTCCCATGAGAACCTACTAAAAATAGTAAGTTGTTATTTTAGGGAAAATATGAAGTAAAATTGGATAGGATAGAAGTTGGCACAACCATTTTCCTGCGAGTATGAGATAGAAGACAATGATGTCTTGTACATGGACCTGAATGACCTAAGAACTCGCATGACAGCCAGAGACCAAAATAATATTGAAGACCAGATATTCACCAGTGGATTTTTCACTACTACAGGACACCCAATGTCTATCCAAAGTGATGAGTTTATCCTAGCCTTCTCTCGCCACTATGAGCCCAAAACACAAACCATACAAGCCGAAAATGATAGAACAATGACGGTCAATGTCCCTAAAACCATATCACTTTCTCTATAGATACTGACATCACCCAACATGGCCATCATCTCAAAATAATGGGCCTTGCATGATTGGGAAACAATGGATGCATACGTGCAAGGGGTTGTGTTTGGGTCATGGTTGAAAATAGGGAGAAATCCCTCAAGGATGCCTAAGAACCTTCCAAGGTGTGAGTTCCAAGAAGGGTATTCTGATTTTAACACTATCCTTAGTAGAGTAATGGGCAAAGAAAGCATAAGAGACTTCTAAGACTAGATTGGTCTTTTGATTTTAACATTGAAAAGAGGAAAGTAGAGAATTTATCTGGGGATAGATCATCAGTGAAAACCTCCATTTACAACTGCTCCAAGTACCCATGATGAAGAAGTTCCACTTGACTTCTTACTTGGTTTTCCTCCTCACTAGCTTGAGATCATTCAAGGGATTTTCTATCATGCAAAACATTTCCACCAAGGTGCTCACGTTCAAGAAACTTCCATAGGTGGTGATGGAGGAAAGCCATAGGAATTTTTATTGCATGAATGATTCATTCATTATGTACATAGTCTAAAAATTGGAAGGAGATATGGAAGCTAGGATGTCATCACAAGCAGCTTACTTGATCAAGAAGTATGGCTCATATTTCATTCAATTCTTAACATTCTCCTACCTACGAGTTGTTGGTTTCGACCAAACACCACTAAGGCTTCCCAAGTACCTCAGTGAAAAAATTGTATTGTTTAATCTTTGCAGAATGATCATTTAGGTAAATACCAGGCTTAGAAGTAGGAGGAATAAGTTGATTCTATTTCCTATCTCTCTCAAGATATTCATGTGCAAGATATCAAATGAAGCATCTCATCTAGAGGTTTCTTTCACTCATTTGACTCTACATTCTTACATTTCTAGGCCTAACTTTAACATCTGAGAAGATCCCAACTCTTTCCATGTCTCATAATTATAACATGAGCCACAATTCAAGGACTACTGGGCCAATTGCATGAATGAATTTTAAGTACGTAAAAAGGATCATATAGGGATGATAATCAACAAAATGAAGAAATTCAAGTTCTCCTGGTATGAATATATTTTTCAAGATGATGGGATAGAGGTGTATGATTCTGAGTATGTGGTAGTCAATATTTCCCCTATACCTCTTCAAAAGTCATAGAGGTGACTTCTAGTTCTAAAAGGAAGGCCATAGAATTGGAAGATTCTCCTCACGAAAAAATTCCGAAGAAAATTCAAAGTAGAAGAAGGATCATTTCCATCACTACTAGAGGAAGATTTGATTGCAGAAATGTAAGAAGTACACCCCATGACAAAGTAACAAGTGGAGGAAGAACACATGGTTCAAGATTTAGTCTTCGAGCTAGCATAGGAGGTTTCCCCTCTTGATGACTCTGATGTGTCTCTCATTTATGATTTTCCTCCTCCAAAATAGGGTACCATCGGTGCACCTATCATTGAACCTGAGTTCGATGAGATGTTTCCTTGGATGTAGGAAACAGTTATCCCTAACACCCACACTATGCAGCCAATGGAAGCCCCTGATCTATCAATAATTTTCTTATTGGCCAAGAAAAAGATCAAGGAATCTTGCACATATCGCCTCTTGGTTTTATAATGGGGAAATAGGTAATAAATACATCAAAGTAGCTCGGCCTAAGGTAATCAATCCAGTGGATGAGATGACACCAACTGACTATAAAATGAGCACAATTCAATTGAGACCGATAACTCGTGAAGGGGATATGCACATGTATTAGCAATCTTCTACTCACATGGTGGAAAGGAATAAAGAGTATAAGAAGAAGATTGATGAAGTAAAAGAGTAAGTGAAAATTTTGTTTTTCCATGTGCAACATCCAGTTAATCCTAATGCCATGACAATTCCGACTAATAAATATATGCCCATCATTAGATTCAATCTAGAATCCATCAGGAAGACACACGAGTTCACAATATATGGGTGAGCGAATAATGAATGGATCAAATCAATTTATGAAAAAGGGAATTCAATGCTCTAAGAAGCAGTCAAAATATATCCTTACATGTGTGCGACAATAGATCAGACACAAACACTCAAGGAGGACTTGGAGAAATAAAGGGACTATTGAGAACCTTTGGGCCTAGTAGTAGATGAAATGAGCAACACTTATCGCTAGGAGTTGATCAACAGGAAGATATTTGAAAATTCCTCAGAATATTTGTCACATGTGTGGGTGAGGGCCTTGGCAATCAGGTTTGAGGAAATCAATCTGGCCATCACAGAGATGGAGGAAAAAGAGGAACAAGCATTAAAATTGTATGATAGTGTAAATTGGAAAATTTAAAATCTTGGAGTATTTGTAACGGGTGAAGATACAACTGCTGATGAGTTGATTGGTCCATTTGAAAAACACGTCAAGAAAGAGGTAGATAACCCATCGTCCTTCACTAAGGACACCCTCGACTTCCTCTCAGAGATTCAGGCCTCCATTGTACTTATTACAGAGAAAAAATCATCATGGTTCGGGAAGTTCAAATACATTAATAGTGTGGCCGATGGATGGATAGAAATATTGAGTTGTGTTCACATTCCTCATGCCGCCAAAGTGGAACCTATAGAAAGTTTTTTAGTAAAGATCTTAGAGGAATAGAGGCCTTCTCATGAGCATGAAGTGGAAGCCATTCAGGGAGCAAGATCAAATCCACTATAGCGACTCATCCTTCTACATAATTATTCTTCTTTCTTCTTCCTCTTCTTTCTCTCTCTTATCTTCTCACCAAATTCTCTCTCTCTCTCTCATCAATTTGTATATTCTTGCGTTGAGGTTTTCACTTTTTAATATAACATTAAGTGAATTTAGAAATATAATGTAAAATTTAAGTCACCTTGTTTTAATAAAAGGGACTTAAATATTTAAATGGAATATGAACAGTCAAAAGTCACATTAAATTATTTGAGAATTCACTAGGAAGATGAAGATATTCCTTCTCTTCTATGAATTTTAACAAGCTCCTCATTTGAGCTTCTTCTTTAAACTTCTTAGATGTTAGATCTATTTTTTGTAAATTCATGAGAGAGATATCCTTGTGAAGAGAGCAGAGAGATAGAAAATTTCTTCCATTTCCCCTACTTAAAAATGTCTTCTACTTCTATGTTATGTACAATTTCTACTTGATCTTCAATAAAGGAAGAAGGAATTTTGCCCTTTTTTGACTAAGGAGTTTAGTGGTACTTTGTGCTCATTAAATGCTATTTGGTCTTGTCATTATTACCCAAATTTGTTTTCTTCTAAATTCAATTGTATGTAATGAAGCTTCTAACTGGTGTATGCAAGTCTCTGATTTTCTACTTGCAACATTAGTTGTTTCTCTTTTCTAAATTTCTCATTCCATTTCCCACTTTTCTATCAAATTCTTATCTTATAGATATATGAAAGCTTTTTTTTTAGGGTCAATAGAGTGCCCCTGTTGGATCCCTGACCAAAAGACCACCAAGATTAAACTCACTTTTTTATCACACATGCACATATGGAATCTACACCAGTTAAGTAGAGGGACTTAAACTCTCAGAGTTTTGGCATGATAAACACCAATTTATCCCCGACAAATTTTATCGCCAACAAGATCTAAAACCAAAGCTAAGAACTAAAAACCTAGTTAATATACTTCGCTAAAGATCTAGAGATTTGTTGATGGAAGTGATTGGTGGGTGCTCCTAGGAGAAATGGATCTGGATCCAATGCCATGGAAATTAATCCTGAGTGATTCCTTATGTGAATGATCTAAGGCTATGGAGCAAGAGGTTTGTTTCTGGTGATGAACTTGAATATGCTAGTATTGTGTTTGATCGTCATTGAATGTAAGGATGCCAATGAATAATCTGAAGCCAACCAAAAGAAGAACCCCGGTAAAGAGTTGAAAATCCTTATTTAAAGGAACCGATGGTGGATCCTTAACCTACGTCTTTTGAGGAATAACAAACATTGATTAGGTAGAAATAGACAAATTAGCTCAAAATAGCATGTTTCTTCCCTTTTTGGCATTGGTCGCTAATGGAAATGGGTTAGGAGTCTTGGTTCACATTTAAACACATAGAAAATTGATGGAATAGGTAATTAAAAATTAATTTTAGGTTTAGAAGAAGTCCTAGTTAGTTAAGTGAAGTGATGACTCAATATTAGGAGTGATGACCTAGTCTCAGTTAGTTAAATGCCCTTGGAATGGGTTTAAGTTGAGGTTGAACAGAGAGGTAATAATTAGTCAAATATGGGAAATTAGATTAATATAAATATGTGAAAGGGGTCATGGTAAGGGATAGGTTAATTGCAAGTGGCTTAGAGGCTTATATACGCACCCAAAATTTCATTTTATACATTGTCAAAAAATGGTAACAAAGGTCCCCAATGATGATTCATGTCCTTTTAGAAGGTGTTCGAGTTCGTAAACCCATTCGAAATGTATATTTGTAGCCTATACATCCTTAGCTTTTCCATGCTTTCTTCTAGCTTATCGATCATTTATGTGCATGTTTTGGCCTCTAGTGCCAGGACTACTACCCTGACGGGGTGGTGGTCCTAGGACCACTGTCATGTGTAGGGTAGCGGTCCTCAGTTATTTTTCCTGAATTCGTCATGCGTGTTTTTAACATCTGACACTTCACTTAACTTCACTTTTAGGATGCATTTGTGAACCAATTTATCTAAAAATAGTTTTAATTGCTAGGTTCTCCTTACCTTTTCTATTTTAAAAAATATTTAGTTTGTTGGAACTTCCTCTTATTTCTTTGTGCATGAAGGCACATCCCACCCCCAATTCTTATATATTCCATGCTTGTGTTCAAGAAAAATGGCTAAGAATTTTTTATTTATTTTGCATAGCATCTGGATGGGGTTCCAGAGGTCACATGGGGGATTGAAACAATTTTCCAAGGTTGATCTCCCTGAGCCTTAGGGATGTTGGGCACAAAAAATCCCACCAGGATCCTGGATCTGACACGTGTCCTCCCAACATTTGGCTAATTCCCAAACTCGCTCCAAAAGGACAACTTGTGACAATGATAACTTAAGCTCTCGATGGGATTTTTCAAAAAAAAATTATATGATCCTAACTAGAAATGGCCTTTTTAATTCAATGGATTGGGTCCCATGTCTTTATTCTTTCATTTGTTCCCTAAAAAAATGGATTTTTTATTTGGTACTCCACCAGTGCTTGAGAAAAACTACCTACAGACCTAATGTGCCAATTTTTTGTGAAAAATATGATTTCAACATCATTTATGGCTTGGAATTATCTTTACATTGATTTTTTTTGTCCTAAATCCATCCAGAGCTCCCGAAATCACCTTCTAAAGCTCATTGGTTGTTTTGGCCTGTGTACTGACTAGGTTTGTGAACCCTAATTTTTGAGAAATTGCCCCAACTTCTCCAAGCCCTTCCAAAATCTTCCTTAATCATTCCCATGATGTTCCAAGACATTTGAGTCACCTCCACATCCACTTAGGATATTCTGCTCTGCTCCATGGGGTTACTTTAGCCCTTGGAAGGCCTACAATAACCCTTCCCAAAACTACTTGTAGCTTGCAAATGAACTCCTAAAATCACCTAGGGGAATGAATTAAATTTCCTAAACCACCTAGGGGGATGATATAAAATTATTTGGGAGGTCATTTGGTCTTGCAATGATCAGACTTGAAAAAATTAACACAGGGGTATAGTTGTCATGCTTGGAATTTTTTTAATTTCCTTGTGGCACATTTCCATGACAACAATAGGTATGGAATATATGTTAAGGAATATCTGGTTGATATTGGGTGAGGTTTTGGAATGTTTTGGGTGAGTTAGGAACTCACTTTTCTAAGGTAAACCACTAGTCACAAATACTAGTATCGCTTGGGTGACCGATGTCTGTACCTAGTAATAGATGATGCCATATGGGTGACCAAAGTCGGTAAGGACAATTAGATTAGAAGGTTAAAATGGGTTGGTTGGGAACTCTTTTTGATTTCATAGAGATTTGGGAGGGCTTAGGCTAGGTTCTAGGATTTATGTGAATACTCAGAGATGGTAAAATAGGTGGTTAAGAAGAGTACAAGGCTCAATATAGGTGGTTGGGTGGAGGTGCTTTGGAGGGGATCCAAGAGAGGTAGAAGATGAAAGAAATAAAATAAATGATTAATAACAAAAATAATAGAAGTAATAAGAAGTTAGATATTACTTGTAGATTATAAGCTGGTTATGGAATTAATGACTACGGTGAAGGAGAGACAAGTCCCAATCCCATGTAGCAGCAACAAAAGGCTTTGGACTTCCTTGTGAGTGATCCAATGCACTAGAACACACTGTTGATGCTTGGTGGAGGTTTTAAATACTTGGAATGATCTTTGGTTCATCATGAGGTTTCCTGGATGATTGAGAATAGCAATGCCAGAACTCCGAAATCCAAGGTGGAAGAAGAACCACAAAGAATGATTGGGATTCCTTATTTAATGGAACCGATGACAGTTAGTTGATCAGTGCCAACCAAGGAATAACCAACATCAGTTAGGGAGAAAATGTCATATTTTTCAAAAATAACCTTTTCTCTCCATTTTTGGCATTTTTCAAGATTTGTTATTGACTAGGAGTGTGGGTTGTCACTAAATGAAGTGGGAAATAGGTGGGAGAAGTGTAGAAGAATTCATAGTTAGGTTTAAAAGATGTCATAGTTAGTTAGGGAAGTAATTGATTTAGTCTAGGTTAATAATTAGGATTATAAATGGTCCATGGTGACGTGGATAGGTGGGGTGGAGGAGTGAGGGAATTATTAACTTAATATGGGTAATTAAATTAATACTAATGTGTGAAGGGGTCGTGATTGGGGGATGTGTCAAATTAATTAATTAGAAGGGGATTAGAGGGTTATGACCCAATTTTGGGTGTCCACAAGATGAGTTTCTTCTTCCTAAACATTATGTAGTACTTCAAGATGTTCATACCTTCTTTGTAAGGCTAATGCATAATTCAGAATTTAATGGTAGGTTTTGGGATTACAATATCATTCTTTCACAATCAAAATCCTTTGCATAAACTCTCCCTTCAATGTTTCTATTTCTTCATCTCCATATACAATAAAACCATCTAGAGGAAGAGAGATGAAAGAAAATGCTCTAACTTTCTTAGTAAGTTACATGAAGTTGAAAATATTACCTTCATTAGATTATTCATTATCATGTCCTTCATACAACATTTCATATCTCTTATGAATCTTCATCATCAAGTTTGTGATTCTCAATCATCAACATGTGTAATTCCCATTGCCCCCCTCTATCAACAGTTTGTTTAAATAAGATCCATTAGGACTTGATGACAAGATCTTCACAAATAACAATTTTCTCCATTGTAGACATTCTTTTCATTACTAGTACTGAAACAATACGAACCTTCTTTCCCTTAGCTGGTTGTATATATATATTTTTAAGTAAGAGACCTTTTCATTATAGTAGAATCTTTACTTTTGTAATAGATGCTCCAAAATGATGGCTACTAAAAAATTAATAGATGAGGCTGGTCATCTTCTTTTTCATATTTGTTGTTACTTATTAGTTTAGGACACCAATCTAAAAACTTCATCATTTTGAAGCAAGAAACGAACGTGACATGGATTTGTTCCTTTATGGAGTTTCCTTCCAAATATGATTTTACTTTGAAACCTATTTTTTTGTTTCATTTTTGGAATATGTACTTTTTTATATTTTCCAGATATCTTTATGTGTGTATAAGAGTAGATCTATCCCCAATGGAGTTTCCAAATATTTTTGGTGAACTAATTTTTCATATTGTAAATTATGTGTTTCCACCAACAAACACATAGCTAATACTCTAATTTTTTGGTATTGGGAGGCTCCCATTATTGAATGTAAAATATCCTAATTTTATGAGGTGGCCAAATAGGTCAAAGAACACATAGGAACACTTCATTAAACTTGTGGAAAAGAGCTTGTACAGGGTACAAGGGATTAATTTGCAATGATGAGGGTTAAAGGTGAGAAATTAGGAAAGATGGAGTTATTATTGTTAGCAGGTAATAGAAAATTTCACACATAATAAATAGAGTAGGTCCACATTCAATCAGATAAAAGAAAAAATGTAAGAAATTAGTAAGACTTACAAACTAGAAACACATAGTTTTTTATATTCATCAATCACGAACATAAAGTTACTTCTTGGTTATTTAATATTACCATGCTTAAAAATTTGCATAGTAGAGAGAGAATAGAGGAAATCATAAGAAAAGGAAATGGAAGAAATGCAACTCTTATTTCTTGTGTGGTGGTGATATAAATACCAAAAACATAGCACAATCCAAAATCGCTACAAAAATACTAACATTTAAGTTATTTTGTAATGGAGAAGCCATTCCAATTAATAGCATTGTAAATTATCTCTTCATCTACCCACTATTATCCCAAATTTGTACCCCTAAAAATTTGGGATACCTATCCAAAATTTGAATTACAAGATTTTGAGATGTGCAAATGGCCATAAAATTCAACCCCATTAGAAGATAAATTCATCTCGTCTTTTGGTTTGGTCAATTTGGTCTTTACTCATGGCGAGCTAGATCATTGTGAAAAATGTTTGAATTATTGGTTGGGCTCATTGTGAAATTGGTAAAGATGCCCAGGTTGGATGGGTCATGAGTTGGTCAGTTGGGTTGGATGGTTGGAGCATTGGTTGGCCACATGGATGAAAAATATGGGCAGTTTCTAACCTCACAAGTTGGTCTGTTGGGTTAAACGGGGGTTTGGTTGGATGGGTTGTAGGTGTTTCGGCCAGGTTAGACAAGTGATGGGTTGGTTGACATCCAACCCCTAGTATGGAAGGCATTTGGTCATCTTAGATAGATAATGTCCAGCCATTTCAGGTTACATGACATGACAAGTTTACAGTTAGTCAGGGGGAGCATGTACGGAGAGGTTGGTCAGTAGGGTAAGATTTCATCCAACCCCTTCAGGGTTGGTGTTTCCGGTGTTAGGATTTTGGATCTGAATTCCTTTACAGATAGCATGATTTATACCTTGCTAGTTTACACAGTAGCTAACACCGATTAGGGTAACTGACATTGGTCAGCATCAGGGTAACCAACACCAGTTACCTGTGCATGAAATTTTATATTTAACTCAAGGGAATTTAATCTATATTTTCTTTTAAAGAAGATTTAAAGGATGTAATTACATGCCTATTGTACCCTAAGTTTTTCTAGGATTATATAAGTTTTTCTAGGATATGTTATAATAATGAAAAAGAAGAATTGAGTTATCCTTGGTTGAAAGGATGATGAAGAATAATAAAAATCATATTGTATGAAGACATGAGATTTCATAGAGATAAGTTGAATACAAGGAAAGTGCAAGTACACTATTGGTGAGAAAATGATATTATCTTCTACTATATTTCCTTTTTATTATTTAGTCTTGTGTAATGGCTTAGATAATATGCAAAGCACTTAGTGTTTCTTCTTGTTAGATCCACATGTTGTTGTGAGATCTTATTTGTTCTCATTCTTTTATATCGACATGTTGTGAGATATTGTATTATAGATCCATGAGATCATGATGTATTATTGATCCATAGGAATCTAGTATTGTAGAGGAATTTGTCTCCATGTTTTCACAAGTTTATGCAATGATGGAGGAGAGACTTACTTCTTAGTGCATGGTTATGGTTGTATGCTGGTAGACCCTTCTAGAGGTCTTGTTTAGATATTCATAGTATAGTGAGAGATTGGTTAAACAATGGAAGATGTAGGGTAGCTTTAGGTGTGTGAGATCTGGTGGTGTTTCAAAGGCACAGTTGTAATACACTCAGGTAGATCTGGTTAGATATTTGGAGGATACATAGGTGGTGGTATCAAGGCATGGTTTAGTGTACTCAGGTAGATCCAGTTGGAGATCTGGGAGGAATATATACTCTTGTAGAGATACACATACTCTTGTACAAAAGAGTTTGTTTGTAATATCTTGTTATATTATATATATGAGATCTCTATGTTTGGTGGACATAGCCCACATTGGGTGAACCATGATACATGTTGTGTTATGTGCATGTACTCTTATGTTATTTGGATTATTATTGTTTATACTTACACTTCTGTAGATTTTGTAGGGATTGTTAGATCCGTATATGCATGATTTGGATTTGATATTCTATAGTTGCAAATGTTTCCACATAAAACTATCCCCAACAACAGGGATTAGATGACCAACTCAGATGGATGACTCATAGTTGTATGACATAGTTAGATAATTCACTAGGTTGGTTAGCTTGTTAGTTCATTGGCTACAAGGATGGTTGGTGACCAAAAGCATGTATGGCCATGAAGTTAGATGTTGTCCACCACCAACATGATTGGACAACCATTAGGCTAGATGACCTACTCACAATTTTATAGATCATGGTTAGATGGTCCTCTAACCTAAATATGGAGAAGAAATTATAGGCCAAGTAGTTTTATCAAATGAGGTTGTACATCTTACAGAGGATGGATGACCTGCGGAATGGACGTGTTATAAGCTAGGGGAGGGTAGATGAATGAATGACATCCCAACAACCATAAATAATGAGGCATGGCACCCATGATCACCCATGCAAGAAAATTACTAAAATTAATGATTGAACATACCTCTTTAAAGCATCTTGCCGTTTGGTGACCCAAATTGCCTATATATTGTAAAATTTTCCTCATTTTGAGGAGATATTTTCTGAAAAGTGAAGGAACTTTATCAAAATTGTTCGAGAGCTATTTTGAGCTAAAGGCCTCGACTTTAGGCTTATTGTAAATTATTTTTCCTTCTTTTTATGTTATAATGGATTGTGCATGTTTCTGAGCAATAAAATTCATGTTTTGTGGCCATTTTTTCCCTAATTTGTATGAAATTGCATCTTATTCCTTGCATTGTATTTGCAAGTATATTGTCCATGTATCTATCTCTTTGCAGGGTCTGTAGTTTTTGTGATTTATGAATATAGGGAATTGAATATTGTATTAGACTATGTCACTTCCACCATCCCTCTCCTACTTTTCTTTCTCTCTATATTTCATTCACTTGGTTTGTCTCACCCTTTCATGGTGCATCACTTTTACTTAAAGTAGTTTCATTTCATGCATCTTTATATCCATGTCTCCTTGGAAAGTATTAGGAAAGGATTTGTTTAGATTGACATAGTCTACACTTTGAAGAAGTTGAAACTAGGTTAGAAGAAGAAGTCGGATTTCTCCAAAGGATTATCCTACTTGAAAGGTCCCACACTATAGGATAATCCCATGTTATGAAGGTTTTATTGATTGCCTTGTACACAAAATACAAATAATTAAGGGTGTTGTAATTTTAAGCTAATAGTTTTAGCACACCCAGTGGGACCAGAGGTCAATATTTTAAGGTTTATCAAGATTGGATGTGCATCATGGTGAATATTTAACCTTTAGAGGCTTTATATTAGCACATCTGGTGACTCCTAGGGTCATATTTCAACTGGTTTCAGTGGTATTTGTGGCCTAGTATAGAGCAAGAGAAGAAGGTGTCTATTTATACTTTGAGTCATCCCCAGGAAAAGGAAGGAGAGGAAGAAGAGTAAAAAGGTCTCCAACCCCACCAAATAGAACATTATCCATACCTCCACCTAGTCAACCCTTCCTTCAATCAACTAGGGTTCTCATACCAATCAGGATGGTGCATCAACCACTACCACCACAAGGATGACCAAATCCCTATGTCAATTTTACAGGTGATAGTCCACTCACCCTCAATACACATAATACTATTATGTTTTTAGTGTTGAATAACATTCCTTACTTCACTGGGGACAACCATACGACTCCCATTGATCATATTCAAGAAAATGTGAATGTATTCAATATTCATGAGATAAACGAGATGGATGTTATAGTTAGGCTCATTGATTATTCTCTCAAAGGTAAGGCACTACAATGGTTTAAGAGCCAAATAGTAGGGTCAATTACAAAACTAGGATGCATTGTGTTCATCTCTGTGTAACTAGTTCAAAGAGAAGGAAAATAATATGTCTGTTTGGAAAAATTAACCACAATCAAAAGGGCCCTTAATGAGCATATGGTTGACTTCAACTTTTTGTTCTAGTGGATGTGGGAGTGGATTTTGATTTACAGGATGCCAACAGTAGAAGGTACATTCCTCTAATTTTTGAGGGATCTAAATTATGACATAGCTATGATCATATAATCGATGGGGTGAACACCACTTCTAGGGGCATATAATATAGCTATGAGATCAGACAACTTCTTAATTCTAGTAGGAACGCTAGCACTTAGGCCACCTATGCCTCTACATCTAGAATTGGGGACCCTCTATACTAGTCAAGTGCCTGAAATATCCCCTATCCCATCTCCAAGAAATCAAAGTAATAATGACGCTTCAACTTCTTCTAGTAATTCACTTGAATTTTAGGATCTCAGGAAAGTGTTACACGAAGTATTCAAGGGGAATTTTTTTTTTGGAAATAAGATAGTGGCACTCAAGACACAACATGCCTAGAATCTCATACCTGTTTAGCCTCAGTACCAACCAAATAGGCCTCCATAATAGCAAAATAGCACTCTTAATCCAATTTTCAATCAAAATCAGGGGAAACCCCTTGATACCAAATCTTCCCAGACTTATAATCCCAATGTAACATCAACATCAAGAGCTATGGTCCCAGTCCAGAACAATATGGCACATGAATGTGAATGGTACCTTCCATATGGCTACTATTATGTTTAAGAAACATACTTCCATGATCCATAAAATTAGGTCTTAGTGGTGAAATGATTGGAATTCCACGAGAGGTAATCCAAGAGGAAAATTAGTAGCAAGTAAGTCAACAAGAGGAAAGACATTCTGAAGCCACACTGGTCAATTGGCAGATGGAGGAATTTTACGAAGCTAATCAATCTCATTTTCAGGGTGTATCAACCAATACATAGTCATAGAAAATGAATATAAAGGAGGGTAAATAATATATTCCATTTTTTTCTCATCTCACTCTCACATAAAAAGGAATTAGTAGACCAAATGCAGCTCCTAGTGCACAAAACTAGCCAATTCATTCACTGTAGTAGTCGCAAATGTGCAGAATTAGCCCAAATTACCTATTGTAGCAGCTCATGGACCAATCCAAATGCAAGATAAGGTCATGCCCATCAAGGGACACCAAAAGGAAAACCCACCTCCATTCAATATCATTGACTAGATGAAGAAGACCAATGTTATCATTTCCATGTGGGAATCATCGGAAATTCCAAGGCAAGAAGATTTGTTCCAAGAAGCTATGGAAAATTGGTCCCCTTTTAATGATCCATCCAAAAATAAGGAGATGGTTCTTACTAACATTGTGCAATAGGGAGAAATTAATCCAAGTGAGAATGTGAATCCTCCACCATTCTATGTCTCATTGATCATTAGGGATAAGTTAGTGAACAATTGTATGATCGATTTGGGGGTGAGAAACTTAGTAATGCCGAAGTAAATTATAGATAAATTGGGCTTAAAATATGAGATAGCATTGAGTGGAGTAGTTTAATTGGAAGGGATAATAGTAGGCACATTTGAGTGATCAAAGAACTAATACATATGCTCCATGATTTCTCGAATGTCGCAATTCTATAGGATGTATTGGTGATTGATTTTCCACAGCTATTTTCCTTATGATTTTTGAGATATTTTATAGCTAATTTTGGTGGGTACCTATTGGCTGATTAGTCTCAAATTTTATTTAGAACAAGATATGGAGCTAAGGCTATGATAAGGTCAAATCCAATTGCCAATTTTCACGTTAAGCCTTATGTACCTATCCCAATCAATGCAAATTGTACCATATTTGATCAAGAAGAGTACTTGTAGGCTCAAGAGGAAAACAAAAAGGTTGGAAGCATTACAGACGTAACACTTGATAATTGGGCTCATAGGATACATGCGTTTGATCCATATAAGGAGATGGAAGAATATGAGTTGGAATTTTATTACTTACATGAGAAGAATACACCTCTCCCTAGTATTACGAAATCAGATGAGAAAAATGATAATGAAGTATGAAAACTATTCTTTGATGGTTCAAGGAGTAGGAAGGGTTTTGGAGGAAGTGCAGTGCTTGTATCACCATAAGGTATGAAATATTACTCAATTTTTCACTTCCAATTTACTTCTTCTAATAATACTAATGATTACAAATCTTTGATCCATGGATTGCATTAGGTGAGAAAGAGGGGTATCAAAACATTGCAAGTGTTTGGGGATAGTGAGTTACTTGTCAATCAGGTTAGGGGATCTCATGTAGCCAAAAATTATTTGATTAAATCCTACAAGCATTGAGTATGAGATTAAATCAAAGACATTGAAGCATTCAATATTCAGGCAATACCAAGGAAGAAAAATGAGGCTACGCACATGCTTACAACGATTGGAGAAACATTTGATGTGGTGGAAAATATCAAGAGAGATAAAGAAAAACCACATATTCATGTAATTTTAAGGCCATGTGTACTTGATAGTAACACAAACGAGAAGGTATTTAAGAATGATCAATAGATCATTAATTTCTTACGAGAGGCTGAGTTCTCAACCAAAAATTAGGAGAAATTGTTGCAGTAGTTGATGGGTGTCGTTATTCCCTTCATTTAATCAACTTCTTGTTGATGTCATATCAAACTAGGGGTGTGTCTAAATCTATATACAACAAGAGTAATCTTATTGATTTAGTAGTTAACTATAGTTATTTTTTGTATTTTTCGGGGGATATTTTCAATGTCTTAAGGAATTCTTAGTAAAAACTTATTTAAATCATACTATGAAAACTTGCTGAAAGTAAACACACTGAGAGCTTTGCTGAAAGGAAACACACTGTGTAGAATGGAAACAAAATTACTTGCTACTTGGAAATAAACACACTTAATTTAGAATGCTTGAAAATTATTGCAAGAAATATAATAATCTATCTAAACACCTACAGGAACAAGTATACAATAGAGTTTAACTGGAAGACTTAAAACAATAAAGAACTAACTGATCTAAGATATTTGCTGAAGAAATATAAATACCAAATAAATGAATATTATAGTCCTTGGGGGAGTGGGCCCTTGCTCCTCCTTAAATCAAGATTTAACAACTCAAAATTCTCTCAAATAGGAATGGCTATTTTATTGATAAAACATTCGGTATTACAAAATATACTGGATCTGAGTACTTAGTCTATATTTCTCTTCTCTATTCTATATCTATCATTATATATATCTACTACAGGTCTACTTTTATATCCATTTTAAAATCATAGGTGTCTCAACAATTCTTATGAAATAGAATCATGTCCATAATAGATGTTGAGTCAAATTGTGGCTAATGAGACAACTATAAGATAACTATCCCTGGATCTATGTTCAGAAATCTTCTCATCCTTTTCTGATTGAAAGGGTCATTGATGAAAAATATCTGGATGTGGCTAGAATAGATAACTTCCATCCATTTCGGAACTTTAGATAACTTCCAAAACCATAGGAAATTGTTAAGGATCAAACCATGAGAGTTCCAGAGCTATACCCAGGAGTTTCAGAACTAAGTACGAAAATTATGGAACTAAATAATGGAGTTTCAGAACTAAGTCTGAAAGTTCCATAACTATATGATGACTGTGTGATGGAGTTCTAGAATAAGCTTGGAAGTTCTTGAACTAAGTTGTGTGGGAACAAATGCTACCGAAAACATACTGAACGCTATCTGCTTCATTTCCTCGACTGATTAGACCTATTTTATTAAAAAACTAAATTTCAAACACACACTTCATCAGGGATTTCAGAGCTTTTAAATATTATAATAACAATAAATAAAAATACAAACAATTACATCCTAACTTATATCAGATCAAATAAAATTCACAAAATGCAATCAAACTTAATAAAAATGAGAGTAAGATGAAATCATATATTGTACATTAATCAGGCATATTCTGGCCTCATCATTTCCCCCAAACTTACTTGTTTGTAAGTCCCTTTAAAAAATTCATTTTTCAAAAGTGGGGTTATATGTTCTACATTCCATTTGATTGCTCAGATCAAATGGCTGAAACTAGATTTTCTAATGCTTAAACTTAGATGTACTGTACCCAGCTCCTGCTTCTATTTTCCTCTTCCACTCTTCAAATTCAGTAGGATCTTGGGGCTCTTTGTTTTTCCAAGGAGACATGGGGTGAGAAGTAGAGGGGTCCTTGTTCACATTCCCATCTATATTTTCCCGTAGTTTTCATTCACTTGTGGAATTATTGTGAATAATGCTTTTTCCCTTTATAAACTACAGATCAGATTTGTAGGGGATATTACTTCCCTTCTTCTCAAGGAAACAGTAAGGAGTTCCCACCTCTTTGGTCATCCTTCATAATTATATTCAAACTTTTCCTCCTCATAGGAGGCGAAGGCATCAATACTCTTTTGTAGAATGGCAAGATAATGTGTCTTGAATCTCTCATAAAGGCATGAGTTCTAAAATATATGAGGAAGGCAGAAGGTTTACCATAGTGAGCTCTCATACAAAGACCTGTTGAGCTATATTTTAATAAAAATTTATATTTTCTTTCCTTCCATGTAATTTTTTTTTGCATAACAGAGGAAAATTCATTGAGTTGGCTCTTCCCCACATAAAAATTGATCATAAATCCTATTTTTTTCCCTAGCATAAAATTACAAAGATAAAATTCACACAGAATATTTTTCTTCTTAGGATTGGATAGAGAGTAAGATTCCATGAATTCATATTGATATTTTAGTTCATGTGGAGGTCCACATGCAATCCTTGACAGCTGCCAATGAATGAAATGCTCTTCTAAAAACACACTATATGCAGGAGAGGGCCTCCTGCAAGTAAGCAATTGTTCACTCATAATATAGACCATATGAATTTTTGTAAGACATTTATATTTATTTCCTTCCTCCTTATAAAACTTTTCTTCCCATTCTTTTCTTTCCTTCTTTTCTTCTTCCATATTGGTCTTCAATTCTTCATTTGATGTTTTGGCTTCTCTGACTTCCCTGCAAGTGTCATTCCATAGTTGTTTGAGTGGAAAATAGGTTAATTCAGTCTGTGCAGAGACTGTGGACACAATATTCTATTATTTGGAAGTCTAACATTCTTCCTCTTTTTCTATCAGCTATTTCGTAGTTGTTGATAATTCCTCAGTCCTAGCTACAAGTTGAGTTGTTAGCTCTGTAATGAGAATTTCCCTTTGTTCTAATTTGAGTTTGAGGAAATCTAATTCGTCATCCTTTTCCTTGATAACGAGCTCTGCTCTAGACAAGAACAGATCCTGTTTAACTTGATGTCTTTCTTCTTCCTCTGAAATTACTTGAGGATTTGGGCATTCTTCCTCTACTAAAGGAAATTTTCCTTTTCTTCTACAGGATGCCAACTCTTCTTCTTCATGTGGTAATGCTGATGGCTCAACCAATTCTTGAAAATCCTTCTCTTCAAGTCTCTCATTTCCTCAGTCCATCTCATCTTGGCTTGCCTTAGGAGGAGTCATGGCCATGCTACCCAAAATATCAGTAGCTTCCTTTTCCATCTTTTCCTTATCACTCTGAGGTTTCCCTTGACCTCTTTTGAATATTTCTTCTCGGTGGAATTTCAACATGCCTAGTGGTGGATTTATTTCTAGATCTTCTTACTCTTCTTTCTTTCTCTTGCATGGGTGAGCTATCACCATCAGAGATAGATATTAGCTCCCCTGAAGTTTCTACAGAAGAAGGAATTTCCTTCAAAGGCACAAAAGACTCTATTGTTTTGATTCTTCTCATAGACCTTCTTTTTGGTATACTCTCTCTTTCCACTTCCTTGAATTCTTCTACAGGGATATCAATTTTTAGAGTAGGTGAATGAGAGAATGGGGCTTGAATTTTCCTTCTAATAATATTAGGGTTTTTCTTAAACTTTCCAAGAAACTTGTCCCAAATTTCTTCTCCATTTTTGTTCATTAGAAAATGATGTTGGCATACTAAATGAATTAGCCCATGATGCTTGATTGTCCTAACACCCTAAGAATACCTCTAAGCCATGGTCTGGATAGAATAAAAAAGAAATCCTGGAAGGTTTATTATGTACTTAGGTTTTATGGCTCCATATTTCAGATATATGAGCATTTTTAAGACTTCTTTTCCCACAGACCCAAATTGACCATCACAGGTTAAATATTTCACTATCCAAAATGCTACCCTATCAAAGGGTTTGGGAAAATTGGCCCTTCTGACCATTTTTATGATTTTCTTTGTATGGTAGATGTAATGGGGTTCATTTTCTCCTTCTTGTAGTAATACTTCAACCAGTTCTTTCAAAATTCCTTTGGCAGGTTGTGGGACATGCACAATTGGCACTCTAGACAGATTACTTATTGTCTTTATAGAAAAATGAATAAAGATATTTCTCACCTTTGTCCTGGATTACTCTAGGTTTATGAAAAATTCTCTTACTAATTCATTATTATACCTTAAAAAATTATTCAGGAACTCTATCCATCCTGCATGCTCAAAGATAGATGCCACTTCTTTGTCTTTGAGCAGCTAGGAATCATCCTCTAGTTTTGATTTCTTTGTAATACCCATATCAGCTTGAGTTTTGTCTCTTTTGATTTTGTGCAAATTGGTTACAAGCATTTTTGCTTAGCTGTGGAAGTGACGACTTTGGTTGCGGAACCTCTGTTCTTAGCTACGGAATCCTCTGTTCTTTGCTGTGGAATACAAGCTTAATTCACTGCTTCTCAAAAATCACTCTGCAACTTATTTCACTTGATTTTTCCTTAATTATTACCATTAATAACCATTCTGAAACTTATTCCATCCTTATCATCTTCATGATTACTCGCTTGTAACCATAATGTATAAATAGATGACTCATCATACCAACTTTAAAATCAAGTCAAATCACATATGCAAACATTTAATTCAACCCTAAATAAGTTAAAAGATATAATTACCATCCTTGATGATGTAATCCTTTTACTATGATGAATCGGCATTCGTACAAGTGGAAAAAAACATGGTTAGATAAGACGGGTGGAATTCAAAAAAAATTCCTTTTATTTGAACTAGCGAAAAGAAGAGGTCAACCACCATTTGCTAGTTTTTAATTGACCTTTGAGAGATTTTTTTTATTTTTGTTTTTATTATTATTTTTTTGGGGGAGGGGGAAGAAAATTCCATTTACTAGTTTTCATCTTCTTCCCTTTATTTTGGATCTATCATCTGTTTATTTGATCATTTTAGAAGAACTGGGTTCTTCCATATGATCAAATTCTTTGTCTTCTTCAATCTTCCTCAAGAATTCATTCTTAGTGTGAGGATTCCTATAGAGTTTTAACTTATGTCCATTGACCAAGAGTGTTCTATTACTACCATCAATGGGAAGTAACTGTATAAAGCTATTGTCAAATATCTGCTCAATTTGATAGGGTCCCAACCATCTGGTTCTCAATTTATCCTTGAATTGGTTGTACTTAGAATCAAACAAAAATGCCCAATCTCCTACTTTGAATTTCCTTATCCTGATATGTGTGTCATGCCATTGCTTCCTTTGTTCTTGAATTATCTCTATCTGCTAAAGTTCTTCCATCCTTAATTAATCCAACTCATTGAGTTGAAGGATTATTTCTTTTTGAGTTGCATCCAACTCAATTCCCACCTTAATTGTTTTCCTCAATGTTTGAAGTTCAAACTCTATAGGAAATAAGGGATTTTTCCCATAGAATAACTCATATGGTGAAAAACCTGTTGTAGTTTTCCAAGTTGTATTATAATCCCAGACAACTTCAGGTAGTTATTTTACCCAATATTTTCTCCCAGCTTTAACTATTTTGGTAAGGATGTTCTCCAATTCTTTGTTTGTTACTTCATCTTATCCATTTGACTATGGTTGGTAATAATATGAATTCCTATAATTGATTTGATAATACCTTGTGAAACTTTGGATCATATTAGACATGAATTGTGATCCCTGATCTAAAACTATGCTCCTCGGTGCTCCAAATTTTACCATAATTTTTCTCCAAAGGAAATCAGCAACTGCTTCTTCAGTGGCATTTGTCAATGCTTTCACTTCTATCCACTATGTCACATAGTTAGTACACACAAGAATATATTCCTTCCCTTATGAATGAGGATTAATAGGAAAAAAAAAATCCAATCCCCATCTTTCAAATGGTTCAACCACAACTTGAGGTTGAAGCGCCATTTCATTGGTGAAAGTTGGTTGTCCCATCCTTTGACAAGGATCACACCGCTCGATATATCTCTTCACATCCTTGTACATAGATGGAAAATAATAGCCAATTCCAAGTATCTTATGAGTTATTATTTTCACTTAATATTTTCCTCCACTTGGTTCATCATGACATGCTCTGAGGATGTCAAATATTTTATCCTCTCTTACACACCTACAAAAAACAAAATCAAGACCACATTTAAATAGCATTCCATTTAACCATTTGAATTGTGCACTGGTTTTGACTAACTTATTTATTTGTTTCTTAGTGAAAGAAGGAGAAAACTTCCCTTTTGTAAGATAATTTTCCATATTAGCAAACCATAGTGTTCTTGCTGAGATTGCAAACAGTTATTCATCTGGAAAGTTATCCTTTATTGGATGTTGCTCCCCTGTGGTGGTTAGTCTTGACAAAAAATCAGCTACCACATTATATTTACCTAGATTTTTCATAATGGTAATATCAAATTCTTGCAAAATTAATAACCATATAATTATTCTTCCTCCAACCACTGGTTTGTTACTTAAATACTTAAATTTTAAATGATTTGTGTGTACAACTATCTTTTACCCTATACTGTAATGTCTAAATTTATTGATTTCATAAATCACAGCAATAAATTATTTTTCAATGGTGGTGTAATCATTTTTAGTGGGAGTAAGATTCTTACTAAGATAATAAATGGCATACATACTTCCTTCCTCATCTTTCTGTCCCAAAACTGTACCAATCGGATAATTTGAGGCATCTGTTTGGATATGAAATGGATTTTCCCAATTAGGTCCCCTCAATATTGGGGCACTAATTAATTTTCTTTAATTTTCTCAAAAGCATGCTAACACTTTTCATCCCAAAGAAATTCATAGTCCTTGGTTAGCAAATTAAACATGGGGGACAACAATTTTACTGAAATCTGTTATAAAGTGCCTATAGTACCCAACATGCCCTATAGATGATTTGATATCTATGGGGGTCTAAGGAATAGGTAAATCTGAAATAATCCTAATTTTCTTTTAATCCACTTGAATTCCTCTTTTTGAAATATGGTGTCCTAATACAATCCCCTCATACAAAATCATCAAACACTTTTCATCACTAAGAGACAGGCTGTGTTGTTCACATCTTGTTAACACTCTATCTAGATTTCTCAAATCATCTGCAAATGTATCTCCATGTATAGTGAAGTCATCCATATATACCTCAACACAATCATTTTTTAGATTAGAAAAGATTGCAAATACAACTCTTTGGAAAATTATAGGAGCATTGCATAAACCAAATGGTAATACCCTATAGGAAAAGGTTCCGA
This sequence comes from Taxus chinensis, assembly GCA_019776745.2. Taxonomy (NCBI): domain Eukaryota; kingdom Viridiplantae; phylum Streptophyta; class Pinopsida; order Cupressales; family Taxaceae; genus Taxus; species Taxus chinensis. The sequence continues at coordinate 348,420,688 of CM034156.1, forward strand.
ATGGAAATGTAAATGTATTTTTATCCTAATCTTCAGTAGCAACTCTGATATGATTGTATCAACTAAAACCATCCAAGAAAGAAAAGTATTGTTTACTTGAAAGGTTATCTAGGACTTGATCTATGAATGGTAAGGGAAAATAATCTCTCATTATGTATTTGTTCATTTCCCTATAGTCAACACATATTCCCCATTTTCCATTATTTTTGGGAACAATTACAAGAGGAGATATGCACTGACTATCTGAGATAGGGTAGATAAAACCTAATTGTAATAGTTTTTCCATTGTTGGTTTAACTATATCTCTTAAGGATGAGTTAATCCTTCTTTGAGGCTGCCTAACTAGTTTAATGTTTTTAGTATAGGTGTGACGAGTGTAGATACTTGGGTGAATCCCATTCATGTCTTTGTAATCCCAAGAAAAATATTTAGTATGATTTTTTAGAACATTAATCAATTTAGCTTCTTCATCATCCTTCAAACAGTTGTTAATGTTTAAAGTTTTACCTGGTTGAATTTCAACATGCTTAGTTCCAATATGTGATGAACTGATTTATGGGAAAGGTTTCATTAAATTATGTAATTAAAATGCATGTGGTAACAACATATGGTATGTAGCAACATCTCCAAAATTTCCTTGAGACAGAATACTGGGAAGAGGATAGTAATGAGAATTATGATACTTATCTTTTTGTAGGACAAATTCTTCATCACTGCTACTTTCCAAAAATTCTTCACCACTCCCTGATGTACTTGAAACTGAAGCTATTGATTCATCCTCTCCCCACGAGAAATATATTTCCTCCAGAGTGAGAGTATTTCCAATCAAAGAAAAATACTGTTGTCGTGGTTCTGAAACTAAATGTGGTGGTTCCAGAACTATAGTTGCAGGTTCCGGAACTAAGTTTGCAGGTTCTGAAACTATTTCTGATTGCTTCAAGGATAGCTGGTTCTCATCCAATGGTGGATTAATCATCTCTTCTACTTCTCTTACATGATCTTGTAATGTGATCATAGCTAAAGAAGACAATTTTTTCTTATTAGTTTTAGGAGAATCAACCCACAATTGTTCATGATTGTCAGTAAAAGGTCGTGCAGAAGGATATAAGGAAATTTGTTTAGAGTTCTTGCTATTAAAGATTGTCATATCACCTGACCTACAATCAATTAAATTAGTAACTGTAACTAACCATGGTCTACCCAAAATAATGGGATAACCCAATGTTTTACCTTTTGGCTGTAGTATAAGGAAGTCAACTGGATATTCCCATGACTCAACCATAACCGCCACATCTTCAATAATTCCTTATAGTTTTGCTACAGACTGGTCTTCCATCTGTAATATGGTATTAGTAGGTTGTATACTTGTTAATGGTAATGTTTTCAGAGTATCCATTGTCATTAAATTTATAGTTGCTCCTAAATCTACCAAAAAATTACGTATATCCTTATTTCCTATAGAGATTGAAATAACAAGACTTCTAGGATCTCCGTATTTGGGAAGTAAAAGTTTTCCTACTAATAAATCAACAAGTTTCCCATCTACTTTAATAGTCTTGGGGTATTGTTTCTTCCTTACAGGATTTTTCAGACATAATATTTTGATTAATTTGTTCAATTCTGGAATATCCTTAATTGTTTGTAACAGTTGTATTTCAATATTTAATTTCCTTAATTCCTATACCGATTCAGAATCCTTGATTTCTATAGTTTCTTTAAATCTCTCTAGAAATGGAGTCTTAGTAGTGTTGCTATCTGGTTCCTTTTCTTTTCTTTCTATATCCTCTTTTGGAATAACAGAACTACGGATTTCATTTTCTTCTGTCATTTCAGTGATTATAAGGGGTGGGTGGCTAATTATTTTTCTAGATCTAGTTTAAATATCCTTACAATCTATAACAAGTAAATCATCTGATTTTTTTGGTTCTGTTCCATAAATAGGAGTTTTTTGTTTGTTTCTTAGATTTTCTACTGGCTCAGCTAGTATTTTTGTTTAGACTACATTCTCAGTTTGTGAATTTTGTGTAGGGGATCCCATGACGGCCTATTGATTCTGATTTGGATATGATCTTCCTTTAGTATAATTACTAGGGTTCCTTCTAGGTTGTGACCAACCATAAGGATTTCCTTGACCAACCCATGGTTATTGATGTCCGTGAGCATACCAAGCTTGATTTTCCCAATCTTGAGGGTTCCAAGTTGGTTGAGGTACCCAAGGTGGTTGTCCCCAATTTTGTGGTCTAACTGAGCAGCCCATGGCATCGTCCATGGATTAGAGACTGATCTTAGCATAAAATGTCCTTGGTTAGGTTGTCTCTAAAAAAAATTCAATTTTTCTGTTAAAGATGAGGCACTGGTATGTTTAAGTTGATTCTTAATAATGGGAAGTAAAGAACAAACATTAGTATCATGTTCTTTAGATTCACAGATAAGACACATTTCTATTTTATCCAAAGGATAGTCTCTTAGTGCATGCTCTTCCTACATCTAGTACAATACATAGGAAATGGTTCAGTTTTGGCATTTTCTTTAGCTTGTAATCCATCCATAGTAGAGGTTAATTGCACTAAAATGTCTATTTTAAAGTTTTATAACTCATCCATTAGTTTTTTCATATATGGATTCATAATTTTCACTGATTTTCCTTTTCTAGATCCTCCTCTCATTCTAGAATAGCTTCTACAAATCTCCTTAATTTCATTCATTCTTTAACTGATCAATGTCTCCACCTCCTATCAAGTTAAGGGCTTCCCTATATTTTTCATCCAAACCTTTAGTAAAAATGGTTTTACTTAACTCCTCTTGGATTACAAATCCACATCTTTTGCTCACAAAGAGGAATTTGTCTAAATAGTCTTCTATATTTTCATTTTCCTCCTGCTTGATTTTGAAGAATTCTTCCTTCTTATTTCTCCCTCTATAATAATCCTGGTATTTTTCTAAGAAGGAAATTTCTATTTGTGCCCAAGTGGTAATAGAGTTGGATGGTAATCCCATGAACCACCTCATTGTTGCATCCTTCAAAGTGGATGGAAACAACTTGAGTTTTTTATTATCTATTTTATAATCATAGGTCTGACATAGTACCTTGAACTCAAACAGAAATTGGTCAGGATCTTCAGATAGTAACCCTCTAAATGTGGGTAAATGTGCAGGTAAGACATTTTTCATTGATGTATCATCATCTCCCAATTGTATTAGATAGGTAAAGGTCCTATCAGGTACTCTCTCAGCTTCTCGTGCCATTTTAAAAATATTTTCTAAATTTTCCTCCCAATCAATGTGGTAAGTGGTATGCCTTAGGGAAGGTGAAAAATCAGGAGTAGGAGGTTGAATACTGAATTGAGAATAAAAACTCTTCCTAAATGGGTCTTGATTAATAAGCCTTTTCCTAGAAGTTATACTTACTTCAGGTGACTGATCTAAGAATTCCAAAGGTGGAAATTTTGTTTCTTATATGACAGGGGATGATGGTGCCTCCAATTCTTGATCAATTTCCTTACTTTGACTAGAGTATGTTATGAATTCTTGTGAAGATGTTTTTGGGAGGAATCTACCCTATGAGTCTCTTGGTCTACTCATATATTTTATGATATAACAGGGAAGATCCTTCAACTACTAGATGTATGATTTGTTTCTCTTGCTAACAATTAATTAGAAAGTTCCAAATAGTGTGTCCCTAGAAATGACACCAATAATGATGGGTGTCATTATTACCTTCATTTAATCAACTTCTTGTTGATGTTATACCAAACCAGGGGTGTGTCTAAAGCTATATGCAACAAGAGTAATCTTATTGATTTAGTATTTGACTATAGTTATTTTTTGTATTTTCCAAGCGATCTTTTCAATGTCTTAAGGGCTTCTTGGTAAAACCTTATTTAAATCATACTATGAAAGATTATTGAAAGTAAACACACTGTGCAGAATGGAAACAAACACACTTGCTGCTTGGTAATAAACACACTTTCTCTTTAGAAATAAATACACTTAATTTAGTATGCTTGAAAACGATTGCAAGAAATATAAGAATCTATCTAAACACCTATAGGAACAAGTATGCAACAAATTTTAACTAGAAGAATTAAAAAAATATTGAATTAACAGATGTAAGCTAATTACTGAAGAAATATAAATACCAAATAAATGAATATCTTAGTCCTTGGGGGAGTGGGCCCTTTCTCCTCCTCAAATTTGGATTTAACAACTCATAATTCTCTCAAATAGGAATGGATAGTTTATTGATAAAACATTTGGTATTACAAAACGTATTGGATCTAAGTACTTAGTCTATATTTATCTTCTCCATTCTATATCTATTTCATATCATATTCTATTATTATATCTATCTACTACATGTCTACTTTTATATACATTTTAAAATCATAGTTGTCTCAACGATTCTGATGAAATCGAATCATGCCCAGAATAGATACTAAGTCGGATTGTGGTTGATCAGATAGCTATAAGATAACTATCCCTGGATCTAAATTCAAAAATCTTCTCATCCTTTCCTGATTGAAAGGGTCGTTGATGCAAAATATTTGGATGTGGTTAGAATAGATAACTTCCATTGGTTTCGAAACTTCAGAGAAGTTCCATAACCATAGGAAATTGTTAAGAATCAAAATTGTGAGAGTTTCGAAGCTATAACCAGGAGTTGTAGAACTAAATATTGGAGTTTCAAAACTAAGTACAAAATTTATGGAACTAGATGATGACTGTGTGATGGAGTTCCGGAACTAGATTGGAAGTTTTGAAACTAAGATGTGTCGGAACTGATGCTACTGAAAACATACTAAACGCTACCTACTTCATTTCCTTGACTGATTAGACATGCTTTATTACAAAAATAAATTTCAAACACAGACTTCATTAGGAATTTTAGATCTTTTAAAAATTAGAATCACAATCAATCAAAAGATAGAAAATTATATTCTAACCTATATCAGATCAACTAAAAGTCACAAAATGTAATCAAACTTAATAAGAAGGAGAGTAAGATGAGATCATATATTGTACATTAATCAGGCATATTCTGGCCTCATCATTTCCCCCAAACTTACTTGTTTGTAAGTCCTTTTACAAAATTCATTTTTCAAAAGTGGGGTTATATGTTCTACATTCCATTTAATTGCTCAGATCAAATGGCTGAAATTGGATTTTCCAATGCTTAAACTTAGATGTATTGTACCCAACTCTTGCTTCTATTTTCCTCTCTCACTCTTCAAATTCAGTAGGATCTTGAGGCTATTTTTTTTGCCAAGGAGACATGGGGGTGAGGAGTAGAGAGGGCCTTGTTCAAATTCCCATCTATATTTTCTCGTAGGTGTCATTGACCTGTGAAATTATTGTGCATAATTATTTTTCCCTTTCTAAACTCTAGATCAGATTTCTAGGCGATATTACTTCCCTGCTTCTCAAGGAAATAGTAAGGAGTTTCCACCTCTTTGAGCATCCTTCATAAATATCTTCAAACTTTTCCTCCTCATAGAAGGTGAAGGCATCAATACTCTTTTGTAGAATTGCAAGATAATGTGTCTTGAATCTCTCATAAAGGCATGAGTTCTAAAATGTATGAGGAAGGCAGAAGGTTTACCATGGTGAGCTCTCATACAAAGACCTGTTGAGCTAGATTTCAATAAAAATTCAAATTCCATTTCCTTCCATGTAATTTGGTTTTGCAGAATAGAGGAAAATGCATTGAGTTGGCTCTCCCCCACATATAAATTGATGATTAATCTTCTGTTTTTCTCTAGCATAAAATTAAAAAGATAAAATTCACACATAATATTTTTCTGCTCAGGAATGGATAGAGAGTAAGTTGCCATGAATTCATATTCATCTTTTAGTTCATGTGGAATTCCACATGCAATCCTTGATAGCTGCTAGTGAATGAACTACTCTTCTAAAAACACACTATATACAGGAGAGGGCCTCCTGTAGGTAAGCAATTTTTCACTCATAATACAAACCATATGAATTTTTGTAAGCCATTTATATTTATTTCCTTCCTCCTTATAAAATTTTTCTTCCCATTCTTTTCTTGCCTTATTTTCTTCTTCCATCTTGGTCTTCAATTATTCATTTGATGTTTTCGATTCTCTGAGTTCCCTGCAAGTATCATTCCATAGCTGTTTGAGTGGAAAATAGGTTAACTCAATCCATGCAGAGTCTATGCAAAGTGTCATTCCCCTTGTTTTTCTCCTGTAACTCCTTGATTTCTGCTTTTCATGAGCAGAGACCAAAATGCCTGCTACTTTGTCCCTAGCTGCGCAATTGTTGTATGTGGCCTCAGTGGTCCGGGAAGTAGCCCTTATATTAGCCAGTACCTTGTTGTAATCTGCGATGAGCACTATGATTTTCAACTTATCTTCCCTTTATAAGCACACTGTCACTTCCTCTATAGAATCTAAGGCTAGCAGCTATCTTTCCATGGTGAGCACCCTTGTTAAATCCTCCAGGAATCCCAAGGAAAATCCATACTTCTATATGGGTGATGCTAGGTCTAGATGCTTTAATAGTATGGCCTCGTTGATGGATTCCACTTTCTTGTACACAATGCTCACCTTGGCCTTCTCATCCTTCAACTCCTATTTCCACTGGGCGCTGATTAAATTTTCCTGGTCCACTCCTTGGTTAATGTAGCTAGCTCTTCCTCTTTCTTTTTCAGCTCCCCTTCCAGGTCCTTGATTCTATCATTTCACCTGAAGAGCCTAGCTTCTATCTCAACAGAGACCTTGTTAAGTGTATTGCATAGCTGTTCATCTGAGAGCTGCTAGGTATCCACCACTAGGTTATCTTCTCCTAGTCCTTTCAATGTTACTATTGCCTCGTGGCTTACCTCAAACTCAGGCTCATCAAGTTGGGACTCAATTTCCCAAGAGATCATCTTCCTTGTCCATGGGTAGGTAGCCTCCTTGTCAAAATATGACATGCATACAAGCTCCTCCGTTGGAAGTGTACACTGGAACCATGCATGAAACACCTTCTTGGGGTCATCAATATAACCCATCTTTGGCCTCTCCCCCTCTGTCGTGCCTTCCTCCCATGCACGTAGCTTTTGGTATACTTGTAGTTAAAACCAGGCCTCTAGTGCTACCAAGTTCCTCTTCTACGATCTCCTTCTCTTTGTTTAATACTGGTTTAGTGTAGCATTCCAGTTTGTCCTCCGCTAGGTTCTCAATGTCCCTTATCTCCTCTTCTTCTGCCACCTTGGCCATTTTCTCTTGTGTTGAGCTTAGAACCTCTTGCTTCTACACGCTAGCCTATTCATCTTTTCCCATGTCCTACTTGGCTATCCTTGCGCGACACAAAAAGGAACCCTTATTATTCTTCCCCACCTTCTTCCTCTGAATCATGTATATTGAAAACAGGTGGCCCTTGATCTTTCCCGGGGTCCTCTTCCACACTTACTTATTCTTCACTACCATCCTTCTCTCCTATGTACTTTCCCATACTTTCAGCTTCTTCTGAGGTGGTCTCCTCTTCTACCCTTCTACTTTTTCCTAACTGGAGATTCCGATGTAGGTGAATCTATTTCTTCTTCTTCTGATGACTCCTTATCTGATGAATTTTTTATCTCTGGAGTGTTTTCTCAGATTATGGCCTTCTTCTTGCGTGCATATGTACCGGGTTCGGTGCCTACCCCAGGGGAACCTATTTCCTATGTGTCCACCACACTTGGATTTTTCCTTTCTGGTTTCTTTTCCTCCTACTTGGGCATGGGTCTCTTCCTCCTAGTTGGATCCTAAGGTATAGATACCTCATTTTCTAGGTATTTTCCCTTCTCTTACTTGGGCCTTATGTGAATGTAAATGTGCACCACAGATCTTCCTGTAATGGGAAGAGTCATTGGCCTTGTCATTTACACTTCATGTGACACGTACCGCTCTATGTACGTGTGCTTGCTAGGGTAGACCAACCTTTTGTACAATTCCCTATGGTCTTGGTCCAAACTACCAAGGTCCAACTTAAAATTTTTGGACTCCTTAAACCTGTTTACTCCCACTTGGAAGTACTGAGCTGTGAAGGCAAAGGGGAGCTTGCACCATAGGCTCCATGAGTCATCTATCAACTTGAATCTACCTAGGAAGTAATGTTGGTACATAGAAAATTCCACTTCTTCCCTAATGACCACTAGTAGTTGTTCAAGAATTCTCCATTCTACATCGAACGCATTCCTTAGGCATGTGTACCACTTTTCCAAGCGTGCCTTGTGCACTATTGTCATAGTGTCACAAGTGTACTTATCAAATATTTTGGTGGGTGAGGGGTCTTCATCAGGGTACTCCCATATGAACTTATCTGATGCATCTGGTACCCCTATCTCCGAGAACACGATGGTCAGTAGCACATTTCCAAAAAGGATCCTGTCACCTTCCTTCACACAGTTGATAATTTCATCAGTGATGAATGTGAACAAATTATAGATGGTGCCCTCTGAAATATTTCTGCAAACATTTAACCATGGCTTATTGACTTGGGTCCATCTCTCCTGGCCATTCATCTTTGACACCAGGTGCATGGCCATCTTCATTATTGGGTCCTTGATATCTGCGACATCATAATACCTTGACCCATTTTTGCAAGCAAAAGTGGCGATAGTTTCCTTAATCACTTCCTTGTCTATCAAGTCATCTTCTAACATGTCTCCTTCATAGATGAGGCCTGTGAAATGTGAAATGAGCTGAGGGGTTATGCACATCTTGCACCCTGCGAAGTGAAAATAGTCCTCATGCACGTGCGACATTAGCCACTGATACAGTCACTCAGGTTTCCCAAAGTAGGGCAACTAAAAGAGTTGTAGTAACCCTTACCTTCTCCAATTTGACCTTTACGTCATCATTATATATGGGCAAACCCTCTAGCGTCCTCTTGTTTATTGGGTTCACTAACTCTAGTGCCAACTCCTCAATTCTTCTTGTCTGATGATTATAATCATTTACAGACATGTCCCTAAGATGGGACTCCCACTCCTTCCCCAACAACACTCCATTTTGGTACTACATTTCTGCATACCATTCCTCATTTGTGCTTACTTCAATTTCTTACTGCTTTCCCTTGCTCTTTATTTTTCCCTTCTTGGGTGTACTAGCTGGTTTCTTGGGTGCCATTTTCCAAAGGTCTTCTTCCCACTTCAATCACTTCTGTTACTCTGTCCTTCTACTCTCTCCAACCTTAGATCTCAAACTTGTGAAGAAAATTACTCACACCCATGCCCTAGTTCTTCAAACCCTAACTGGGATACTCCCTTCATAAGATGGAATCTTCTCACACTTCCTCCCACACCCGTGAAATCCCTTCCTTCTAGTTCACAAATCTGAACTAGCTACTCATGCTTCAATCCTTTCAAATTTTTCTTCACATGGATCAGTTTTTTGGAAGCCCTAGTTTGCAAAGGTGCAAAAAGTGCTTCATTCTCCTTATACGAAAAGTGAAAAATGAAGTGTCTCGACCCCCTTATTTATAGTTTTTCCCTTTTTGAGCATTAAGTGCTACTTCACCTACCATTGTACTTTCTTCATTTAATGTGGATTTTTCAAACAAATCTTAACTTAAGCACTTTCCCTCATGTGCCCAACCTGCAAGTAAAGTCCTCCAACCTTCTGGGGTGTAACCAATACAACCTGATAGGAGACTCTTACGCCCGCAAAACTAGCGCCAAAGGCACTTCTTCTCTCTTGATTTTTTCTCTCACCTACCTCATGTTGCTTAATGTAATTTCTCCTCCTTTGTACGTGGGATCTATAAGTAGCTTTATCTTGGCACCAACCATCCTTCTTCCATCTTTTCTCTCCATACACCTCTTTCAACCGGGCCATTCAACTGGGATTTTTAACACAAAATTCCTTAGTACTTTTAAGCATGCGCTCCTTCACATTACTCTAACCCACACTTAAAATTATGCACGGTCCTCTGTGTACTCACAAATTATCAAAAAGTAGCAATAAGGTTACCACTGCCCAAGGCGCAAAACAAAACAACAACGCGAAAGGGAAACACAAGAAAAGAAATTCATAAAGGAAAATTCTAAACTAACTGGAAAAATTACCTTATTTACAAACACCAAGAAGACTTATTTATAGTAGGGATTCATCCTACTCCCATTGAAGTTTTCAGGAAACTTCGTCCCATCCAAGGCTTGTAACTGGCACATGCCTGAATCAAGGATGTATGAGATTGTATAAGGACCCAACTAATGGAATTTCAACTTCCTAGGATAGCACAGAAACTTAGAATCATACAGTAAGATCATCTACCCAACCTCAAACTTCTTGTTTCTAATGTGGTGATCATGTCAAGCTTTGTACTTTTCTTTCTCTGTTGTTTGGCTCCACCTGGCAAGTGATCATCTCTCATCCAAATTCATTAACTCCTCAATTATTTCTTCCAGCGCTTTCTCATCAGCCAATGCTCCTGCACATGCTATTTGTAGAGAAGGTAACATGAATTCAATTGGTAGAATAACTTCCATGCCAAACAAAAATTGAAATGGTGTGGCTTTGTTCAGCCTTTTATAAGTTGTCATGTAAGCCCATAATACTGCTGATACTTTTTCATCCCAATCTTGTCTTCCGACATCACAAATTTTGGTCAGGGTATGGCTCAGTATTTTGTTGAATGCTTATGTGGTTCCATTTTCTTGTGGGTGATAGGGTGTATTCTTGTGATGAGCCACCATGAAATCTACCAACAGGATCCTCACGGTCTCATTCAAGAAATGTGTACCCCTATCACTAGTTAAACTCAAAGGACATCCATACCTTGTGATAATGTTCTCCCATAAGAATCTTGCCGCTATGGCTACTATGTAATCTTTAGTTGGGGCTTCCTCTACCCACCTGGTCAAATAATCCATGCAAGTGATGACATAGCATGACCCAATCCTATGTGCCACTAGTGCAATAGGGCCTACAAAGTCTATTACCCATTTCTCAAAAGGTTCCGTGCTAGAAATAGGGAGCAAAGGCATTTCATCTCTCTTTCTTGGTTTGCCAATGTGCTGATAATGGTCACATGCTTTACAATAGTCTTTACAATCCTTGTATAGGGTTTCCCACCACAAACTTGCCATTAATATCTTACGTGTGGTGGCATCACCTGTATAATGCCCACCCGCACTTCCTCCTTGTGCTTCCTCCAAGATGGTGAGGTGCTTATGCTCTAATACACACCTGTGTAAAAATTCATCACGTCCCAACTTGTATAAGTCTCCACTGATTAACATATAGGGAGTGGCATGTATGGCTAACTGCTTTTTCTCTAATGCTTTCATTCCTTCCGGCGCCACACCTTCCTTCAAAAATACTGCAATCTCTTCCAAATATGAGGGCGCACGCCCAAACCTAAATAGTTGCGCATCTGACATTATCTCCTCAATACTCTGTGCATCCTTCCCTGAATCAATTCTTGATAGATGATCAAGTCCACAATTTATTTTCCCCAGCTTCACTACAATGGTGAACTCAAAATCTTGAAACAAAAACACCCACTGACATATGCACCCTTACAGAATGGGATTTTTTACCAAATAATTTAACGCCATGTGGTTGGTGTAAAATATGAAGGATGTTGTCAGTAGATATTGTCTAAACTTGAAAAGTGCATATATCATTAATAATGCCTCGCGCTTAGTTGTGGTGTAGTTCTGCTCTACTGGTGTCAGCTTCCTACTTGCAAAACACAGAGGATGATCAATAATTCCTTCATCTGGCTGTGCAAGCACTACTCCAATAGTGGTGCCTGAGGCATCTACATGGACATGAAAGGGCTTGTCCCAAGAGGGAAAACATAAAATAGGCACAGTGACAAGCCTATCCTTTAATGTGTCAAATGCCCTCTGCTAAACCTTTCCCCAATGGAAGGAACTTTTATGTCTGAGAAGTTTCTCTAAAGGTGTGGTGATCTTGGCATACCCCTTGATGAATTTTCAGTAATAAATTGTATGCCCAAGGAATTTATGCACTGCACTCTGGCTAGTAGGCTCCCCTAACCCCATAATAACTACAACTTTAGTGGGATCTACCAGCAAGCCCTCCTTACATATGATATGCCCCAATAAATTCCCAAAGGGTGTAGCAAACACACACTTCTTAATGTTGAGGGATATCCTCAACTACCTACACCTCTCAAACATTAGCCTTAAATTGTCACAATGGTCTTTAACTAGACCATACACTGTCCAATAATCCAAATAGACCTGAAACAACTTATGGATGAAGTCCTGGAACGCTTACACCACCATGCGCGAAAAAATAGTAGGTGCATTCTTCAACCCAAAGGGGATGACCTTGTATGCAAAACTCCCCCACTCAATGGTGAAAGTTGTCTTCTCCTAGTCCTCCTTTGCAATCTGGACTTGGTGGTACCCTGAAAATTGATCTGTAAAGGAATAGATTTCACACCTAGTGAATCCTTCCAAAATTTCTTCAATGAAGGGGGTCAAAAAGGGATCAATGACAAAAACTACATTCAGCTCCTTATAATCCACACAGATCCTAATCCGCCTATCCTTCTTGATGTTGATTACCATTGGAATTATCCATTTTGATTCCTCCACTGCTTCAATGATCCTAAAAGGTATCATTATTGTCTATCTCCTCCTTAACCTTTATGCGTAAATTGGGATTCATCCAGTAGGGCCTCTTCGCAACTGGTTGCGCACCATCCTTCAGCTTTATCTTCATATCCCCCAAGGAATGGTGAATGATTTTGAGCTCATCATACCCACGCAGAAATAAATCCTCAAATTCGTGCAATAGATCAATGATATTAGAGACTTCCTTCTGTGACCAGTAATCTCCAATAATAGCTTCTTTAGGTTCTTCTCCTGAACCGATGTTAAGGGTAAGTGCACCAAGTTAAGGGACAATTAAGTAGGACATCAAATCCTGAATATTATTAAAAACCACTACATCGCAAATTTAGTCTTCCGTGGACTTGAACCATACAAGCTAAAACATATGTCATACATCAATGGTACCATTACACCAACTTTCCCTATCTCCTTTTAGAAATACTGATTTTAAAGTGTAACTAGAATAGGATAAATATCCTTTTATAACTTTTTACAAAGTAGGTCTTCCAACACTTGTTTCCCTAGTAAATGTTTATGTCTATCGTTCTAAGACTACATTTTGTTTCACTTATCAGAATGTGATAAGGCACTTGATACCATCTGCAACTATGGCCTTATCATACATGTTCAAAATGGCTTGGTACTTTGATAATCAATATTTTTTGAATGAAGGTTATGAGCTTGCCAAATGGAATCTGCTGGCATGTCTCTGAATGAATTCATACCACTTTCATGCGAAGCCTTCAGTGTAAAATACAACTATGTGCTACCTAGAGGGAAAGTGGAAAATCCACAAATTCATCTCAAGATAGACCCGTTCATCTAACTCTCACCATATGGAGAAAGCTGGGCTATCAATTCCCATGGTCATCCTTGATGGCAGTACGGCACTTATAGGCTCCTAAAAAAAAATGACCAAGTCATTGAAATTCTTGACTTCGTGCCATTCCAATATAGGCTAATCTTGTCCATTTATCCCACCATAGTGCCATTGTTGAGTAGGACATAGACTTCTGCATCCCTCTACGATTCCTTATCCCTCCACTGAGTTTTTCTAATTCCTATGAGTTTATGTATTGCTCAAGGAATCCTCCTACAAGTTGATATTATGGGTTGCTTATTTCCTCCTATGTACTGTCTATGTATGCACCCTTTTTACCTTGGTCACCCAACTTGCTGCAACTTACTGTTAATCAATTCTTTGTATTTAAGGGCTCATGCCTAGGTTTGCACATGCTAGACTAGTGGTATCCACTTCCTCATGAGCATCTACAAAATGGATAACTTTGTCAGTAATCTTTCTCTAGGTCCTCTCCATGAGTCACGTATATCCTATCCAGAACTTCCTTCCTCCTAAAGGTTCCAATACAGTGTGTCGACTTCCCATCAGCCTGGGTACTCTTTTGTTTCCACTACTTCTTATTTTAAAGTGCTGATCTAACTTTATTCCACCTAGTAACTCCAACATTGTATCTTTACGCCATGGATGCACTAGTAGCCCTGAGTAAGTCTGCACTTGATGAGCGTCCTTCAAAGGCCTTAGTCAAACTTATGCTCCCTAGATAGTAATAGTTGCATCCTTTAAAGGTTTGAATGGGCATCACCTTAGTGATTATTTGCCAAATTCAACACTTTCTGGTAGATGTCTTTGTAATGAGGTGTACCATCTAATGCGCATGCAATCCTGTAGTGTAGAATATTAACTTGTACACCTAGTGTTAATGGGATTGTTGGAAAGAGCCATCCATTTTCAACTAAACTCTCCATGAACTCCATTATCACTCCAAGGCTATGAGGGGAAAGAGTTTGCATTCAATCCTTCCCATGGCACTCTCCTCTGGCATGTGGGCACCTTGCTCCTACAACCATGATGACTAGTAAGAGAGAAATGATATTCTTTTGCCATTCCATTTTAAAGGCTCTCCCTGTACCCACCAGTGCCATCCTGTGTTGCCTCAGGACATCTCCTTAGCTTGTTCCTCCCTCCTGGATCTCTCCTTCCACTGATGCTTGTATTTCTCCTGCAAACTCTGAATGATCATCATAGTGTCTTGATAGGCACCTCCTTTTGATGCGAATACTCTGGGTACTTTCCATAAACTATTTCATCCTAGGCATAAAACAGGTTCTTCGCGCCTTTGGTATGGTCATTTTGCACCTCTCAGCTTTTCCATCCCATGTTATTCACCAAGACAGGCTCCAATCCATTCCCATGTTGTCACATGAAACCACTGGGTATTACTTATTGATTGAGCATCTTAAAATGGATAACTCATTCGGTGCCCTTATTATTCCGGTGTCCCTAATTTAGTGCACATATATCCAATTCTGAGAACTTCTTCCCCTAAAGGTTCAATATTGTCAATTCCACGAGCAGCTGCAACAGGTATTGGGCTCCTCTTGCTTTCAAATGATCTGTAGATCCTTTGTTGAAATAGGTTCCACAAAGGAGCTAAGTCCTTTTTCCTTGTTACCATGACCATAAAATCCTCCTCAAGTAACCTCATCCAATTGTCCATGTCTCGGTGCTCCTCATAATGACTTTGAAGATCCTCACCCTTGAAACTAGTGGTAACACTGGCTTAGCGCACCCCATAATAAGCTGCCTCATGGATCTAAATCAATGAGTCTATCAGCCCTTAGTATCATGGGTTGTCATAGGTACAACAAATCTTGAAGATGGCTATAATAAAGGTCTTCCAGATAGTGTGCCATTCATAAAGTGGGGACATCTACCTCTGCGCCATGGTCTCCATGAGGATTTTACTAAAGAGCCATCCATCTGCGTAACTATCATTCTGGGAAATTCTCCTTAACGTGCATATTCAAGGCTGTGAAAGGTCTGTGTGTAAAACCATAGCGAGTCTCATGGGCTGATCCTTTAGCGCGTGATACCTTTCTCTCAACTTCATGATCCTAACAAGGAATTTGATTTGGTAATTGCCTTAGCACAAATATCACACACTACCAACAACCTCGGTGCTAGGTCAGCTTTGGCAATGCCTCAACGTGGGTCCTATAAAATTTTTATGAGCTCCTCCCTCAAGGATGTGATCAATCCTCTGAAGAGCTACTGAAGCATCCCTTGCGAAGGATGAATGATCAAATCCATAATGTCCTGGATACAGATATTTTTGATGCACAAGGTATCAGTACTTTCCTATACACTCTTTGCCATTCCTTACTTAATCTATTTCAACATGCTGATGCTCTTCTTCTCAAACTTAGGAATGTGGCTTTTGCCCTTGATGTGTTCTTTAAAGTAGTATAGCTCCAAACCTTCATCCCATGTTACTTCGAGGCATCCAACTATGGGTGTGCTACCTTCTTAATACTGACCATTGACTATGCCCTTGTCTATTCTATGGTGCTGACTGATTCATATGCTCAAACAATTCTGGGAACTCTGCTCATACTTATGCTTCTTTCGGGACACTATAGAGCACTATCAACAGGTCTAGGGGGATTCTCATTTGTAATGACCTGTAGGTCCACAATTGAAACAGGTTCCACACTATGGAACTCTATCCTTCCTCCTCCGTAAGTTACCATGACCATAAAATCCTCCTCAAAAACCTCATCCACGTGCGCCTCCATCTGTGTGCTCCTCATAATGATGATCCTCACCCTTGAAACTACTGGTAACACTGGCCTGGCGCACCCCATGATCAATGGCCTCATGGATCTGATCAATGAGTCTATAGCCCTTAGTATCATGGGTTGTAGAGGTGAAAATCTTGTAGTAACAAGATACATTCTTCCAGATAGTGTGTTGTAGCAGGGGGCATCTACTCGCATCATGGTCCCCATGAAAAATTTCACAATCTACCGCCATGGTGTGTACTATCCTCTGGGGGAAATTATCCTTAACGTGCCCCTCTACTTCACAATCTGTGCACCAAAAACCACTGCGAGTCTCATGGGCTGAGTTTTTAGACAAATTTTCCAACTGCTTGGCCATAGCAGTAATCTGAGCCTCCAGTAACGGGCTAACAGAAATATCAACACTACCAACAACCTCGGTGCGTAGGGCAGCTTCCAATGCCTCACGTGGGTTTGTAAAAGTTTTATGAGATAAGGCCATTCTAAAAGGGGTGATCAATCCTCTGAAAAATAACTAAGCATGTTGTGAAGGATGAATATCAAATGATAATTTAGATAAGATATTTTTAAAGCACACATCATACTCTTGTACACTCTCTTCCATTCCTTGCTAAATCTCCTTCAATGTGCTGATGCTCTTCTGATCAAACTCAGGAATGTGGAATTTTGTAAAGAATGCGTTCTTTAAAGCAGTTTAGTCCACTATTGTCTGATGAGGGTCATACTTCCTATACCAACTATGCACGCACCCTTAAAACGTGGTTGTAAACTGACTAGCCTTCCGATTCTGGGGTTGTGATATCCTTTGCATGCCATAGTAGTTCACACTTGTGAACATGTTCCACAAAAAATGTAGAGACATTTCAAAGAAAACCTGGGGGGTGGTTGGGGCCCGAATCCTCTTGAGCTAGATCCTTGGTTTCCACCTGTGTTTCCTTTGTCACCTGATCCAATAGGTCCAGTAGGTCCTGAACCACTAGATTCACTAGGTCCTGAAGCACCAGGTCCACTAGGTCCTGAACCACCAGATCCACCAAAACAACCAGCTCCTATTCCTCCTCCACCAACCACCAGACCAGATCTACCAAGTCCTAAAGTGGTCATGCCAAAGGTCCCCATAGTTCCACTAAGCTACATGCATATGGTCTGCGACAATGCCCCACTACCAATAATATACCCCATGTCACTCCCAGATGTGAGACCAAAATCTTGTGTGTCTATACCTTTCCTGAAAATTCCTAACACTGGGTTGGTGTTTGCAGCCATAGAAGGCCCAAACAAGAAATTATACCTCCTGGGTGTAGACCAATCACTTCTAATGTAACCAACTAGACTGACAATATTTTCCCCCTGATCCAGAAAACCAAGTGCTAGGGTCCGGTCACTAGGAGGGCTCAGATGCGTGCTAACGGTTCTTCTCTCTCCACATGACGAACTCTCATCAAAAGCTGAAGGGGTCTCTCTTACGCACTTGCCAAGATGGGGTTGCACAGACTGCTCAGGTTCCATGTCCTCTACGTGAACCTCAAATCCTTCCCATAATTTCTACCACGATGCATCCATCACACCTATAACCTCAGGGTTTCTAGCAATATCCCTTTCATGGGCTTCACCATATTTGAGTCATATTTCCTCCCTATCTTTCTCCGCCACAACATCTACCATCTTCCTCCAACCTAGCTTCCTCGCCCAACACTTAAAATCATTTATCCAGCCATTGGAAATGCCTCTAAACTCATGGTAACCATCAATATTTTCATAGCTAGAGGGACAACACTTAGAAATGATCCTCTGGGCTCCCATAGAAACTCAAACTCAACAACCTCCAGACAAGAATATGTGGAAATGGCGTACTCCAAAGTGTAGCTAGCCAATACCCCTTTCCACCAATGATCCACAACATGGGTCCACATCATATCTGCATCCTACACCCTTTGGTATTCTTCTTGGGTCCACACACCCGATCCATAACACCAACTTTATCTAGATGCATAACCTGTGAGCCATTCATACAATTCTAATGGGAAGCAATAGAAAAAATTCTCATACAAATCATGGTAGAGATTCTCTTCTACCCATATATGTGCATCAAACTCAGGTCCAGTGTTGAATCTCTGAGCAAATTCATACTCTGTGCTCTTAAACCATGATTCAACACTAAAGTTAACCGTTCTGTCATTACTTACTACATAGATCCTGATGCATGTTATTTCCCACTACAACTTTGAAAATAGGTCTTAGAAACATAACCAAGATGTAGTCATCTTTACCCATATCACAAAATAAAGGAACCCCATGCACGTCAACCTATCACCCAGCTAAAGCTTGGTGCTCACCTGAGGCATGCACGGGTGCTGAGTCTCTCTTTTATGTGATTTCAGTGGGAAAAATCATCTATGCTTTGTGTTTAACAGACTTTCAAATGGATTTAGGACATAAAATAACCATAGAGCTCAATATGGCCTCTAGATCCTTGCATGGTTTTATCCTTTGTTGTTGGCACCTTTGTGTATCAAAAATTAGATGGAAACTTGATGTGAACCCAGCTAATCCAGGGTCTATCTTAATGATAAACTATTTTCACTAAGGTGACATTATGACATTTGTAATGTAGTATTTCATAAAATACTTGGTGTAAATATAAGCCTTGAAAGTGATTTATGATGTTACTGTTTATCTCTAGTAAATTACGAGCATAATAGTTCTTTTACTATGTATGTTAAGGATTTTAAAACTAGATAGTTCACTTAACGACCAAAATTGGAACTCGAATAAGATTTTATTTTGAATTAGAATTGATTTTGAGCTGACCATTCAGTAGTTACCTCACCTGATGGCTAATACTAGCATGGTCATATTTTCTTGGGTGAATGACTACAGTCGTTAGTCAATAACTTAATTATTTGAATTAAGGGAATCAATTTCCATAAATCTTGCATAAGCAACTTATGTGATCTATGCTAACATATTAACTATTATATATACTATATACATACATATATATATATATATATATATATATATATATATATATATACATATAGATTACAAAAAGGGAACTTGCTAAGTCTGAAGTAGAAAAATAACTACTTCGGGAGATTTATTAACTTTGTGTAATCAAGGAAGGGACAATCTAATCTTATAGCATGGTTCTTAACCTAACATGAGAACTTATTACTTGCGAATTTAGAGTTGATGTAACTCTGGCTATTTGGAAAGGATGTATAAATATAATTATTTGATTGAGTCCTTATACACAAAAGAGATGGGCATCTGAAATTGCTATTTGCATAAGTTTTTAATTGGTCTTTTAAAAACTATATACAATCTAAAGTTTCGAAATTAAATTAAGTGGTGAGTTGGACACCCCACCGCCAATATATTGTACTGAATTCTTTATTGTTTATTTATTGATCCACTGACCAAGTTGAGGGAAATAATATGGGTTAACTAAATTTAAATAGCCTTGCATGGCATGAAGTGCGACTTTGCTAAATTTAAAGAAAAGCTAAGAATAGTTGGTTTGTAAAAATTGGCGGCAAGCTCCTTCAACCACTGCAATAATGGCATTTAATGTGTAATAAACTCTCACTTTCCTTGGGAAATGTGAGGAAGGATTGGGGAAAGTAAGGTGGTTTTTGGGTATCAATTCATTTCATGGCTAGAAACTCGCAGAAGCTCTGCATGCAAAAATTGAACTGTAAGTTATTGCGAGTTTGCATGAGGAAAGCATCAGTGGAGTTGATTATAAAACAAGTTCCCAGACTCAATAAATAGTGAGGAATCATTGTAATCTATTGGATGAAGGAATTAATTTCAAAGGATTGGGGATTTCTGAAGAATCGTGAGAACATTGCAAGGAAAGAAATACTGGAGTAACATGCATGATACGCTCTGAACTTGTCATAATCTCTTGCTCTATTTAGTCATTTCACAAATAGAACTTTACCTGGATTGAAATTTGTATTCTTAATCCTTGGTGATGTGAAATCAATTTAATCCTTACTTCTGTAGAATTTGTTTGATCTTTGAGTGTGATGAATGCTGTTTGGAAACAAAGTAATGGTTGTTGGTATCAATGTGATTTATTATTGTGATGAGACAACATATTTCATGGGATGAATAAGGGTTACATCTGTATTCATCATTAAGTTTTGGCTTGAAATTTCTTGTGTGTTTTGATTTATTATTTCAATGTTGCAATTGAGTAAGGAATTAAACTGTAGAAAACCTTATTTTAAATGGTTACCCATTTCTCCTTGATTATATAAAATTAGTAAGATAATGTGAAAGAATAGAAGTTGATGTTTGAGAGGTTTTGTTGTTAATGACTTCCCTTTTCTGGTAATCATTATATTTATAGAATTGGGTTTGATTCTATTTAAAGAAATCTATTAAAGTGAAATCGTATTGGTTTTATTAGAGGTATCGTCTATGCCTAGTATATCTAATTTTAATACCAACAAATAGTGGTGTTAAGGGTAAATCAGTTGTATTTAATAATAACATCTATTTGGGGATAATGAGGGCAGCTGCAGTAAAATATTAAATCTGCCTCCTTGACCCTTGGATGGGCATTCTGGAATAACGTTAATGACTTAATCTTCGAGCTACGTATGAGTGCTCGACTGGATTTCTAGTTTTTCCCTATCATCAAATCATCGCATTAATGTTGCAAGGTGAGCACAACATCAGGCTGACTGTGTGTTGGTTACTCCAACTCATATTGATCTCCTTTTTGAATCAATATATTCAATGCCTTTGGGATTCTATACGGGTTGTGGTAATGTTATGTTTTAAAAAATGGGTATTGAGAAGATTAAGACCATCTTGTATGATGTAGTCATTCTTGTTTTCATTATAGCCTTATTAATAGAAATAGATATGCTCCTTGGAAACCCCGTAGGATATATTGTGAGCTATTTTTCTATTTAATGTTATTATTATGAATTTCTTAGCTGGGCTACCCTTCCAACACAAAGCTGAGGTTGAAAGTAAAGTTGATCTCGACTAGGAACCTCCATCCTATCGAAAGACTTGCAGTCTACTGTTGTTTTAAGGAAATAATCCTTATAGTTAAGCTGACCTTCTAGAAGCTTTTTCATTAGATCTTGAGGTCAAAAAGAGTTGAACAGTTCTCTTTATTAGGAATGTGATATCTAAACAAGTAGGCTGGTATTGGTAGTTGTTTTAATTTGGGATCTTTATGCTCTAGGCCATGCTTAGCCGTAGTTTTATTGATAACCTTCTTCTTGGATTCAAAAATCTGTAGTAAAGATTGTTGGTTATTTGTCACCAATAATGACCTACCATTAACAATTGCTAGAAGGTTTGGGAAATGATTTGGAACCATTTCATGAGTCTAGCTGTATTTCGTTCTTCCTTCAGGATTATGGAGTTCTCATGACATCTAAAAAGTCCCTTATCATTTTCTTTTGGGTTTGTCATGAATAATTTGTTATGCTCCAACTTTGTCCAGTGGAATGGTTTAGTAGAATTTTTTCATTGTTCTAATAGAGTCCTTGACTCAGTGAGGAGTAATGAAACCTTTCTTTTGAATTTTGTGATGAGAAAACTCATGCGTTTATGAATGCCCAATTTGGGCTAATAGGTTAAATTTCAGTCATGTTATCATGACTCCCTTTCATTAAAACATCTTGAAATGCTTTGGTAATTAATCGGTATTGTTATGTTGATAACCAGGCTGAGGAAAAGAAATTATGTTCTTTTTCCTAGTCTTGGAATGTTTAATAAATACTTAAGTTGAGGAAAGTATTGGTTATGTAACCTATTACTTGAATTTTACCTATTGCTAAATGGTAGGATGTCGTGAATGCTCTCTCTCATCCTTAAAGTTAATCTAATATCGTAATTTTAATTAAATACGCTTGATGTCTTAGTATTATTGCATGGACCTTAGTAGACCTTATGGGTGTATGAAATCCTTGTTGGATCTGTTAAGAATATTTGAGAGATTGCTTGAATGTGATTATTGTTATATTTATGGTTACTTAATCAATGAGTAAAAATGATTCCAGGCATGCAAGTATGGGATTGCATGAGTGGAATATTGATACTCTTATGAGTAGTCTTTTGATCACTTATGATTATCAAGTACCTTATAATTTAGGTGGCTGTTCTGAGTGACTAAAATAGTTGTATTGAAATGTAAGTTTGAAACTGATTTCTTTCTTAGCTCATGAAAGTGCTTGCTCTTGACATATTATAGAAATAATTTTTATCTTCTTAAGTTCTACAATATTGATTCATAAAAATAATATGAGTTCTTTTTATGAAATAATTAAGTAGATTATGTTGTTAAGATGAGTTGAGGCTTATCATGCTTAGTTCTTATGAACCGACTCATGCTAATAATTTTGCAGATAAATGGTGTGGAGAAAGAGTGAAGTATTTAGATGTGTATATTATTTTTATCAAGGAAAGGTAAAGATATGACTGAGTGGAATGTTCTTATATGAAGTACTTCTCCTTAGAATCTGGAAAGGCCTTGTTATTTAATGTCTCTGTATTATTAATTAAAATGAAATACTTCATCATGCTTATAGACATGAATTGTACTTATCTCTTGATTGAAATTAAGAAATATTTTTCTGTTGCAATATATTGTCTTATAAGTGATTGATTGGAAAATGATGAGTTAAGAACCAAAAATTTATCAAGATAGGTTATTAGTATCTTTGTCACTATTGTATTAAGTGTTAGTCTTAAATATATAGAAATTACTAGCACACAACATATGTGTGAACCCTAGGGAACATATAAGGAATTATGAGTGGACTGTTTCCTAAGAATATCATGATCTAACGAACCATACGTTAAGCATACTTGGAAATAGTTAAGGTTGCTAATGGATAACTGCCTCATTATAAAATGCAATTTATCAACCTACTTGTAAAGTTGTATTACATTCTCCAAAGGTTTTGTATAGGGTGTACTCAACCAGTTAAAGATATCTAGAAATATGATTGTCTAATCTTAATGGCAGCTGTTAAGTAAGTAGCTGGATTATCATGAAACCATGATAAGGTTATGATAATCAGGTACTTCTGTGCTATGGCTGTTTTATAAACTCAGGTTATTCTAGCTCATAACAAAGATATAAAAATGTAATATTGATTTCTAAGTGAAATCAACATTAATTCCTATGCAAGGATGTCACACCCAAGCAACAAGAGGAAGGGCTTATGGTAATCTAATATGAAAATATATTGAGTATGGTTCCACTATTCGGGAATTGCATAATTGTGATAAATTGTGTTATGAAATATTTTGCTCAATGAGATGAAATGTTTTTATTTAGGGGA
The DNA here is from genome assembly GCA_019776745.2 of Taxus chinensis. Classification (NCBI taxonomy): domain Eukaryota; kingdom Viridiplantae; phylum Streptophyta; class Pinopsida; order Cupressales; family Taxaceae; genus Taxus; species Taxus chinensis. The sequence goes on from CM034156.1 coordinate 348,444,196, forward strand.
TGTCCCATGATGCATCATTATGAGCACATAATCATGTGGATACAATGGAAGTAAGAATGGGAACATGTGTACTAAGTTAAAAAGAACATAGCATTAAAATCTCATCCCTAGTCAATACTATAATTATCTCTAAAGAGGATTAGAGAGTGGTCTTTTAAAAGGATATGACAAGGAAAGATAAATGGGTAAGTGGTTCATAAAAATATATCATATAGGCTACCTCAAATTTATCTTACTTGTTGGAGGTAGTAAAATAAATGAACGCTTGTTACTGAGCTGCAATTAAGAAAATTGATGTGCTTAAACTAAAAAGAGGATTCGCATTGATAGTCTATGGAACTTAATTCAAGGAATGAATCATACCTAATACTTAGCTTCATATAAGTACATATCCCTAGAATATGAAATAAGGAAGCATTAGCCTAAATGTTAAAGCCTGGACACGGTTTTTGAAACTGTAATAATAGTCATTGACATTGATTGTATTGTTTCCATCAATGGTTAACATGGGTATGAGATATTGAAAGGTAATTAAAATGTTATAGAGATTGGGGATCCTAGGATCAACTCAATCCTAACCTTAGGTATGACCCATTCATGGAGAAGGTGTTGTAAGTCCTAGGCTGTTCTATAATGATTACCTTGAAAACATTAAACACCATGCACCAATATAGAATTCTAGGCAGGTGAACTCACTGCATATACTACATAGTCATATCCCTATGGTGATGATTGTCACCATTAGGATACTACTGTTTAGCATCTGTAATGAGTTGTCTCACCAAGAGACTGGATTGTAGTATGGTGTTGTCCTAAGTACAAACCTTGATAGAGTTACAAGACATGTTGGACCTACTGGGTACGCACCCCTATATCAACCTATGATGGCTACGGGTAGATATGTGGGTGAGTAACAAGGTGAATTGTTACAAGAACACTTTCTTCCCATAGGCATCACAGGATGACATAGAGGTACGTCTTCGTGTAGGTTAAACTGGTTTGTACCTCATTCAAGGCTTGTAGCTATTTACAACATTAACATTTGTGAATCCATATAACTGAACAAGTGAATAAGGTGAGATGAAAAGATTCCAATGGTGAGTGTGCCATCATAGAATCGAGCATGGCATACATGACTCAGAAACTTTGTGCAAAGTGGTGTAAGCTGTTGATTACACTGTCGAGATTTCACCATTATCTAAGATGTGAGATGCCTGTGGATTTCATAGGTGGAACCCAGGTACACACTTAGGGGTTTTCACTTATATATCATATCCTATTAAAGGGGAACCAAAGGGTTACATTTTATGTATGGCTCTCATAGAGCATTGAGGGAGAATGAGTAGGTTCAACATTCTCTCATACAGATGCACAAGGTTCATGACAGTTATCGGAAATGGATAACATTAAGTTTTATGGAGATTTAAATATATGGGTATTTAAATCAGCTGTTAAAGTTAAATAAATTTAAAAAAAAATTCTAGAGCCTAAGTGACAAAAGTGGATGTTACATTTTGGTATCAGAGCTGAAGGTTGTAACTCTTGGACTCATTGGGTCCTTACGCTATTTAAAATTTTTATTTTGTTTTCAGAATAAAAATGGAAATGGGAAGGATGCAATTGGGGGAAGCATTGGATAAACATGGATCCTCTTTTGATCAAGATGATATTTGGAAAATCCGGTGGGCTAAAACAAAATCTGCTAGACACTCCCACTCATAAAAATGAAAAGGGTCATAAAAGTAATTATTCTTCTTCATCTCGGAATGCTAAGAAAATTTGGAGGAAAAAGCATAGCAAAAAAATGTGCTCTGCCAAAATTAAATTTACACAAAAAATTACAGTGATAGCCTATAGGAAAAAGCATAATACTATTACAAATGGAAAAGTTAAAGGCGGTAAATCAAGACCTGCTAGTGGATGTTTCACATGTGGCAATGGGCATTATGCCAACCAATGTAATTTAAAGAAGATGAAACAAGTCATGAGATGAAGAAGCATGCTGCAAGGGCAGTTAACAAAGGAAATATACATGTATCCCTAACAGGAGACAGAGAAAATTGTGAAGAGATCCATGAGATTAGTATTCTTCAATACTAAAAGAAAGAAGATATGGGTTAGTTGTACTCAATGAAAAAAAACTAGGTCAACAAATGTGAAGCCTAACTATTTCTGGTAATATGGAATAAAAATGCTCAATTTTTTAGCTTATGTCTGGTTAGGTAGCATTGATCTGAGGTGATTTTTCTGTATTCTGTCAAATACTTGATTTACATAATTAATATTCCAATTCCAAGGAACCTAAAAATATTATAATCGGTCTTTTTACCTTTAACAGTGGTTGTAATATATATATATATATATATATATATATATATATATATTGGTATATGTTACTTATGGGTTGTATTACTCAAGTACCCAAAGTTTTTTGGAATATCGTCACGTTGAAAGGAGGATCTTAGGTTTTAACTTGGGATCTCAGCAAGCTATCGCTTAAAACACTTAAAGGGTTTGATGATGGTTTGTTCTGGGTCAACTCATCTAAAAACATAGATAGAATGAGGTTATATTCAACTTCTGGTAATAATAGGATCAGCATCGATTCTGTGAATCCATTGTGGAGGTTTAATAGTGGAATAAATTTTTTTGAGGATGTCGAAGTCTATACCTAATAATATAACTTTGTTACTTAAATACTTCGAGAGGTTTTTGGCAATTTGGTTTTCTCAAACATCTATAAATTCATAAACCTCTTGCTTGAGGATGAGAAAATGTGTTGTCACTACTCATTCATGAGTTAATATTTGTTAAAATAAATAAAAAAATTCTTAAATAAAAAAATTTGGTAGATCTATAAGCTTGGATAACCACATTGACAACATTCTTCGATTGGACTAGGTATAGGAGATAAAAAGTGTAAGATATGTTGAGGTAGATGATAATTAAAATAGGAAATATTCAAGTTCAGCTGAACGAATGAATGTTGGTACCTTATCTTTTGACCCAATGTTTTGGAACCTCAAATCAAAAATTCTTTAACAGAGCTGAGGAAGTGATCTATTTGAATGAATTACCACGAATGCACACACTATAATCACAGAAGAAAGGAACAGTTCTTCCTTAAAGGGTACCAGGTAAGATTTTTTTAACTATATCCTCTACATATTAAATATATATATATATATTACATAAAAATGATTTACTTTAGTAAAGTAATCATGAAATAATTTAGACTGCATGACTATTTAGAGTCTGATAAGCTGATACATCTATTGAATTTAAAGTTTCGAATTTGAAAACTATAAAATTTTAGGGGAATAGTAACTATTCTGCAGAAATTATTTTTATATCCTGTGTGGAATTTTTTGGTTTCATTTGACAAGGACCACATCATCAGGATGACGATGCTTTTAAGAGGGGAGGTATGTAACGCCCTGTACTTTCATTACTATGGTTAAAGGAATGATAGGAAAAATGGTTTTATCCTTTGTTTTTGGCACCTTTGCATATCAAAAATTAAATGGGAACTTGATGTAAATAGGTAATCACGATAACCCGAATGGGGGAAGGATGATCTCCTTAGATGTTAACCATGTTAATCCAGAGTTTATCTTAATGATGAACTATTTTCCTAAAGCGACATTACCTCATTTGTAGCATAGGATGTCATGCAATCTCCGGTGTAAATTTAAGCCTTGAAAGTGATTTACGATGTTGTCGTTTATCTCTATTAAATTGTAAACATAATAGTTTTTAACTATGTATGTTAAGGCTTTTACAGTTGGATAGTTCGCTTAACGACCTAACCTGGAACTCGAATAAGATTTTATTTCGACTAATAATTTATTTTGAGCTAACCATTTAGTATTTTATGTCACCTGATGGCTAATACTAGCATGGTCGTATTTTCTTGGGTGAATGACTACAGTCATTAGTCAATAACTTAATTATTTTTATTAAGGGAATCAATTTCCATAAAGCTTGCATAAGCAACTTATGTGATTTACGCTAACATCTATTTGGGGATAATGAGGGCATCTGCAGTAAAATATTAAATTTTCCTCCTTGACCCTTGGATGGGCATTCTAGAATAATGTTAATGACTTAATCTTTGAGCTACGTATGAGTGCTCGACTAGATTTCTAGTTTTTCCCTATAATCAAATCATCGCATTAATGTTGCAAGGTGAACAAAACATAAGGTTGACTGTGTGGTGGCTACTCCAACTCATACTGATCTCCTTTTTAACTCAATATATTCAATGCCTTTGGGATTCTATACGGGTTGTGGTAATGTTATGTCTAAAAAACATGGGTATTGAGAAGATTAAGACCATCTTGTATGATGTAGTCATTCTTGTTTTCATTCCAGCCTTATTAATAGAAATAGATATGCTCCTTGGAAACACCGTAGGATATATTGTGAGCTATTTTTCTATTTAATGTTATTATTGTGAACTTCTTAGCTAGGCTACCCTTCCAACACAAAGCTAAGGTTGAAAGTAAAGTCGATCCCGACTAGGAACCTCCATACTATCGAAAGACTTGCAGTCTATTGTTGTTTTAAGGAAATAATCCTTATAGTTAAGTTGACCTTCTAAAAGCTTTTTCATTAGATCTTGAGGTCGAAAATATTTGAACAGTTCTCTTTATTAGGAACTTGATATCGAAACAAGCAGGTTGGTATTAGTAGTTGTTTTAATTTGAGATATTTATGATCTAGACCATGCATAGCCGTAGTTTTATTGATAACCTTATTTTTGGATTCAAAAATCTGTAGTAAAGGTTGTTGGTTATTTGTCACCAGTAATGACCTACAGTTAACAATAGCTAGAAGGTTTGAGAAATGATTTGGAACAGTTTCATGAGTCTAGCTGTAATTCATTCTTCCTTTAGGATTATGGAGTTCTCATGACATCTAAAAAGTCCCGTATCATTTTCTTTTGGGTTTGTCACGAATAATTTTTTATGCTCTAACTTTGTCTAATGGAATGGATTAGTAGAAATTTTTCATTGTTGTAATAGATTCCTTGACTCAGTGAGGAGTAATGAAACCTTTCTTTTGAATTTTGTGATGAGAAAACTCATGCGTTTATGAATTCCCAATTTGGGCTAATAGGTTAAATTTCAGTCATATTATCATGAATCCCTTTCATTAAAACATCTTGAAATGCTTTGGTAATTAATCGGTATTATTATGTTGATAACCAGGATGAGGAAAAGAAATTAAGTTATTTTTCCTAGTCTTGGAATGTTTAATAAAAACTTAAGTTGAGGAAAGTATTGGTTATGTAACCTATTACTTGAATTTTACCTATTGCTAAATGGTAGGATGCCGTGAATGCTCTCTCTCATCCTTAAATTTTATCTAATATCATAATTTTAATTAAATGCGCTTGATGTCTTAGTATTATTGCATGGACCTTAGTAGACCTTATGGGTGTATAAAATCCTTGTTGGATCTATTAAGAATATTTGAGAGATTGCTTGAATGTGATTATTTTTATATTTATGGTTTCTTAATCAATGAGTAAAAAAGGATTCCAAGCATGCAAGTATGGGATTGCATGAGTGGAATCTTGATACTCTTATGAGCAGTGTTTTGATCACTTATTATTATCAAGCACCTTATAATTTAGGTGGCTGATCTGAGTGACTAAAATAGTTGTATTGAAATGTAAGATTGAAACCGATTTCTTTCTTAGCTCATGAAAGTGCTTGTTCTTGACACATTATAGAAAGAGATGTTATCTTCTTAAGTTCTGCAATATCGATTCATAAAAATAATATGGGTTCTTTTTATCAAATAATTAAGTAGAGTATGTTGTTAAGATGAGTTGAGGATTATCATGCTCTGTTCTTGTCAAATTACTCATGCTAACAATTTTGTAGATAAATGTTGTGGAGAAAGAGTGAACTATTTATTTTTGTATATTATTATTATCGATGAAAGTTAAAGATATGACTGACTGGAATGTTCTTATATGAAGTACTTCTACTTAGAATCAGAAAAGGCCTTCTTATGTAATGTTTGTGTATTATTCATTAAAATGAAAGACTTTGATCATGCTTATAGACATGAATTGTACTTATCTTTTGAATGAAATTAAGAAAGATTTTCTATTGCAATATATTGTCTTATAAGTGATTGATTGGCTATTGATGAGTTAAGAACCAGAAATTTATCAAGATAGGTTATTAGTATTTTTGTCACTATTGTATTAAGCTTTAGTCTTAAATACATAGTAATTACTAGCACACAACATATGTGTGAATGCTAGGGAACATATAAGGAACTATGAGTGGACTGTTTCCTAAGAATATCATGATCTAACAAACCATATGTTAAGCATACTTGGAAATAGTTAAGGTTGTTAATGGATAACTACCTCATTATAAAATGTAATTTATCAACCTAATTGTAAAGTTGTATTACATTCTCCAAAGGTTTTGTATAGGGTGTACTCAACCAGTCAAATATATCTAGAAATGTGACTGTCTAATCTTAATGGCAGCTACTAAGTAAGTATCTGGATTATCATGAACCATGGTAAGGTTATGATAATCAGGTACATCTGTGTTATGGCTATTTTGAAAACCTAGGTTATGCTAACTCATAACAAAGATATAAAAATGTAATCTTGATTTCTAAGTAAAATCAACATTAATTCCTATTCAAGGACGTCACTCCCAAGCAACAAGAGGAAGGGTTTATGGTAATCTAATATGAAAATATATTGAGTATGGTTCCACTATTTGAGAATTAAATAACTGTGATAAATTCTGTTATGAAATATTATGCTCAATGAGATGATATGTTTTTATTTAGGGGATGTCCCATGATGCATCATTATGAGCACATAAGCATGTGGATACAATGGAAGTAAGAAAGGAACATGTGTACTAAGTTAAAAAGAACAAGCATTTGAATCTCATCCCTAGTCAATAATATAATTATCTCTAAAAATAATTAGAGAGTTGTCTTTTAAAATTCTATGATAGGGATAGGTAAATGGGTAGGTTGTTCATTAAACCTATCATGCTAGACACCACAAATATATCTTACTTGTTGGAAATAGTAAAATAAATGAACGCTCTTTATTGAGCTGTAATTAAGAAAGGTGATGTGCTAAACTGGAAGGGCGGTTGGCATTAATAGCCCATGGAACTTAATACAAGGAATGAATCATACTTAATTAATTCACTTTATATAAGTACATATCCTTAGAATATGAAATAAGGAACATGAGCCGAAATGTTAAAGCCATGATGATTTTTGAAACTGTAAGAATAGTCATTGACATTGATTATACTATTTATCAATGGTTAACATGGATATTATTATCCAAAATAAGCCCCTTGCTTATTTTTTGGCTGACTCCCTTCATTTCATTCCTCCCTTGTGCCTCAATCAGAATTTTTCACTTTTCAGGCACTCAAAACCTTCTGGAAGTGGCACCATTGGATAGAGCTCCTTCTCAGCTTTCCAGAAAGGTAAATTTTTCCTTTCTAACTCCATGAATTTTTGAAGTTATGGCTCGACGGATTTTTTGTGAGAAATTTTCCCTAGACAAGCTCATCGACCAATCAAAGCATGCCACATTGGCATTGGGTCATCGGGAGGTGGAGGAAAATTTCACATTTTCGCCAAGTATTGGCACAAAAGTAAAATTATGGCCCATAGGCCCTCCCACCAATCAGAGAATGCCACGTCATCAAGAAATCGGTAGAGTGCGGAGGGAGACTTGGAAATTTACCGAAGTGTTTAAGGGGGGCGTAAAGTAAAATTTTTCTCGTAGGCCCGCCAACCAATTGGGATGCACCATGTGTCTCAGGGGGCGTCGGGGGCCAAACTGGAAAGGGGAAGTTTGGAAAATTTCCCAAAGGTTAGAAAAAAGTAAATTTTTGCCCCCAAGGCTTGATAACCAGTCAAAGCTCTCCACGTGTCCTCGGCCTAGCGGAGATCGAAGACGTAGAGGAAAATTTTTTGTTTGGAAAAAATGGGAAAGTTTTGAAAGAAAAACCTGCCCCCTTAAGCTCGAGCCAGTAAAATCATGCCACGTGTCCACGTGGTGACAAAAAACACAAGGGAAGCCCGCAGAGAAAAATGAAAGGCAAGATCCACATCTAGTGGGATCACGTCACATGTCCATTTCAGGGAGGGTGGTCAAAAGTGGCAGAAAATTTGAGATGGGAGGCCCACGATGAATCATATCATGACATGTGGCCTCAGAGCTTCGGCCAGTGGAGAATTTTTGGAAAATTTTCCAAAGGCCGAAGCGATGGAAAATGAGACAAGGAAAGCCTGTAGCCAATCAAATCATGCCACGTGGAACTAGGACAACGAGGTGTGGAGATTTTTGGGGAAATTTTCCAAAACGCAAAAAGTGGGAAAATTTCAAATTTTTGGCCCGCCAACCCATTTTGGCCCTATTTTGCCCTAAAGTTTTAGAGGGGCATAACTTTCGATCCAGCAATCATTTTTTTGCGTTCTTTATATCATTAGAAAGCTGGTGAAATTATCTACTTGATTCCAAGCTCAATTTTATGTTTTGGTGGAGTTTGGAGAGAGAAAATTTAAAAAACACCTTTGGCACATGGAAATGAACAAAACTAACATTTCAACCACCTTTTTTAATGAAGTATGGCTCGCATTCTCTCCCAACATGGTTAAAAAATATCAAGGAATGGACTTTTGAGGGTGCCCATGTCGTTTTAATACCATTTAGTTAGTGGTTGGAGCACCTCTCACTTTTCCTGCATTTCTCTCTCCTGGGTTCTAATTTTCATTGTTAAAAGCTAGATTTGGCTCATTCTGTAGTTGTTGGATATTTTTATGTTTTGTAGGCTCCCCCTTTCACCCTAGAAAGTGATTTTGTGGAATATCATACCTCTTTCAAGACTACAACATGTCTTCTGCCTCTCTGTAATTGTAATGTATGTATTTTGATATTGGAAATGATAATGCAAGCTCTGTGAATGAGTTTCAATCCTTTTCTTGTGTTGTTTGACTCATTTACGATATTTCATTATATCTTATCAGTTTGTGCATGATGTTTTTCTACATTTCTGTAATCTATATCAATTTGCAGAAGTAAAATTTTCACCACTCCTTTCGTGTATCACCTCATTAGTATTAGTTTTATTTCTTCTGCATTCTCTATCCTTGTCCCCTTGGAATATAGAGTAGGATATCAAGTTTAAAACTCTGCAACTTTCAATTAATACATCTGATCAGAGGATTTGAGGAACCAACCTCTAATCTAGAGATTCTTTTCCCACTTTTACAAGTCCCACACTTGGGGAAAATATTCAATGTTGTGCAATCACACTGGATGTCCAAATATCAAACTAGAAATCTGATAAACATCTAGGGGTGTTGTTGATTTGCACTAACAGTTTTGGCATGCTTGGTGGGACCTTAGAGGTCTTCATCTTCATTACAAAAAAATTGATGTGCATTTTTTGTAAGTTTCTTGTTGAAAAGAGCCCTGAATTACACATGTGGCGACTCCAAGGAAGAAGAATCAACTGGTTTTAGCAGTCCAGACCTGAAAAATCATGAGAAGAATCACCACAAGGTCAAGAGTTAGAGAAGAATAAGTATTGTTTGAGTATCTGCAATTATCTCCAATAAGAAGACAAAGAGGGAGGATAATTCAAAGGTCTCCATCTCCACCAAATATAACTCTATCAACTCCTCCACCTGGTAGACCTTTCATCCAATCAACAAGGGTTCTAAGGCCAATCAGAATGGCACAACACAACCCATATGTCAATTTCACTAATAGCAGCCCACTTGCTCTCAATGCACAAAATCCAATCCCAGTTACAACATTGAAGAACATTCCATACTTTACTGGAGAGAATCAGACCACTCCTAGTGATCATGTCGAGGATATTGCCAATCTTTGTGTCATCCATGAGATTGATGAGATGCAAGTTGCTGTCAAACTACTGGCATCTTCATTCAAAGGGAAAGCTTTGCAATGGTTCAGGAGCCTTGCTTCAGGATCTATCCAAAATTGGAACCAATTATGTATAGCCCTCCATGAGTATTTTGGAGAAAAGGGAGATAACTTGTCCCTTTTGGAACAATTGACAACTATCAAGAGAGCTCCCAATGAGCAGCTGACCGACTTCAACTTCAGATTTCAGAGGACTTGGGAGAGAATTCCAATGGCAGTAAGGACAATAGTAGAAGGTTCTTTTCTATATTACCTTAAAGCTTTAAATTCTGATATTTCTATGTTAATTCAATCCATGGGAGGCACAACTATCCCTACTGCTTATAGCATTGCCATCAGAGCTGACAATTGTCTGATTGAAGCTAGTAAGCTAGCCCCTAGGCCTCCAATGCCATTGTATCCAAATTTAGAAGGTCCAAGCACTAGTCAAGCGCCTTATTTATCTCCTATTCCCACTTCTAAAAATTAGAGTTCAAGTGAAGCTTCTACTTCATCTGCTAGTGCCCCAAATGAACTTCAAGAAGTCATGAAGCAATTACAATATTTAGGTAATGAGATGGTTACACTCAAAAGGCAGAAATCCCAAAGTTTTAGACCTTCATATCAGTACCAAGCTTAGCCTAATAGGTAGCCATATTAGCCTCAAAGACCACCCAATCTAGCTACAAATCAAAATCAAGCAAGGCCTCCATCCAACAGACCATTTCAGCCCTACAATCCCAATGCTACATCTGCCTCTAAAGCACTAGTGCCAGTACAAAACAACATAGCTAAAGATTATGATTGGTGTTTCCCATGTAATGAACCTCACAACTAGTCTATGTGCTTTAATGGTGCTCTAAATCAAGCCTTAAAGGTAACAACAACTGGTGTGGAGGGTGAAGGGAGTCAAGGAAATAACCAACAACAAGAAACATCCCAGCAACAATCAGCTCCAAATGATACCACACTTGTAAACTGGCAGGAAGAAGACTTTTGTGGTATGAATAAAATAATATCTTAAAGTGCTGCAGCTAACGCAAGGTTAAAAAGAAGAAATTTGGGTGAAGGAAAACCATTGTCTCCAAGTGATCCACAACCTTATACCACTCCAAAAAATGTTGGCAAACTAAATGCAGTTCCAAACATGCAAGGACTACCTAGATCAGCTCCTAGACCAACTCAGATGCTAGTTGTTGTTGCCCATGTGCAAGGAATGAATGTTCAGGCCAAAGGGAAGTAGAGAGATGCTTCATCTCCATTCAACATCATTGATCAGATGAAGAAGACAAATGTAAACATATCAATGTGGGAATCACTATCCATCTGAGGCCAAAGAGATCTGCTACAAGCTACCATGAAGGACTGGTCAACTTCAAATCAATAGGCCCAAATGCAAGATAAGGTACTCACAAATGATGCCCAACCTAAAGGGAATCATGGAGGACAACAAGGTAAAATTTTGAAGCCCCCTCCATTCTATATTTCATTGATCATTGGGGACCAATTAGTACATAATTACATGATTGATTCTAGCGCAAGTAGTTCAGTAATGCCCAAACAAATCACTGATCAGTTGGGGCTCCAATATGAAGACATATCTAAAGGGGTAGTGTAATTGGATGGGACAGTAGTGAAAATAGTGGGAGTGATTAAAAACTTGAGTCTTACTTCGCATGCATGCCCCAACGTTGTTGTTTTGTAAGATGTCTCAGTGATAGATCTTCCACCACTCTTTGCCCTATGTTTGTCAAGGGATTTCATAGCTAAGATTGGAGGTTACTTATTCACTGATTGGTCACACATGTTGTTTAGAACAAGGTATGGAACCAAGGCCACAATCAGATCTGAGCCTCTTGCAAACTTTCACATTGAGCTTCACACTCCAAGCCAAATCAATACCAACTATTCAACGTTTGATCAAGAGGATTACCCAAGTACTGATGAAGCTTACACCAAGGTTGGAAGCATCCTATATTTGACTCTTGATTAATGGGCAAGCAAGGTGCATGCTTTTGATCCTTATCAAGAAATAGAGGAATCTAAGCTAGGAGTCTATTACATGCATGAAGAAAATCAACCTATTCCTAGCATCACCTAGCCAGACCACAAGGATGACAATGAGGTATGGAAGTTGTTCTTTAATGGATCAAGAAGTAGGAAATGCACATGAGGGAGAGCTATGATTTTTTCACCTCAAGGAGTTAAGTATTATTCATCTTTTAGATTTCAGTTTGCATGTTCTAAAAACACTGCTGAATATGAAGCTCTGATGCAAGGATTGCATTGGTCAATCAAGAGAGGAATAAAGAACTTGCAAGTCTTTGGTGATAGTGAATTGATTGTCAACCAAGTTAGAGGGCAGCATGCTTCCAAGAATGATATGCTCAAGTGCTACAAAAATAGGGTGTGGGATCTCATTGAATATGTTGAGGGATTTAGCATAAAATCCATCCCTAGAAAAGAGAACCAAGTTGTTGACAGGCTTGCAGCAGTTGGAGCAGCCTTTGATGTTGTTGAAAACATGAAGAAAGACAAAGTACAACCAAGCATTCATGTGATTTTAATTCATTCAGTGCCAGACAACAATGTAAGTTGGCAAGTTTTTGAAATTGATCAACAAATCATCCATTTCTTGTAAGAAGAGGCTGAGATCTCGGCTACAAATTAGGAAAAGTTAGAACAACAGTATGGTGATCAAGTGGTACAACTGAGAACCAACAAACTACCAACGAGACTTATCACTTTGGAGTCCATTTTCAATCCTAATGATCAATTTAGGAAGGAGAAAGAAAACATCCAAGTCAAGGGAGAAGATTCAGTGCCCATCTTGGTGGAAGAAGGCAAGTCATTCCAAATTGGTAAAGTGACAACTGAGAAAGAAATATATGAGTTCATACAGATTTTTCAAGAATTCCCTAATGTGTTTTCTTTGAGCTATGAATATTTGAAATGCTTCAATCCCAAGTTAGCTCAACACACTATTGAATTGGACCTAAGTGCTAAAACCATTAGGAAAAAACAAAGGCCAGTCAATCCACACATGGAGCCTCTCATGAGAAAATAATTGAATAAATTGATAGAGACAAGTATCATATTTCCTATCAAGCATTCTAGTTGGGTAGCCAACTTGGTTCCAGTTAGAAAGAAGAGTGGAGAAATCAGATTGTTTGTTGACTTCAGAGATTTGAATAGAGAATCTCTCAAGGATCATTACCCACTTCCTTCTATGGAGCAGATTCTACAAGTTATTGTTGGCTCTGAAAGGTTTTCATTGCTTGATGGCTATTCAGGGTACAATGAGATTATGGTGAAGGAAGAGGATCAGTTTAAGACAACCTTCACGACCAAATGGGGGACTTATGCATATAGAAAAATGCCATTTGGGCTGTCCAACGCTGGAGCTACATTCCAAAGGGAAATGGACATGGTGTTCAAGGATTTGATTAACAAAATGGTGCTGATATATCTAGACGATATCACTACTTTTTCAAAAAATGCAGCAGACCATCTGTTTCATTTGAGACAAGTGTTCCAAAGGTGCAGAATATTTGGGGTATCTTTGAATCCCAAAAAGTGTATTTTTCTAGCTCATGAAGGAAAGCTCGTTGGCCACATTGTCTCTAAAGAAGGATTAGCAATTGATCCAGAAAGAGTTGAAGCCATAAGAGCACTACCATTTCTAAGCCATAAGAAGGCCCTTCAAATTTTCTTGGGAAGGATAAATTTTATTCAGAGGTTTGTCCCAAATTTTGCAGCCCTAGTCAAGCCTATCACCAAGATGTTAAAGAAAATCATAGCTTTCAAATGGATAGCAAAAGGAAAGGTAAGTTTGAATCAATAAAAGAGGCCATCTCATAAGCCCCAACTCTCATTAACCTAGATTTCTCCTAGGATTTCATCCTCTATGCATTTGGAGGTGATGATACTATTTCTGCAATTTTGGTACAACAGAACAAAGCCAATGGTGAACATCCAATTGCTTTCTTCAGCCAAATCCTGGAGGACTATGAGGTGATATATTCCTTCATTGAGAAGCATGTTCTTACAGTGATCAGGAGCTTGAAGAAATTTAAGCATCTAGTTTCAAACAACAAGGTTCAATTGCTGGTTTCTCATGTGGGAGTTAAAGACTTCCTCCTCAATAAAGACCTAAATGAAAAGAGATCAGGGTGGATTACTTGTGTCATGGAGTATGACATTGAGATCAAAGTCACCAAGTTGGTTAGAGAAAAAGGATTGTGTGAGTAGCTATTCTTAAGCAAACAAATAGAAGCATGCAATGAGAAAGAGGTTGTTTTGGCATTTTGAGACAGCCATGAACAAGGAAGCACTCAAGAAGAAAATGATGGTGTCCTCACTCCTTGTTGGACCCACAATATAATGCACTTCCTTAACACAGGCCTATGCCCTCTAGAGATGAATAAAACCAAAAGGAGACACTTCAAATTGCAGGATGTCCCATATGTCCTTGTTGAGGGTGTTTTGTTCAAAAGGGATGTGAATGGAGTGCTGCTGAGATGCATTGGTACAAATCAGATTCACAGAGTGTTGGAAGAGTTCCATGGTGGATTAGTTGGGGGTCATTTTGCGCCAAGAGTGATAGCTCTCAAGATCATGAGGGCTAGCTATTTTGGCTCAATATTTTCAGTGAATGCTATGCATGGATCAAGAGGTGCAAGAATTGTGCATTCTTCATAGGTAAGGAGAGACTAGCCACCCTTCCATTGCATCCAATTTCAGTTGACCAACCATTCATGCAATGGGGTTTAGACTTCATTGGAGTCATTAACCTAAATTTAAGCCAAGGACACAAGTGGATTCTAACAGCAATAGATTACTTCACCAAGTAGATTGAGGTAGTAGCACTCAAGGAAGCAAATGAATCTAGCATCCTAGACTTCTAGGAAGGGATAACAACTAGATTTTGCATACCTACTACAATAATATCATATAATGCATTGGCATTCATTGGATCCAAGGTGACTAAATGGGTTGTCAAGAATGGGATCTACCTAAGCACTTCATCAAATTATTATCCTCAGGGTCATGGCCAAGTTGAATCTACAAACAAGAACCTGTTAAGGATCATCAAGAGGACTCTTTATGAGAATCAAAGATCTTGGCATACTAAATTGAAATCATCCTTGTGGGCTGATAGGATAACCCCCAAGAGATCTACAGGTAATTCTCCATTCAAACTTGTTTATGGAAGAGAGGTAATTTTTCCCATGTCACTTGAGTCGCCAACATTGGAACTCATGAAGAAATTGGAGTTGTTGGAGTTTGGACCCATGGAGGTTAGGTATGTAGGATTGATGGAACTCTAAGAGATTAGAAATTAGGCATCCCAAGCAATGGAGAAGGATCAAGCTTTAATCAAGAAGAATTTTGATGAGAAGGCAAAGGATAGATCTTTCCAAGCTGGGGATCTAGTGTCAAAGTGGGATGCAGACAAAGCAAAATTGGGGAGGCATTCAAAATTTGATGCCATTTGGAGTGGCCCCTACATGGTCACAAAGTGTAAGGACAACAATGCCTTCCAATTGTCTACATTGGATGGTGAAGAATCACAAATTCCAGTCAATGGAATCCATCTGAAGCATTTCCACTGAATGAAAATTCTACACCTTGTATATAATAGCTTAGGTTTTCATTCCTCCAAGTGCTTATGCACACTATTTTGTTGTAGTTTAGCTTTGTTTTCCTAAGTACTTTTCCACAAGCTTGTTGTTCCTGGGATGTATTTTTCAAGCCTTGCTCCAAATCAAATGGTGTTCTACCCTCCATCTTCCTCCTTGCATTGTTCTAATCAGTTGGGGGTACCAAGTAGAGAATTTGATGACTCCATGCCCAATGGATTGCTTCAGGGAACTAGTAACTTCATCCAGTATGTAGATGACCCCTCTGAGTCACCAAATTGTTATCCAAAATAAGCCCCTTGCTTATTTTTTGGCTAACTCCCTTAATTTCATTCCTCCCTTGTGCCTTAATCATAATTTTTCACTTTTCAGGCACTCAAAACCTTCTAGAAGTGGCACCATTGGATAGAGCTCCTTCTCAGATTTCTAGAAAGGTAAATTTTTCCTCCTAACTCCATGAATTTTTGAAGTTATGGCTCAGAAAAGTTTTTGTGGAAAATTTTTCCTAGACAAGCCCTTTGGCCAATCAGAGCATGCTATGTCGGCATCGGGTCATCAGGAGGCGGAGGAAAATTTCACATTTTCACCAAGTATTGGCGCAAAAGTAAAATTCTAGCCCGTAGGCCCTCCCACCAATCAGAGAATGCCACATCATCAAGAAACTGGCGGAGCACGGAGGGAGACTTGGAAATTTATTGAAGTTTTTGAGGGGAGCGCAAAGTAAAAAAATTTCCATAGGCCCGCTGACCAATTGGGATGCGCCATGTGTCCTAGGGAGTGTCGGAGGCTAAATCAGTGAGGGGAAGTTGGGAAAAATTCCAAAAGGTTAGCACAAAGTAAAATTTTACCCCTAGGGCCCGCTAACCAATGAAAGCTCTTCATGTGTCCTCAACCTGGTAGAGATCAGAGACGTAGAGTAAAATTTTTCGTTTGGAAAAAAGGGGAAAATTTTGAAAGAAAATCCTGCCCCCTTAAGTTTGAGCCAGTAAAATCATGCCACATGTCCACATGGTGACAAAAAACACAAGGGAAGCCCACAGAGAAAAATGAAAGGAAAGACCCGCATCCAGTGGGATCACGCCACGTGTCTAGTTTAGGGAGGGTGGTCAGAAGTGGTGGAAAAGTTGAGATGGGAGGCCCGCAACGAATCATATCATCACATGTGGCATCAGGGCTTCAGTCAGTGGAAAATTTTTGGAAAAATTTCCAAAGGTTGAAGCGATGGAAAATGAGGCAAGGAAAGCCCACAACAAATCAAATAATGCCATGTGGCACCAGGACAGTGGGGTAGGGAGATTTTTGGGGAAATTTTCCAAAACGCAAAAAGTGGGAAAAATTCAAATTTTTGGCCCGCCAACCCATTTTGGCCCTTTTTTGCCCTAAATTTTAAGAGGGGCATAACATTCAATCCAGAGCTCATGTTTTTGTGCTCTTTATATCATTGGAAATTTGGTGAAATTCTCTACTTGATTCTGGGCTCAATTTTGTGTTTTGGTTGAGTTTGGAGAGATAAATTTTGAAAACACCTCTAGCACGTGGAAATAAACAAAACTGACATTTCAACCACCTTTTTTAATGAAGTATGGCTCGCATTATCTCCCAACATGGTTAAAAACATCAAGGAATGGAATTTTGAGGGTGCCCATGCTGTTTTAATACCATTTGGTTAGTGGTTGAAGAACCTCTCACTTTTTCCCATGTTTTTCTCTCCTGGGCTTGAATTTTCATTATTAAAAGCTAGATTTGGCTCATTCTGTAGTTGTTGGACATTTTTATGTTTTGTAGGCTCCCCCTTTCACCCTAGAAAGTGATTTTGTGGAATATCATACCTCTTTCAGGACTACAACATGTCTTCTGCCTCTCTGTAGTTGTAATGTATGTATTTTGATATTGGAAATGACAATGCAAACTCTGAGAATGAGTTTCATTCCTCTTCTTGTGTTATTTGATTCATTCATGATCTTTCATTATATCTTATCAGTTTGTGCATGATGTTTTGCTGCATTTTTGTAATTTTTGTCAATTTACAGAAGTAAAATTTTTACCACTCATTTGGTGTATCACCTCATTAGTATTATTTTTATTTCTTCAAACCCTAAACCCTAAACTCGAGTAGGATCTCGAGTTTAAAACTCTGTAACTTTCAAGTAATACATCTGATCAGAGGAGTTAAGGAACCAAGCTCTAATTCTGAGATTCTTTTCCCACTTTTACAAGTCCCACACTTGGAAAAAAGATTCAATGTTGTGCAATCACACTGGATGTCCAAATATCAAACTAGAAATATAATAAACATCTAGGGGTACTGCTGATTTGCACTAACAGGTATGATATTTTGAAAGGTAATTAAAATTTTATAGAGATTGGGGATCTGGGGATCAACTCAATCCTGACCTTAGGTACGACCCATTCATGGAGAAGGTGTTCTAAGTCCTAGGCTATTTTGTAATGATTACCATGAAAACATTAACACCATGCACCAATATAGAATTCTAGGTGGGTGAACTCATTGCATATACCACATAGTCATATCCCTATGGTTATGATTGTCAGCATTATGATACTATTGTTTAGCATCTGTAATGAGTTGTCTCACCAAGAGACTGGATTATAGTATGGTCTTGTCCTAAGTACAAACCTTGATAAAGTTACAAGACATGTTGGACCTCCGAGGTACACACCCCTATATCAACTTATGATCACTACGGGTAGATATGTGGGTGAGTAACAAGGTGAATTGTTATGAGAAAAATTTCTTCCCATAAGCATCACAGGATGAAAAAGAGGTACGTCTTCATGTAGGTTAAATTGGTTGTACCTCATTCAAGGCTTGTAGTTGTTTACACCAATAACATTTATGAATACATATAACTGAACAAGTGAATGAGGTGAGATGACAAGATTCCAATGGTGAGTGTGTCATCATAGAATTGAGCATGGCATACATGACTTAGAAACTTTACATAAAGTAGTGTAAGCTACTGATTACACTGTCGAGATTTCACCATTATCTAAGATGTGAGATGTCTGTGGATTTCATAGGTGGAACCCAGGTACACACATAGGGTTCTTCACTTATATATCATATCCTATTAAAGGGGAACCAAAGGGTTACATTTTATGTATGGCTCGCATAGAGAATTGAGGGAGAACGAGTAGGTTCAAAATTCTCTCATACAGCTGCACAAGGTTCATGACAATTATTGGAAATGGATAGCATTAAGGTTTATGTAGATTTAAATATATGGTTATTTAAATCAGCTACATAAAGTTAAATAAATAATATAAAAAAATGTAGAGACGAAGTGACAAAAAGTGGATGTTACACATACTTTGCATAAAATGAAAGAAAACTTATGAAAGAGATGTATGCATCAAAATCATTGATATTCATATATATAACAGGAAACTTCATTACATCCATGGAGCCATTACAGAGGGTCATAGAGAAGTAAACCGCAGTCATGCATTGCAATTGGACTAATGAAACTATGCTACCAAAAATAAAAATTACAATCCCCTTTCCAAATACATTCTTCCCCAAGTCCAATTACTCACTAACAGAGTTCTTGTAGTATTTCTACAGAGCTCCACCCAAACTCTAAGTCTCTCTATTTACTCTATAGGCACTTGTATTTATAGCTTTTTTGGACTGCCAAGTCATCCTCTAATTCCCTCGGATCCAATGCCAAGTGTCTAAATGTGGTGCCCCATGTGATTATGCTCCTCCAGGTCTAAGCTTCCCACTTTATCTGATGATGTGCTTCTAGAATATTCTACCACCAGCATGCTCCTTCCTGGGCCAACCTATCACCAGGCTGGCATATTATCCACACATAGTCAGGTCATGATTTTCATGTGTTCTACCCTAAACGTCCAATTTTTCTAAGTCTCGAACCCTTGGTTATGTCCACGCATGCTACGCACACCACGGGCTTTCTTAAACCCAATTCTTAAATGCCACCTTACGTGCTTTTTCCTTGCGTTCCTTTCTTTAATTGAGGCCCTTGTGCACCTATGCACCTTCTATAGTTAGTCAATAATCTAGAGTCCCAGAAAATTTCCCAAAGGGTTTGTGAATTTAGATTCAATTTTTAACCCAAAAACCAATTCCAAAAGGGGAAGGCCAATATTCAAGTCAAAAAGGAGGATTCTGAGCCCATTTCGATTCAAGAATGTAAGACGCTCCAAATAGGCAAGATGATAAGTGAAAAGGAAAATTATGACTTTTTGCATCTTTGCTAAGAATTCCTAGACATTTTCATGTGGAGATATGATGATTTGAAGGGTTTTAACCTAAAATTGGCACAACACACCATTAAGCTGAATTCGGAAGCTAAACCCATCAATAAAAAGTAAAGGTTGGTCAACCCTCATAGAGATCCTCTCATGAAGGAGTTGAATAAGCTCATTAAGGCGAGTATCATTTTCCCAATAAATCACTCAAGTTGGCTAGAAAATATAGTGTCTGTTAGGAAAAG
Organism: Taxus chinensis; assembly: GCA_019776745.2. Classification (NCBI taxonomy): domain Eukaryota; kingdom Viridiplantae; phylum Streptophyta; class Pinopsida; order Cupressales; family Taxaceae; genus Taxus; species Taxus chinensis. The sequence goes on from CM034156.1 coordinate 348,464,268, forward strand.
GAATGGGAAAATTAGGTTGTATGTAGATTTTTAGGATTTAAACAGGGCTTCCCTCAAGGATCACTATCCATTACCCTCCATGGATTAGATTCTGCAAGTAGTGGAGGGTTCGGAAAGGTTCTTCCTACTACATGGATGCTCGATCTATGATCAAACTATGGTGAAAGAGGAGGATCAGTTCAAAACATCCTTCACCACAAAATGGGCAACATATGCCTATAGGCAAATGAAATTTGGGCTATCAAACATTGGACAAATTTTTTAATGAACAATGGATATGGCATTTAAAGGAATTCTAAAAAAATAGTTCTTGTCTATCTTAATTACATCACTGTATTTTCTACAAGTGCAAATCACAACCTCTTCCATATTTGACATGTATTACAAAGGTATAGGAGGTTTGGACTGTCCTTGAATCCCAAAAAATTACATATTCATGACACACGAAGGTAAAATTTTAGACCACATCATGTCAAATGAAGGATTGACAATTGATCCGGAGAGGGTAGAAGCCACTCATTCTCTACCATAGCCAAGTCATAAGAAGGTTCTCCAAAGCTTCTTGGGGAGAATAAACTTTGTTCAAAGGTTTGTACTATATTTTTCCACTCTTGTGAAGCCATTAATGATTATGTTGAAGAATAATTTGGCTTTCAAATGGACATCAGAGGGAAAATATATCTTCGAAGCTATCAAGCAGGCTATATCTCAAGCTCCAACTCTCATTAATCCATCTATGCAATCTTGGTACAACAGAAAAAAATGGTTTGAAGAAACCTATTGTAGTCCTTAACCAAAGCTTGGAGGGCTATGAGGTGAGGTAATCTTTCATTTATAAACATGTCCTCATAGTTATTAGAAGTCTAAAAAAGTTCAATCATTTGATCTCAAATAATAAAATTTAGCTTCTAGTGTCCTATGTAGGAGTTAAAGACTTCCTCTTGAACAAATATTTGAATGAGAAGTGGGAAGGTTGGATCACCCGTGTCATGGATTATGGCATAGAGATCAAAGTCACCAAATCAGTCCATGGAAAGGGGCTATGTGAGAAACTAGCTTCTAATTAACATGTTGAGGCAGGTGATCAAAGACAGGTTGTTTTGGTATTATAGGATAATCAACAGCATGTAAATGATGGCATGCATACTCCTTGTTGGACTCAAGATATGATAAATTTTATACAGACATGTCTGTGCCCTCCAGGGATGAGAATAGGAAAGAGATGGTATTTTAGAATTCAAGTCATTCCATATGTGTTGATTGATGGTGTTTTGTGCAAGAAGGATGTGAACGGATTCCTATTAAGGTGCATTGGGACAAATCAAGCTGAAAGAGTGCTGCAAGAATTTCATGATGAAGAGGTGAGAGGTATTTTTTCTCCATGAGTGATGAATCTCAAGATCATGAGAGCTGGTTATTATCAGCCTACATTCTTTAGTGACTGTTATGTTTGGGTCAAGAAGAGTATAAAGTGTGCCTTCTTTACAGGTAAATAAAATATAGTAGCGTTTCCAATTCATCCCATTTTAGTAGATCCTAACTATGACACATTATTTCACCAAGGGGACTGAGGTAGTTGCAAAAAATGAAGTAAATGAGTCTAGCATACTGGACTTTTATGAAGGAATAGTGACAATTTTTGGGGTACCGACCACTATTAAATCAAAAAATGCTTTGGCATTCCTTGGTGCCAAGATCACATAATGGTCTGTTAGGAATGGAGTGTATTTGAGAAGCTCCTCACCGATAGGGTAATTGGTAGTCAGATTCCACACATAAGAACTTATTGAGAATCATCAGGAGGACCTTAGATGAGAACCAAAGAACTTGGCACACTAATTTTAAATCAGTCATGTGGGTTGATAGGATTACTCCCAAGAGGTCAATAGGGAACCCTTCTTACAGGTTAGTCTATGGAAGGGAAGTAAGGCTGCCTATATCCTTCAGGTTTCTCACATTGGAGCTCATGAAACAACTAGAGATATCTAAGTTTGAAATCATGGAATCTAGATATGCGGATCTCATGGAGTTAGAGGAGATGAGGGAAAAATCCATGCAAATAATGGAAAAGGATCAATATTTAATCAAGAGGTGATGTGACAAGAAAGCCAAAAGTAGAACCTTCCAAGAAGGGGACTTGGTTCTGAAATGGGATGAAGATTGAGCTAACGTAGGCAGGCATTCAAATTTTAATGCCGTATGGAGATTTCCCTACATGGTCACAAAATGTAGAGACAATTTTTTTCCAGTTATCTAAGTTAGACAAGGAAGAACTATTGATTCTAGTCAATAAAATCTATCTCAAGCATTGTTATTGAGTGGAATATCCCTTGTACATACTAATTTAGATTTTAAATTCCTCCAAGTAATTTTGGCACATTATATGTCTTTAGTTTAGTTTTAATTTTGTAACAATTATTGGTGAACACTCTACATGTTCCATTTGGGACATGTATTATCTCTCATGTTTGTGCATAGTTGTTCCTTATTAATCTTGCACTTTTAATTTTTAGGAAAGGTTTTATGGAAGCTACAGATTAGTACTAGTCCATGTAGTGCTTCAGAAGGATTCAAGGGAGGATTTTTAATGATAGAACAATTCATGTTCTATGATGAATCCATTCCTAATTGATGCTTAGAGGAAACTGGTCTCTCCATCTAGCAAGAAGATGTCCTATGGAGGTTGCCAAACTGTTATCCCAAATTTGTAGCCCTACAAATTTGGGATACCAATTCAAAATTTGAAGTACATGCTTATGAGATGTGTAGATGGCCATCCAATTCAACCCCATTAGAATAGAAAGTTATCATGTGTTTTGGTTCAGTTAATTTGGTCTTTACTTATGGTGAGCTAGCTCGTCACAAAAAATGTTTGAATTGATAGTTGGGATTATTGTGAAATTGGGAAAGACATATGGATTGGACGGGTCATGATTTTATCAAATGGGTTGGACTATTAAATAATTTCTTAGTCAGGTTGGATGGGTTACAAGCTGGTCATCTGGGTTGGACAACAAATATTAATGGCATCTAACCCCCAGGTTGGTCGGATAGGTCATACGGGGGTTTGGTTGGATGGGTTATAGGTGTGTCGAATGGGTTAGATGGGTTGTAGGTGTGTCGGCTGGGTTAGATGGGTCACAAGTTAGACAACATCCAACCCATATTATGGAAGGTATTTGGTTGAATTAGATAGAAGGAATCTAACCATTTTGGGTTGGATGGCACGGTGAGTTCACGGGTTGTCATGTGGACCATGTACAAAGAGGTTAGTTAATAGGGTAAGACATTGTCCAACCCCTTCAGGGTTAGTAACATAGGGATTAGACAACCAACTCAGATGGATGAATTGAATTAGTATGAAATGGTTAGTTTAGTCATGAGGTTATTTGGCTTGTCATTTCATCAGATGAAAGTATGGTCAATGACCAGAAACATGTATGGCTACAAAGTAAGACATCATCAAAATACAACACGATTAGACAACCATCAAGTTAATTGACCTACTCACAATTGCATGGATAATGGTTAGATGATTGTCTAACCCAAATATGGAGAAGAACTCGTAGGCCAAGAAGTTATCTCAAAGGAGGTTGTACGGCTCAAAGAGGATGGGCAACGTCCAACCCAACATGGTTGGATGAACCGCAGAATGGATGAGTTACAAGACACGCGAGGGTAGATAAATGAATGATAGCCTAAAAACTAGAATTAATGAGGCATGGCACCCTTGACCACTCGTGGAAGAAAATTACCAAAATTAATGGTTTCCCATACCTCTTTAATGCATCCTTCTAGTTGTTGACCCAAATTTCCTATATATTGTAAAATTCACCTCATTTTAAGGAGAGATTTTATGAACAGTGAAAGAACTCTATCAAAATTGTTGCAGAGATATTATGAGCTAAACACCTTGGCTTTAGGCTTATTGTAAAGCATTTTCCCTTCTGTTTATGTTATAATGGATTATGCATGTTTGTGAGAAATAAAATTAATGTTTTATGGTCATTTTCTCCCTAACTTGTATGAAATTACATATTTTACCTTCCATTATATTTACAATTATATTATGCATGTATCTATCTCTTTGCAAGGTTTGTAGTTTGTTATGATTTATGAATATAGGGAATTGAATATTGTCTTAGACTATGGCACTTCCACTAGCCATCTCCTAATTTTTTTTCTCTCTATATTTCATTCGCTCAGATTCTCACATCCTTTCTTGGTGCATCACCTTCACTTAGAGTAGTTTTATTTCATGCATCTCTGTATCCCTGTCTCCTTGGAAAGCATTAGGATAAGATTTGTTTAGCTTTCCATTCTTTGTAATTTGGATAAGTTGTAAGTAGATTAGAAGAAGAAGTCAGATTTCTCTATAGGTTTATCCTACTTGTAAGGTACCACACCAAAAGATAATCCCATGTTATGTAGGTTGCACTAATTGCCTTATACTCAAAATTACAAGCAATCAAGAGTGTTATTATTTTGCACTAACACCCGCCACATGACCTTTCAAGTTCTTATTCCACTTTTGAATTTTTATCTTTGTAAGAAGTGAGTAAATAAATCACATTTTTATAAATCAAAAGGGAAGTTTACAATACACATTAGAGAGATATTTAAGTGAATGAGATGAAATACCATGATTTTATACAATGAAGAATTATAAAAGGGTAAATAAGAAAGAGGGGGAAAGAGGGAGAAGAAGAAGTGAGTTAAATGCTCTGATGTTGATGAAAACCTAAATGATAGAGAAATTAAAAATTCCTGATCCCTAAGGGAGAGTTTCCATAATGAACTATTTTCCTTTGAATTCCTTTCTGAACTTAGTCACCACAAGTGCCACCTTGTCTTCTTCTGAAATGCAGACAAAACTCAACACCTTAATCCATTCCTTAGAAACCTCACTGATATCCTTGTACTGATTAGGCCATTATTTTTTATCGCTTACAATGTTGGAAAATAGTTCATATGATGTTGGTAAGGGAATCTAAGGTATATTCATTAAAGGAAAGATGATCACACACCTCTTTCTTAACCAACTCTTGAAGAGAAAATGTAGACACCTAAAATCCACTTACACAACCTTCAATGCTAATATTGCACTAATTATCCTATTTCTCATCATTTCCATAATAATTAGTGATTTTCCACTAATTAGCTAACATTCCTCTTCATATTGATTAATTAAAGACCTTTCATTAATTAATAAGCCTTTCTATCATTAAATATGTCAATTAACGACCTTTTGTTTATTAATATTCGCTTCTATATGGGTTAATTAATTACACTCACAACTCTAAATCATTAAATTACCATTTATTGGATCAAATTCCTCTCTTACATCCCTCAAATCATACTAAGTTTCCTCTAATTAGCTTCTATAAGCTTACCTTTACCTATTAATTAATCACCTTTAATTAATTAAAACTTCCCCCAACTTCCATGACTTACTAATGATAAATTAAACTCTTCTAAATCAATATTACCTTTTATAAAGCAGCCTTATCCATTCCCAATCTTGTTTTACCTTTATCCCACATTCATCAATTTGCTAGCCTTGCCTCTTCATGCAGGCTATATAAAGAACCATCCTTCTTACCTTTCTTCTTACACCATGATTTGAATAGTGAAATACTATAAGCATTTTGATCTTGAGCCATTCTCCATTATTGGAAATAGCTTCTGCATCTTGCATCCTTTCACTCAAAATTGAGTAATATGGGAAGATCCAAAATGGCCTTGTAGCCATTCTTGGTGAGATTTCATTCTCAATCCTTGAGATCAAGAAACAATCCACTTTGATTGATTTTTTTCTTCTTAGGTTCATAGTTTTAAGTTATCAATCGTAAAAAGTAGGAAATAGCTTAGCATGTAGTTTCATTTATGCATTGAGGAAACATTCCCTTTAAGCTCTTATCTTGATGGTTCATTGTTTAATTAGAATTTTATTTCGAAGCTATGTAGATATTAATTTCAATTTATATCTTACTTAATAAAACATGATCACATTTGGCATGCCCGATGGGACTTACTCCATTGTCCTTTGCACTTATTTTCAAGTTTTTGTAGTTAAGTTTCATTTTTGGTTACTAACCCTCTTTTACACATGTTGATCTAACTTATAATTCTTAAATTTTTTGTTGAGTATTCATTGTAGGTATAAAGGAGGTGAAGTTATTTCAAAATTATAATTGATGGGAAAATTTCAAGATTTCTCCATGTTTTCATTTTTAGAGCTTACTTTTTCAACATTCTACATGCTAGTTTTGTCAATTTCTTGAAAATTTTAAATTCTTGAGCATGTAGGTTAGTGTTTGATAGTTCCGAGTATTCTATTTACATATTAATGTGGTGGGTTGCTATAAAAATTAAATCTTGGTGAGAAAATTTCAATATTTCATCATGTTTTTCTTTTTTGAGCTTACTTTTTCATCATTCTACATGCTAGTTTTGTCAATTTCTTGAAAATTTTAAATTCTTGAGCATGCATGTTAATGTTTGATAGCATTGAGTCTTCTATTAATATATTAATGTGATGGATTGTTGTCAAAATTAAATCTTGGTTGGAAAATTTTGACCATTTTGTAGATTAAGGGACATTTTTTTTTACATTTTTTTAGTGCATGTCAAGTGCATACCCATGAGCATAAGAGCATATACGTAACCCATCTTCCGAAGGCCATAAATTTTGCTCCTGAACTCAAAATGACTCCATGGTTTTTACGTTGGAAAGGTATTGAAGTTAACTATGCAATGAAAACATAAATTTGGGATTTATACTTAATTTTTTTTTATGTTTTGTTGTTAGTTTAAAGTTGGTCATTTTCTAACATGTCTAATGTTTTGATGAATGTTGTATTTCCATGATTTAATTGATTTAAACCAAAGCATGTGTATGCTCTTATATTGCAACTTTTGGTGATCTTGAGAATCAAAAACAAATTTAATCTCCATCTTTTTAATATTGCGATTAAACTTGGAAATTTTATTATTTATTTTGCTGAAGGGAATGAACCTTTTACAAAGCATTTTGTAATGGTCCTTTGATTTGAAGTTTTCCATTTCTATATAGTTGGGATAAATTTTGTGTATGCTCTTCTCTTGCACCTTAGGGGGGTCTTGAGAATCAAAATCAACTTTATTATTCATTTTATAACATTTGGTAAATTAGAAACTTCACTTTTTGGTTTAAGGGGATGAAAATTTATCAAGATTTTTGTATGGTTCATTGATTCAAAATATTTTCTTTAATTTTTAGTTTGATTATTTGTTGTGTATGCTCTTCTCTTACATCCTTGGATGATCTTGAGAATCAAAATCAACCCTTAATCCTCTTTTAAATAATGTGATTTACTGGGAGAACTACTAACGCTTGAGTGTAGGACCTAAAAATGCTTGTCAAAGAAAGCAGTTCGAAACAAAATTAAACTACTAATACAATTTTCACACAGGGTTTCCAAAAGGTGTTCAAGAAAACCACATCTAATTTAACAAAGATAAAAAACACACCACATTCAAAACACTGTATTTGTAGGTTCGGATAAGGGTACGCCCCGTCCGCTTAAAAATAGGACATAACCCCTTTTGCATAAGCCTTAAGCTACAAAAATGGGGGTGGTCCTAGGAACCCCAAAGCAGTCCACGCAAGAGGGAACCTTGTGGACAAAATGGGAAGTGCTTTGCACAACCTACTTGACTAGTTTTTCCTTATGAGTTAGGATTACCGGTTCTCCATATGGAGACCCCAGTGATAGTACACGTGGATGCACTAGTTGCCCACTATGCTTGAAGGGGGTAAAGTAAAGTTGAGATACTCCCAAATTAGTCATTACAAATTTTTGGGTAAACCAAGCTTGCTTAAGAAATATTTGTAACACCTATTTGAGAGAACCACCTAGGAAGATATCTTTGACCAGGAGCCAACTTTGACCACTTCAAAACAATTTTGAGTTCGGAGCCATTTTTCGTCATGAAATGTGTGAAGCATTACTTTTCTTAGTTTTTCACTTGCCCTAAGGTGAGGTGAAACTTTGTCGAAGTGAGGCCATCATTTTTCAACCCCAATTAATCTACTGTCTTCACTTTCTTTTGACACTTTGTTGATCAAAAGAAGAGTGACTGCCTTTGCATTATCAATTGATTGTTTCCCTACTTTTTTATCCATTTACGCCCATCCATGTTTGTGGCTGGGTTATTAAACATCTAAAGTGTATGGAGACATTTTTATATCATTGGTATCCTTTTTTATCTTGATACCCAAGTCAAGATCATCATCGTAGTTAGGATTGGTTCATCACTTTGATTCTCATTTGAACGGTTATCGTATTTTTATTGTGTCACTACAATTATGGTAGTTACGTCTTGTTTCTTGTAAACTTGACCTAAGTACCTATATTGTAAGGTTACGCTATATACACTTTAACAATTCTAGGTATACTATCATTTTCATTTGATTTCAATTATTACCTCGATTCTGAAGAGTGTTAAGCGTTACCACTTGTGCATGTTATATCAATATCATATTGATATCTATACCTTACTTTCTCCTAAAGTTTTGTTAACATATCTTGGTGAAATTTTTGTGTCACCCACAATCGTAACTGACACCCTTTGGAATATAGGTCTTGATTGGATTCAAGCTCACTTTTAGTATAATTTGTTTGGGGATTGCATTAATTTCTTGTTATTACTTATTCCTTGTTCATTTCTTTGAACTTGACATAAGTGGTGAAATTTTATTAATCATCTAAAAACACCAACTATCATTTGGAAATAGACTTAGGAAGTAATTTGATGATTGATCAGTTTAAAATAAGCCTTATGGGATTGTGTCTTGTGATTATTCGTCATTTTTACTCATCCATTTATGACAATCACTTTGATCCATTAATTCTTTATCATTAATTATTATTTGGTCATTTTTTATCACTTAAGTTTGAGTGGTGTTGTGTTTTGAGCTTGCATGATTGTTCCTTGTGATCGTTCACCTTATAGACTTATATTTCTAAGGAAAATCATTTCAATCCTTTGATTCTTTGTACTCGCAACTTGTTGTCCAAACCTTGTTGGATTGTTTAAATTAAGTTATCATGATGTATGTTTTTCTTAGCTTCCCTTTTTTCAAAATCACACACGTATCCCCACCTTTGCAAAATTTCTAGTTGGTTGTCATTATGTTTCCCCAATCAACATGAAGCCTTCTTCAATTTGAATCAGTTTGATCATAAAATTTAGGTCTAGACCTTTAAACCCAACACACACTAAAAATGATTTATTTTTGCAAGGTCCCTTATACATATGACAATAAGGAATCAAAGTTTCGGTGTACAAATCAAAAGATGCCCATCATTACCAAACCTCATTTGGTTCTTCACGCTAGAGAACCCATTCAGGTAACCCGTTCCTCACCTTCATCTCATAGTCAGTTGTATGGTTTGGACACTTTTGATTCAAATTATTATTCGAGTTCCCCCCACCCTTTTTCTGATTCTAATATAATCATTTCCTCTTCTTCTGAGGATTCCAATCCAAATATTTCCTCTGAATCTTCTGATGATTCAGATCCAAATAGCTATTTAGATCCAAACTACTATTTATATTCATCTAATTTGACTCCTAAGTCACGGTCCTCTCCTTCTTCACAAGACCTCTATTATCAGTCACCTGAACAATGTTCTCCTCCTCTAAATATTTATGTCACCAAAAATTATCGTCATCATTCATCTAATTTGACTCCTACGTCACGGTTCTCCCTTTCTTCGCAGGACCTCTTTTATCAGTCACTTCAACGATGTCTTCTTCCTTTGAAGATACGCATGACTCCAAATCCCTCCAATCAAAAATCTAATACAATTATTAAATCACGGTCCTCTCTTTCTTTGCAGGACACTTGTTATTTTTCATCCAATATGATTCTTGAATCATGGTCTTTCCCTTCTTTGTAGGACCTTCTTCATCAATCACCCCCACAAATTCTTCCT